>JANUYF010000014.1:10397782-10977782 GCA_026167975.1 Phrynosoma blainvillii
AGCCCATTTTTAGAATTTTAAAAATATTTTAATTTTTTGACACTTTCACCTGTACCCAGCATCATGGTATTTTTCACGTCGAAAATTTTATATTTTTAGTTTAAATTTATAATATATTTATTACATTGGTACGTTTAAACCTATTCTATTTTTAATAAAATTTTATTCTGCTACTGAAAGCCAATTTTTAAAATTTTCAAAAAATTTAAATTTTTTCATATTTTCACCTGTACCCGGCATCATGGTATTTTTCAGGTTGAAAATTTTATATTTTTAGTTTAAATTGATAATATATTTATTACATTCGTACCTTTAAACGTATTCCATTTTTTATATTTCCAATTTTATTCTGCTACTGCAAGCCCATTTTTAGAATTTTAAAAATATTTTAATTTTTTGACATTTTCACCTGTACCCAGCATCATGGTATTTTTCAGGTCAAAAATTTTATATTTTTAGTTTAAGTTCATAATATATTTATTACATTCGTACCTTTAAACATATTCCATTTTTCATATTTCCAATTTTATTCTGCTACTGCAAGCCCATTTTTAGAATTTTAAAAATATTTTAATTTTTTGACATTTTCACCTGTACCCGGCATCATGGTATTTTTCACGTTGAAAATTTTATATTTTTAGATTAAATTGATAACATATTTATTACATTGGTACGTTTAAACCTATTCAATTTTTCATATTTAAAATTTTATTCTGCTACTGCAAGCCAATTTTTAAAATTTTCAAAAATTTTAAATTTTTTCATATTTTCACCTGTACCCGGCATCATGGTATTTTTCACGTCGAAAATTTTATATTTTTAGTTTAAATTGATAATATATTTATTACATTCGTACCGTTAAACGTATTCCATTTTTCATATTTCCAATTTTATTCTGCTACTGCAAGCTCATTTTTAGAATTTTAAAAATATTTTAATTTTTTGACATTTTCACCTGTACTATACATCAGGGTATTTTTCAGGTTAAAAAATTTATATTTTTAGTTTAAGTTCATAATATATTTATTACATTCGTACCTTTAAACGTATTCCATTTTTCATATTTCCAGTTTTATTCTGCTACTGCAAGCCCATTTTTAGAATTTTAAAAATATTTAAATTTTTTGACATTTTCACCTGTACTATACATCAGGGTATTTTTCACGTCAAAAATTTTACATTTTTAGTTTAAGTTCATAATATATTTATTACATTCGTACCTTTAAACGTATTCCATTTTTCATATTTCCAGTTTTATTCTGCTTCTGCAAGCCCATTTTTAGAATTTTAAAAATATTTTAATTTTTTGACATTTTCACCTGTACCCGGCATCATGGTATTTTTCAGGTCGAAAATTTTATATTTTTAGTTTAAGTTCATAATATATTTATTACATTCGTACCTTTAAACGTATTCCATTTTTCATATTTCCAGTTTTATTCTGCTACTGCAAGTCCATTTTTAGAATTTTAAAAATATTTTAATTTTTTGACATTTTCACCTGTACCCGGCATCATGGTATTTTTCAGGTCGAAAATTTTATATTTTTAGTTTCAGTTCATAATATATTTATTACATTCGTACCTTTAAACGTATTCCATTTTTCATATTTCCAGTTTTATTCTGCTACTGCAAGCCCATTTTTAGAATTTTAAAAATATTTTAATTTTTTGACATTTTCACCTGTACCCGGCATCATGGTATTTTTCAGGTCGAAAATTTTATATTTTTAGTTTAAGTTCATAATATATTTATTACATTCGTACTTTTAAACCTATTCCATTTTTCATATTTCCAGTTTTATTCTGCTACTGCAAGCCCATTTTTAGAATTTTAAAAATATTTTAATTTTTTGACATTTTCACCTGTACCCGGCATCATGGTATTTTTCAGGTCGAAAATTTTACATTTTTAGTTTCAGTTCATAATATATTTATTACATTCGTACCTTTAAACGTATTCCATTTTTCATATTTCCAATTTTATTCAGCTACTGCAAGCCCATTTTTAGAATTTTAAAAATATTTTAATTTTTTGACATTTTCACCTGTACCCGGCATCATGGTATTTTTCAGGTCGAAAATTTTATATTTTTAGTTTGAGTTCATAATATATTTATTACATTCGTACCTTTAAACGTATTCCATTTTTCATATTTCCAATTTTATTCTGCTACTGCAAGCCCATTTTTAGAATTTTAAAAATATTTTAATTTTTTGACATTTTCACCTGTACCCGGCATCATGGTATTTTTCAGGTCGAAAATTTTATATTTTTAGTTTGAGTTCATAATATATTTATTACATTCGTACCTTTAAACCTATTCCATTTTTCATATTTCCAATTTTATTCTGCTACTGCAAGCCCATTTTTAGAATTTTAAAAATATTTTAATTTTTTGACATTTTCACCTGTACTATACATCAGGGTAATTTTCAGGTCGAAAATTTTATATTTTTAGTTTAAGTTAATAATATATTTATTACATTCGTACCTTTAAACCTATTCCATTTTTCATATTTCCAATTTTATTCGGCTACTGCAAGCCCATTTTCGGAATTTTAAAAATATTGTAATTTTTTTGACATTTTCACTTGTACCCGGCATCATGGTATTTTTCAGGTCGAAAAATTTATATTTTTAGTTTAAGTTAATAATATATTTATTACATTCGTACCTTTAAACCTATTCCATTTTTCATATTTCCAATTTTATTCTGCTACTGCAAGCCCATTTTTGGAATTTTAAAAATATCGTCATTTTTTGACATTTTCACCTGTACTATACATCATGGTATTTTTCAAGTCGAAAAATTTATATTTTTAGTTTAAGTTAATAATATATTTATTACATTCGTACCTTTAAACCTATTCTATTTTTCATATTTCCAATTTTATTCTGCTACTGCAAGCCCATTTTCGGAATTTTAAAAATATTGCAATTTTTTGACATTTTCACCTGTACCCGGCATCATGGTATTTTTCAGGTCGAAAAATTTATATTTTTAGTTTACATTAATAATATATTTATTACATTCGTACCTTTAAACCTATTCCATTTTTCATATTTCCAATTTTATTCTGCTACTGCAAGCCCATTTTTGGAATTTTAAAAATATTGTAATTTTTTGACATTTTCACCTGTACTATACATCAGGGTATTTTTCAGGTCGAAAAATTTATATTTTTAGTTTAAGTTAATAATATATTTATTACATTCGTACCTTTAAACCTATTCCATTTTTCATATTTCCAATTTTATTCTGCTACTGCAAGACCATTTTTGGAATTTTAAAAATATTGTCATTTTTTGACATTTTCACCTGTTCCCGGCATCATGGTATTTTTCTGGTCGAAAAATTTATATTTTTAGTTTAAGTTAATAATATATTTATTACATTCGTACCTTTAAACCTATTCCATTTTTCATATTTCCAATTTTATTCTGCTACTGCAAGCCCATTTTTGGAATTTTAAAAATATTGTCATTTTTTGACATTTTCATCTGTACTATATATCAGGATATTTTTCAGGTCGAAAATTTTATATTTTTAGTTTAAGTTAATAGTATATTTATTACATTCGTACCTTTAAACCTATTCCATTTTTCATATTTCCAATTTTATTCTGCTACTGCAAGCCCATTTTCGGAATTTTAAAAATATTGTAATTTTTTGACATTTTCACCTGTACCCGGCATCATGGTATTTTTCAGGTCGAAAAATTTATATTTTTAGTTTAAGCTAATAATATATTTATTACATTCGTACCTTTAAACCTATTCCATTTTTCATATTTCCAATTTTATTCTGCAACTGCAAGCCCATTTTCGGAATTTTAAAAATATTGCAATTTTTTGACATTTTCACCTGTACCCGGCATCAGGGTATTTTTCAGGTCGAAAAATTTATATTTTTAGTTTAAGTTAATAGTATATTTATTACATTCGTACCTTTAAACCTATTCCATTTTTCATATTTCCAATTTTATTCTGCTACTGCATGCCCATTTTTGGAATTTTAAAAATATTGTCATTTTTTGACATTTTCACCTGTACCCGGCATCATGGTATTTTTCAGGTCGAAAAATTTATATTTTTAGTTTAAGTTAATAATATATTTATTACATTCGTACCTTTAAACCTATTCCATTTTTCATATTTCCAATTTTATTCTGCTACTGCAAGCCCATTTTCGGAATTTTAAAAATATTGTAATTTTTTGACATTTTCACCTGTACCCGGCATCATGGTATTTTTCAGGTCGAAAAATTTATATTTTTAGTTTAAGTTAATAATATATTTATAACATTCGTACCTTTAAACCTATTCCATTTTTCATATTTCCAATTTTATTCTGCTACTGCAAGCCCATTTTTGGAATTTTAAAAATGTTGTCATTTTTTGACATTTTCCCCTGTACTATACATCAGGGTATTTTTCAGGTCGAAAATTTTATATTTTTAGTTTAAGTTAATAATATATTTATTACATTCGTACCTTTAAACCTATTCCATTTTTCATATTTCCAATTTTATTCTGCTACTGCAAGCCCATTTTCGGAATTTTAAAAATATTGTAATTTTTTGACATTTTCACCTGTACCCGGCATCATGGTATTTTTCAGGTCCAAAAATTTATATTTTTAGTTTAAGCTAATAATATATTTATTACATTCGTACCTTTAAACCTATTCCATTTTTCATATTTCCAAATTTATTCTGCTACTGCAAGCCCATTTTCGGAATTTTAAAAATATTGTAATTTTTTGACATTTTCACCTGTACCCGGCATCATGGTATTTTTCAGGTCGAAAATTTTACATTTTTAGTTTCAGTTCATAATATATTTATTACATTCGTACCTTTAAACGTATTCCATTTTTCATATTTCCAGTTTTATTCTGCTACTGCAAGCCCATTTTTAGAATTTTAAAAATATTTTAATTTTTTGACATTTTCACCTGTACCCGGCATCATGGTATTTTTCAGGTCAAAAATTTTATATTTTTAGTTTAAATTCAAAATATATTTATTACATTCGTACCTTTAAACGTATTCCATTTTTCATATTTCCAGTTTTATTCTGCTACTGCTAGCCCATTTTTAGAATTTTAAAAATATTTTAATTTTTTGACATTTTCACCTGTACTATACATCAGGGTATTTTTCAGGTCGAAAATTTTACATTTTTAGTTTAAGTTCATAATATATTTATTACATTCGTACCTTTAAACGTATTCCATTTTTCATATTTCCAGTTTTATTCTGCTACTGCAAGCCCATTTTTAGAATTTTAAAAATATTGTAATTTTTTGACATTTTCACCTGTACCCGGCATCATGGTATTTTTCAGGTCGAAAATTTTATATTTTTAGTTTAAGTTCATAATATATTTATTACATTCGTACCTTTAAACGTATTCCATTTTTCATATTTCCAATTTTATTCTGCTACTGCAAGCCCATTTTTGGAATTTTAAAAATATTGTCATTTTTTGACATTTTCACCTGTACCCGGCATCAGGGTATTTTTCAGGTCGAAAAATTTATATTTTTAGTTTAATTTAATAATATATTTATTACATTCGTACCTTTAAACCTATTCCATTTTTCATATTTCCAATTTTATTCTGCTACTGCAAGCCCATTTTCGGAATTTTAAAAATATTGTCATTTTTTGACATTTTCACCTGTACTATACATCATGGTATTTTTCAAGTCGAAAAATTTATATTTTTAGTTTAAGTTAATAATATATTTATTACATTCGTACCTTTAAACCTATTCCATTTTTCATATTTCCAATTTTATTCTGCTACTGCAAGCCCATTTTTGGAATTTTAAAAATATTGTCATTTTTGACATTTTCACCTGTACTATACATCAGGGTATTTTTCAGGTCGAAAATTTTATATTTTTAGTTTAAGTTAATAATATATTTATTACATTTGTACCTTTAAACCTATTCCATTTTTCATATTTCCAATTTTATTCTGCTACTGCAAGCCCATTTTCGGAATTTTAAAAATATTGTAATTTTTTGACATTTTCACCTGTACCCGGCATCATGGTATTTTTCAGGTCGAAAAATTTATATTTTTAGTTTAAGCTAATAATATATTTATTACATTCGTACCTTTAAACCTATTCCATTTTTCATATTTCCAATTTTATTCTGCAACTGCAAGCCCATTTTCGGAATTTTAAAAATATTGCAATTTTTTGACATTTTCACCTGTACCCGGCATCAGGGTATTTTTCAGGTCGAAAAATTTATATTTTTAGTTTAAGTTAATAGTATATTTATTACATTCGTACCTTTAAACCTATTCCATTTTTCATATTTCCAATTTTATTCTGCTACTGCAAGCCCATTTTTGGAATTTTAAAAATATTGTCATTTTTTGACATTTTCACCTGTACCCGGCATCATGGTATTTTTCAGGTCGAAAAATTTATATTTTTAGTTTAAGTTAATAATATATTTATTACATTCGTACCTTTAAACCTATTCCATTTTTCATATTTCCAATTTTATTCTGCTACTGCAAGCCCATTTTCGGAATTTTAAAAATATTGTAATTTTTTTACATTTTCACCTGTACCCGGCATCAGGGTATTTTTCAGGTCGAAAAATTTATATTTTTAGTTTAAGTTAATAGTATATTTATTACATTCGTACCTGTAAACCTATTCCATTTTTCATATTTCCAATTTTATTCTGCTACTGCAAGCCCATTTTCGGAATTTTAAAAATATTGTCATTTTTTGACATTTTCACCTGTACTATACATCAGGGTATTTTTCAGGTCGAAAATTTTATATTTTTAGTTTAAGTTAATAATATATTTATTACATTCGTACCTTTAAACCTATTCCATTTTTCATATTTCCAATTTTATTCTGCTACTGCAAGCCCATTTTCGGAATTTTAAAAATATTGTCATTTTTTGACATTTTCACCTGTACCCGGCATCATGGTATTTTTCAGGTCGAAAAATTTATATTTTTAGTTTAAGCTAATAATATATTTATTACATTCGTACCTTTAAACCTATTCCATTTTTCATATTTCCAATTTTATTCTGCAACTGCAAGCCCATTTTCGGAATTTTAAAAATATTGCAATTTTTTGACATTTTCACCTGTACCCGGCATCAGGGTATTTTTCAGGTCGAAAAATTTATATTTTTAGTTTAAGTTAATAGTATATTTATTACATTCGTACCTTTAAACCTATTCCATTTTTCATATTTCCAATTTTATTCTGCTACTGCAAGCCCATTTTTGGAATTTTAAAAATATTGTCATTTTTTGACATTTTCACCTGTACCCGGCATCAGGGTATTTTTCAGGTCGAAAAATTTATATTTTTAGTTTAAGTTAATAATATATTTATTACATTCGTACCTTTAAACCTATTCCATTTTTCATATTTCCAATTTTATTCTGCTACTGCAAGCCCATTTTTGGAATTTTAAAAATATTGTCATTTTTTGACATTTTCACCTGTACCCGGCATCATGGTATTTTTCAGGTCGAAAAATTTATATTTTTAGTTTAAGTTAATAATATATTTATTACATTCGTACCTTTAAACCTATTCCATTTTTCATATTTCCAATTTTATTCTGCTACTGCAAGCCCATTATCGGAATTTTAAAAATATTGTAATTTTTTGACATTTTCACCTGTACCCGGCATCATGGTATTTTTCAGCTCGAAAAATTTATATTTTTAGTTTAAGTTAATAATATATTTATTACATTCGTACCTTTAAACCTATTCCATTTTTCATATTTCCAATTTTATTCTGCTACTGCAAGCCCATTTTTGGAATTTTAAAAATATTGTAATTTTTTGACATTTTCACCTGTACCCGGCATCATGGTATTTTTCAGGTCGAAAAATTTATATTTTTAGTTTGTTAATAATATATTTATTACATTCGTACCTTTAAACCTATTCCATTTTTCATATTTCCAATTTTATTCTGCTACTGCAAGCCCATTTTCGGAATTTTAAAAATATTGCAATTTTTTGACGTTTTCACCTGTACTATTCATCAGGGTATTTTTCAGGTCGAAAAATTTATATTTTTAGTTTAAGTTAATAATATATTTATTACATTCGTAACTTTAAATCTATTCCATTTTTCATATTTCCAATTTTATTCTGCTACTGCAAGCCCATTTTTGGAATTTTAAAAATATTGTAATTTTTTGACATTTTCACCTGTACTATACATCATGGTATTTTTCAGGTCGAAAAATTTATATTTTTAGTTTAAGTTAATAATATATTTATTACATTCGTACCTTTAAACCTATTCCATTTTTCATATTTCCAATTTTATTCTGCTACTGCAAGCCCATTTTTGGAATTTTAAAAATATTGTCATTTTTTGACATTTTCACCTGTACCCGGCATCATGGTATTTTTCAGGTCGAAAAATTTATATTTTTAGTTTAAGTTAATAATATATTTATTACATTTGTACCTTTAAACCTATTCCATTTTTCATATTTCCAATTTTATTCTGCTACTGCAAGCCCATTTTCGGAATTTTAAAAATATTGTAATTTTTTGACATTTTCACCTGTACCCGGCATCATGGTATTTTTCAGGTCGAAAAATTTATATTTTTAGTTTAAGCTAATAATATATTTATTACATTCGTACCTTTAAACCTATTCCATTTTTCATATTTCCAATTTTATTCTGCAACTGCAAGCCCATTTTCGGAATTTTAAAAATATTGCAATTTTTTGACATTTTCACCTGTACCCGGCATCAGGGTATTTTTCAGGTCGAAAAATTTATATTTTTAGTTTAAGTTAATAGTATATTTATTACATTCGTACCTTTAAACCTATTCCATTTTTCATATTTCCAATTTTATTCTGCTACTGCAAGTCCATTTTTAGAATTTTAAAAATATTTTAATTTTTTGACATTTTCACCTGTACCCGGCATCATGGTATTTTTCAGGTCGAAAATTTTATATTTTTAGTTTAAGTTCATAATATATTTATTACATTCGTACCTTTAAACGTATTCGATTTTTCATATTTCCAGTTTTATTCTGCTACTGCAAGTCCATTTTTAGAATTTTAAAAATATTTTAATTTTTTGACATTTTCACCTGTACCCGGCATCATGGTATTTTTCAGGTCGAAAATTTTATATTTTTAGTTTCAGTTCATAATATATTTATTACATTCGTACCTTTAAACGTATTCCATTTTTCATATTTCCAGTTTTATTCTGCTACTGCAAGCCCATTTTTAGAATTTTAAAAATATTTTAATTTTTTGACATTTTCACCTGTACCCGGCATCATGGTATTTTTCAGGTCGAAAATTTTATATTTTTAGTTTAAGTTCATAATATATTTATTACATTCGTACTTTTAAACCTATTCCATTTTTCATATTTCCAGTTTTATTCTGCTACTGCAAGCCCATTTTTAGAATTTTAAAAATATTTTAATTTTTTGACATTTTCACCTGTACCCGGCATCATGGTATTTTTCAGGTCGAAAATTTTACATTTTTAGTTTCAGTTCATAATATATTTATTACATTCGTACCTTTAAACGTATTCCATTTTTCATATTTCCAATTTTATTCGGCTACTGCAAGCCCATTTTTAGAATTTTAAAAATATTTTAATTTTTTGACATTTTCACCTGTACCCGGCATCATGGTATTTTTCAGGTCGAAAATTTTATATTTTTAGTTTGAGTTCATAATATATTTATTACATTCGTACCTTTAAACGTATTCCATTTTTCATATTTCCAATTTTATTCTGCTACTGCAAGCCCATTTTTAGAATTTTAAAAATATTTTAATTTTTTGACATTTTCACCTGTACCCGGCATCATGGTATTTTTCAGGTCGAAAATTTTATATTTTTAGTTTGAGTTCATAATATATTTATTACATTCGTACCTTTAAACCTATTCCATTTTTCATATTTCCAATTTTATTCTGCTACTGCAAGCCCATTTTTAGAATTTTAAAAATATTTTAATTTTTTGACATTTTCACCTGTACTATACATCAGGGTAATTTTCAGGTCGAAAATTTTATATTTTTAGTTTAAGTTAATAATATATTTATTACATTCGTACCTTTAAACCTATTCCATTTTTCATATTTCCAATTTTATTCGGCTACTGCAAGCCCATTTTCGGAATTTTAAAAATATTGTAATTTTTTTGACATTTTCACTTGTACCCGGCATCATGGTATTTTTCAGGTCGAAAAATTTATATTTTTAGTTTAAGTTAATAATATATTTATTACATTCGTACCTTTAAACCTATTCCATTTTTCATATTTCCAATTTTATTCTGCTACTGCAAGCCCATTTTTGGAATTTTAAAAATATCGTCATTTTTTGACATTTTCACCTGTACTATACATCATGGTATTTTTCAAGTCGAAAAATTTATATTTTTAGTTTAAGTTAATAATATATTTATTACATTCGTACCTTTAAACCTATTCTATTTTTCATATTTCCAATTTTATTCTGCTACTGCAAGCCCATTTTCGGAATTTTAAAAATATTGCAATTTTTTGACATTTTCACCTGTACCCGGCATCATGGTATTTTTCAGGTCGAAAAATTTATATTTTTAGTTTACATTAATAATATATTTATTACATTCGTACCTTTAAACCTATTCCATTTTTCATATTTCCAATTTTATTCTGCTACTGCAAGCCCATTTTTGGAATTTTAAAAATATTGTAATTTTTTGACATTTTCACCTGTACTATACATCAGGGTATTTTTCAGGTCGAAAATTTTATATTTTTAGTTTAAGTTAATAATATATTTATTACATTCGTACCTTTAAACCTATTCCATTTTTCATATTTCCAATTTTATTCTGCTACTGCAAGACCATTTTTGGAATTTTAAAAATATTGTCATTTTTTGACATTTTCACCTGTTCCCGGCATCATGGTATTTTTCTGGTCGAAAAATTTATATTTTTAGTTTAAGTTAATAATATATTTATTACATTCGTACCTTTAAACCTATTCCATTTTTCATATTTCCAATTTTATTCTGCTACTGCAAGCCCATTTTTGGAATTTTAAAAATATTGTCATTTTTTGACATTTTCATCTGTACTATATATCAGGATATTTTTCAGGTCGAAAATTTTATATTTTTAGTTTAAGTTAATAGTATATTTATTACATTCGTACCTTTAAACCTATTCCATTTTTCATATTTCCAATTTTATTCTGCTACTGCAAGCCCATTTTCGGAATTTTAAAAATATTGTAATTTTTTGACATTTTCACCTGTACCCGGCATCATGGTATTTTTCAGGTCGAAAAATTTATATTTTTAGTTTAAGCTAATAATATATTTATTACATTCGTACCTTTAAACCTATTCCATTTTTCATATTTCCAATTTTATTCTGCAACTGCAAGCCCATTTTCGGAATTTTAAAAATATTGCAATTTTTTGACATTTTCACCTGTACCCGGCATCAGGGTATTTTTCAGGTCGAAAAATTTATATTTTTAGTTTAAGTTAATAGTATATTTATTACATTCGTACCTTTAAACCTATTCCATTTTTCATATTTCCAATTTTATTCTGCTACTGCATGCCCATTTTTGGAATTTTAAAAATATTGTCATTTTTTGACATTTTCACCTGTACCCGGCATCATGGTATTTTTCAGGTCGAAAAATTTATATTTTTAGTTTAAGTTAATAATATATTTATTACATTCGTACCTTTAAACCTATTCCATTTTTCATATTTCCAATTTTATTCTGCTACTGCAAGCCCATTTTCGGAATTTTAAAAATATTGTAATTTTTTGACATTTTCACCTGTACCCGGCATCATGGTATTTTTCAGGTCGAAAAATTTATATTTTTAGTTTAAGCTAATAATATATTTATTACATTCGTACCTTTAAACCTATTCCATTTTTCATATTTCCAATTTTATTCTGCAACTGCAAGCCCATTTTCGGAATTTTAAAAATATTGCAATTTTTTGACATTTTCACCTGTACCCGGCATCAGGGTATTTTTCAGGTCGAAAAATTTATATTTTTAGTTTAAGTTAATAGTATATTTATTACATTCGTACCTTTAAACCTATTCCATTTTTCATATTTCCAATTTTATTCTGCTACTGCATGCCCATTTTTGGAATTTTAAAAATATTGTCATTTTTTGACATTTTCACCTGTACCCGGCATCATGGTATTTTTCAGGTCGAAAAATTTATATTTTTAGTTTGTTAATAATATATTTATTACATTCGTACCTTTAAACCTATTCCATTTTTCATATTTCCAATTTTATTCTGCTACTGCAAGCCCATTTTCGGAATTTTAAAAATATTGCAATTTTTTGACGTTTTCACCTGTACTATTCATCAGGGTATTTTTCAGGTCGAAAAATTTATATTTTTAGTTTAAGTTAATAATATATTTATTACATTCGTAACTTTAAATCTATTCCATTTTTCATATTTCCAATTTTATTCTGCTACTGCAAGCCCATTTTTGGAATTTTAAAAATATTGTAATTTTTTGACATTTTCACCTGTACTATACATCATGGTATTTTTCAGGTCGAAAAATTTATATTTTTAGTTTAAGTTAATAATATATTTATTACATTCGTACCTTTAAACCTATTCCATTTTTCATATTTCCAATTTTATTCTGCTACTGCAAGCCCATTTTTGGAATTTTAAAAATATTGTCATTTTTTGACATTTTCACCTGTACCCGGCATCATGGTATTTTTCAGGTCGAAAAATTTATATTTTTAGTTTAAGTTAATAGTATATTTATTACATTCGTACCTTTAAACCTATTCCATTTTTCATATTTCCAATTTTATTCTGCTACTGCAAGTCCATTTTTAGAATTTTAAAAATATTTTAATTTTTTGACATTTTCACCTGTACCCGGCATCATGGTATTTTTCAGGTCGAAAATTTTATATTTTTAGTTTAAGTTCATAATATATTTATTACATTCGTACCTTTAAACGTATTCGATTTTTCATATTTCCAGTTTTATTCTGCTACTGCAAGTCCATTTTTAGAATTTTAAAAATATTTTAATTTTTTGACATTTTCACCTGTACCCGGCATCATGGTATTTTTCAGGTCGAAAATTTTATATTTTTAGTTTCAGTTCATAATATATTTATTACATTCGTACCTTTAAACGTATTCCATTTTTCATATTTCCAGTTTTATTCTGCTACTGCAAGCCCATTTTTAGAATTTTAAAAATATTTTAATTTTTTGACATTTTCACCTGTACCCGGCATCATGGTATTTTTCAGGTCGAAAATTTTATATTTTTAGTTTAAGTTCATAATATATTTATTACATTCGTACTTTTAAACCTATTCCATTTTTCATATTTCCAGTTTTATTCTGCTACTGCAAGCCCATTTTTAGAATTTTAAAAATATTTTAATTTTTTGACATTTTCACCTGTACCCGGCATCATGGTATTTTTCAGGTCGAAAATTTTACATTTTTAGTTTCAGTTCATAATATATTTATTACATTCGTACCTTTAAACGTATTCCATTTTTCATATTTCCAATTTTATTCGGCTACTGCAAGCCCATTTTTAGAATTTTAAAAATATTTTAATTTTTTGACATTTTCACCTGTACCCGGCATCATGGTATTTTTCAGGTCGAAAATTTTATATTTTTAGTTTGAGTTCATAATATATTTATTACATTCGTACCTTTAAACGTATTCCATTTTTCATATTTCCAATTTTATTCTGCTACTGCAAGCCCATTTTTAGAATTTTAAAAATATTTTAATTTTTTGACATTTTCACCTGTACCCGGCATCATGGTATTTTTCAGGTCGAAAATTTTATATTTTTAGTTTGAGTTCATAATATATTTATTACATTCGTACCTTTAAACCTATTCCATTTTTCATATTTCCAATTTTATTCTGCTACTGCAAGCCCATTTTTAGAATTTTAAAAATATTTTAATTTTTTGACATTTTCACCTGTACTATACATCAGGGTAATTTTCAGGTCGAAAATTTTATATTTTTAGTTTAAGTTAATAATATATTTATTACATTCGTACCTTTAAACCTATTCCATTTTTCATATTTCCAATTTTATTCGGCTACTGCAAGCCCATTTTCGGAATTTTAAAAATATTGTAATTTTTTTGACATTTTCACTTGTACCCGGCATCATGGTATTTTTCAGGTCGAAAAATTTATATTTTTAGTTTAAGTTAATAATATATTTATTACATTCGTACCTTTAAACCTATTCCATTTTTCATATTTCCAATTTTATTCTGCTACTGCAAGCCCATTTTTGGAATTTTAAAAATATCGTCATTTTTTGACATTTTCACCTGTACTATACATCATGGTATTTTTCAAGTCGAAAAATTTATATTTTTAGTTTAAGTTAATAATATATTTATTACATTCGTACCTTTAAACCTATTCTATTTTTCATATTTCCAATTTTATTCTGCTACTGCAAGCCCATTTTCGGAATTTTAAAAATATTGCAATTTTTTGACATTTTCACCTGTACCCGGCATCATGGTATTTTTCAGGTCGAAAAATTTATATTTTTAGTTTACATTAATAATATATTTATTACATTCGTACCTTTAAACCTATTCCATTTTTCATATTTCCAATTTTATTCTGCTACTGCAAGCCCATTTTTGGAATTTTAAAAATATTGTAATTTTTTGACATTTTCACCTGTACTATACATCAGGGTATTTTTCAGGTCGAAAATTTTATATTTTTAGTTTAAGTTAATAATATATTTATTACATTCGTACCTTTAAACCTATTCCATTTTTCATATTTCCAATTTTATTCTGCTACTGCAAGACCATTTTTGGAATTTTAAAAATATTGTCATTTTTTGACATTTTCACCTGTTCCCGGCATCATGGTATTTTTCTGGTCGAAAAATTTATATTTTTAGTTTAAGTTAATAATATATTTATTACATTCGTACCTTTAAACCTATTCCATTTTTCATATTTCCAATTTTATTCTGCTACTGCAAGCCCATTTTTGGAATTTTAAAAATATTGTCATTTTTTGACATTTTCATCTGTACTATATATCAGGATATTTTTCAGGTCGAAAATTTTATATTTTTAGTTTAAGTTAATAGTATATTTATTACATTCGTACCTTTAAACCTATTCCATTTTTCATATTTCCAATTTTATTCTGCTACTGCAAGCCCATTTTCGGAATTTTAAAAATATTGTAATTTTTTGACATTTTCACCTGTACCCGGCATCATGGTATTTTTCAGGTCGAAAAATTTATATTTTTAGTTTAAGCTAATAATATATTTATTACATTCGTACCTTTAAACCTATTCCATTTTTCATATTTCCAATTTTATTCTGCAACTGCAAGCCCATTTTCGGAATTTTAAAAATATTGCAATTTTTTGACATTTTCACCTGTACCCGGCATCAGGGTATTTTTCAGGTCGAAAAATTTATATTTTTAGTTTAAGTTAATAGTATATTTATTACATTCGTACCTTTAAACCTATTCCATTTTTCATATTTCCAATTTTATTCTGCTACTGCATGCCCATTTTTGGAATTTTAAAAATATTGTCATTTTTTGACATTTTCACCTGTACCCGGCATCATGGTATTTTTCAGGTCGAAAAATTTATATTTTTAGTTTAAGTTAATAATATATTTATTACATTCGTACCTTTAAACCTATTCCATTTTTCATATTTCCAATTTTATTCTGCTACTGCAAGCCCATTTTCGGAATTTTAAAAATATTGTAATTTTTTGACATTTTCACCTGTACCCGGCATCATGGTATTTTTCAGGTCGAAAAATTTATATTTTTAGTTTAAGCTAATAATATATTTATTACATTCGTACCTTTAAACCTATTCCATTTTTCATATTTCCAATTTTATTCTGCAACTGCAAGCCCATTTTCGGAATTTTAAAAATATTGCAATTTTTTGACATTTTCACCTGTACCCGGCATCAGGGTATTTTTCAGGTCGAAAAATTTATATTTTTAGTTTAAGTTAATAGTATATTTATTACATTCGTACCTTTAAACCTATTCCATTTTTCATATTTCCAATTTTATTCTGCTACTGCATGCCCATTTTTGGAATTTTAAAAATATTGTCATTTTTTGACATTTTCACCTGTACCCGGCATCATGGTATTTTTCAGGTCGAAAAATTTATATTTTTAGTTTAAGTTAATAATATATTTATTACATTCGTACCTTTAAACCTATTCCATTTTTCATATTTCCAATTTTATTCTGCTACTGCAAGCCCATTTTCGGAATTTTAAAAATATTGTAATTTTTTGACATTTTCACCTGTACCCGGCATCATGGTATTTTTCAGGTCGAAAAATTTATATTTTTAGTTTAAGTTAATAATATATTTATAACATTCGTACCTTTAAACCTATTCCATTTTTCATATTTCCAATTTTATTCTGCTACTGCAAGCCCATTTTTGGAATTTTAAAAATGTTGTCATTTTTTGACATTTTCAACTGTACTATACATCAGGGTATTTTTCAGGTCGAAAATTTTATATTTTTAGTTTAAGTTAATAATATATTTATTACATTCGTACCTTTAAACCTATTCCATTTTTCATATTTCCAATTTTATTCTGCTACTGCAAGCCCATTTTCGGAATTTTAAAAATATTGTAATTTTTTGACATTTTCACCTGTACCCGGCATCATGGTATTTTTCAGGTCCAAAAATTTATATTTTTAGTTTAAGCTAATAATATATTTATTACATTCGTACCTTTAAACCTATTCCATTTTTCATATTTCCAAATTTATTCTGCTACTGCAAGCCCATTTTCGGAATTTTAAAAATATTGTAATTTTTTGACATTTTCACCTGTACCCGGCATCATGGTATTTTTCAGGTCGAAAATTTTACATTTTTAGTTTCAGTTCATAATATATTTATTACATTCGTACCTTTAAACGTATTCCATTTTTCATATTTCCAGTTTTATTCTGCTACTGCAAGCCCATTTTTAGAATTTTAAAAATATTTTAATTTTTTGACATTTTCACCTGTACCCGGCATCATGGTATTTTTCAGGTCAAAAATTTTATATTTTTAGTTTAAATTCATAATATATTTATTACATTCGTACCTTTAAACGTATTCCATTTTTCATATTTCCAGTTTTATTCTGCTACTGCAAGCCCATTTTTAGAATTTTAAAAATATTTTAATTTTTTGACATTTTCACCTGTACTATACATCAGGGTATTTTTCAGGTCGAAAATTTTACATTTTTAGTTTAAGTTCATAATATATTTATTACATTCGTACCTTTAAACGTATTCCATTTTTCATATTTCCAGTTTTATTCTGCTACTGCAAGCCCATTTTTAGAATTTTAAAAATATTGTAATTTTTTGACATTTTCACCTGTACCCGGCATCATGGTATTTTTCAGGTCGAAAATTTTATATTTTTAGTTTAAGTTCATAATATATTTATTACATTCGTACCTTTAAACGTATTCCATTTTTCATATTTCCAATTTTATTCTGCTACTGCAAGCCCATTTTTGGAATTTTAAAAATATTGTCATTTTTTGACATTTTCACCTGTACCCGGCATCAGGGTATTTTTCAGGTCGAAAAATTTATATTTTTAGTTTAATTTAATAATATATTTATTACATTCGTACCTTTAAACCTATTCCATTTTTCATATTTCCAATTTTATTCTGCTACTGCAAGCCCATTTTCGGAATTTTAAAAATATTGTCATTTTTTGACATTTTCACCTGTACTATACATCATGGTATTTTTCAAGTCGAAAAATTTATATTTTTAGTTTAAGTTAATAATATATTTATTACATTCGTACCTTTAAATCTATTCCATTTTTCATATTTCCAATTTTATTCTGCTACTGCAAGCCCATTTTTGGAATTTTAAAAATATTGTAATTTTTTGACATTTTCACCTGTACTATACATCATGGTATTTTTCAGGTCGAAAAATTTATATTTTTAGTTTAAGTTAATAATATATTTATTACATTCGTACCTTTAAACCTATTCCATTTTTCATATTTCCAATTTTATTCTGCTACTGCAAGCCCATTTTCGGAATTTTAAAAATATTGCAATTTTTTGACATTTTCACCTGTACCCGGCATCATGGTATTTTTCAGGTCGAAAAATTTATATTTTTAGTTTACATTAATAATATATTTATTACATTCGTACCTTTAAACCTATTCCATTTTTCATATTTCCAATTTTATTCTGCTACTGCAAGCCCATTTTTGGAATTTTAAAAATATTGTAATTTTTTGACATTTTCACCTGTACTATACATCAGGGTATTTTTCAGGTCGAAAATTTTATATTTTTAGTTTAAGTTAATAATATATTTATTACATTCGTACCTTTAAACCTATTCCATTTTTCATATTTCCAATTTTATTCTGCTACTGCAAGACCATTTTTGGAATTTTAAAAATATTGTCATTTTTTGACATTTTCACCTGTTCCCGGCATCATGGTATTTTTCTGGTCGAAAAATTTATATTTTTAGTTTAAGTTAATAATATATTTATTACATTCGTACCTTTAAACCTATTCCATTTTTCATATTTCCAATTTTATTCTGCTACTGCAAGCCCATTTTTGGAATTTTAAAAATATTGTCATTTTTTGACATTTTCATCTGTACTATATATCAGGATATTTTTCAGGTCGAAAATTTTATATTTTTAGTTTAAGTTAATAGTATATTTATTACATTCGTACCTTTAAACGTATTCCATTTTTCATATTTCCAGTTTTATTCTGCTACTGCAAGCCCATTTTTAGAATTTTAAAAATATTTTAATTTTTTGACATTTTCACCTGTACTATACATCAGGGTATTTTTCAGGTCGAAAATTTTACATTTTTAGTTTAAGTTCATAATATATTTATTACATTCGTACCTTTAAACGTATTCCATTTTTCATATTTCCAGTTTTATTCTGCTACTGCAAGCCCATTTTTAGAATTTTAAAAATATTGTAATTTTTTGACATTTTCACCTGTACCCGGCATCATGGTATTTTTCAGGTCGAAAATTTTATATTTTTAGTTTAAGTTCATAATATATTTATTACATTCGTACCTTTAAACGTATTCCATTTTTCATATTTCCAATTTTATTCTGCTACTGCAAGCCCATTTTTGGAATTTTAAAAATATTGTCATTTTTTGACATTTTCACCTGTACCCGGCATCAGGGTATTTTTCCGGTCGAAAAATTTATATTTTTAGTTTAATTTAATAATATATTTATTACATTCGTACCTTTAAACCTATTCCATTTTTCATATTTCCAATTTTATTCTGCTACTGCAAGCCCATTTTTGGAATTTTAAAAATATTGTCATTTTTTGACATTTTCACCTGTACCCGGCATCATGGTATTTTTCAGGTCGAAAATTTTATATTTTTAGTTTAAGTTCATAATATATTTATTACATTCGTACCTTTAAACGTATTCCATTTTTCATATTTCCAATTTTATTCTGCTACTGCAAGCCCATTTTTGGAATTTTAAAAATATTGTCATTTTTTGACATTTTCACCTGTACCCGGCATCATGGTATTTTTCAGGTCGAAAAATTTATATTTTTAGTTTAAGCTAATAATATATTTATTACATTCGTACCTTTAAACCTATTCCATTTTTCATATTTCCAATTTTATTCTGCAACTGCAAGCCCATTTTCGGAATTTTAAAAATATTGCAATTTTTTGACATTTTCACCTGTACCCGGCATCAGGGTATTTTTCAGGTCGAAAAATTTATATTTTTAGTTTAAGTTAATAGTATATTTATTACATTCGTACCTTTAAACCTATTCCATTTTTCATATTTCCAATTTTATTCTGCTACTGCAAGCCCATTTTTGGAATTTTAAAAATATTGTCATTTTTTGACATTTTCACCTGTACCCGGCATCATGGTATTTTTCAGGTCGAAAAATTTATATTTTTAGTTTAAGTTAATAATATATTTATCACATTCGTACCTTTAAACCTATTCCATTTTTCATATTTCCAATTTTATTCTGCTACTGCAAGCCCATTTTCGGAATTTTAAAAATATTGTAATTTTTTTACATTTTCACCTGTACCCGGCATCAGGGTATTTTTCAGGTCGAAAAATTTATATTTTTAGTTTAAGTTAATAGTATATTTATTACATTCGTACCTGTAAACCTATTCCATTTTTCATATTTCCAATTTTATTCTGCTACTGCAAGCCCATTTTCGGAATTTTAAAAATATTGTCATTTTTTGACATTTTCACCTGTACTATACATCAGGGTATTTTTCAGGTCGAAAATTTTATATTTTTAGTTTAAGTTAATAATATATTTATTACATTCGTACCTTTAAACCTATTCCATTTTTCATATTTCCAATTTTATTCTGCTACTGCAAGCCCATTTTCGGAATTTTAAAAATATTGTCATTTTTTGACATTTTCACCTGTACCCGGCATCATGGTATTTTTCAGGTCGAAAAATTTATATTTTTAGTTTAAGCTAATAATATATTTATTACATTCGTACCTTTAAACCTATTCCATTTTTCATATTTCCAATTTTATTCTGCAACTGCAAGCCCATTTTCGGAATTTTAAAAATATTGCAATTTTTTGACATTTTCACCTGTACCCGGCATCAGGGTATTTTTCAGGTCGAAAAATTTATATTTTTAGTTTAAGTTAATAGTATATTTATTACATTCGTACCTTTAAACCTATTCCATTTTTCATATTTCCAATTTTATTCTGCTACTGCAAGCCCATTTTTGGAATTTTAAAAATATTGTCATTTTTTGACATTTTCACCTGTACCCGGCATCAGGGTATTTTTCAGGTCGAAAAATTTATATTTTTAGTTTAAGTTAATAATATATTTATTACATTCGTACCTTTAAACCTATTCCATTTTTCATATTTCCAATTTTATTCTGCTACTGCAAGCCCATTTTTGGAATTTTAAAAATATTGTCATTTTTTGACATTTTCACCTGTACCCGGCATCATGGTATTTTTCAGGTCGAAAAATTTATATTTTTAGTTTAAGTTAATAATATATTTATTACATTCGTACCTTTAAACCTATTCCATTTTTCATATTTCCAATTTTATTCTGCTACTGCAAGCCCATTATCGGAATTTTAAAAATATTGTAATTTTTTGACATTTTCACCTGTACCCGGCATCATGGTATTTTTCAGGTCGAAAAATTTATATTTTTAGTTTAAGTTAATAATATATTTATTACATTCGTACCTTTAAACCTATTCCATTTTTCATATTTCCAATTTTATTCTGCTACTGCAAGCCCATTTTTGGAATTTTAAAAATATTGTCATTTTTTGACATTTTCACCTGTACCCAGCATCAGGGTATTTTTCAGGTCGAAAAATTTATATTTTTAGTTTAAGTTAATAATATATTTATTACATTCGTACCTTTAAACCTATTCCATTTTTCATATTTCCAATTTTATTCTGCTACTGCAAGCCCATTTTTGGAATTTTAAAAATATTGTAATTTTTTGACATTTTCACCTGTACCCGGCATCATGGTATTTTTCAGGTCAAAAATTTTATATTTTTAGTTTGTTAATAATATATTTATTACATTCGTACCTTTAAACCTATTCCATTTTTCATATTTCCAATTTTATTCTGCTACTGCAAGCCCATTTTCGGAATTTTAAAAATATTGCAATTTTTTGACGTTTTCACCTGTACTATTCATCAGGGTATTTTTCAGGTCGAAAAATTTATATTTTTAGTTTAAGTTAATAATATATTTATTACATTCGTACCTTTAAATCTATTCCATTTTTCATATTTCCAATTTTATTCTGCTACTGCAAGCCCATTTTTGGAATTTTAAAAATATTGTAATTTTTTGACATTTTCACCTGTACTATACATCATGGTATTTTTCAGGTCGAAAAATTTATATTTTTAGTTTAAGTTAATAATATATTTATTACATTCGTACCTTTAAACCTATTCCATTTTTCATATTTCCAATTTTATTCTGCTACTGCAAGCCCATTTTTGGAATTTTAAAAATATTGTCATTTTTTGACATTTTCACCTGTACCCGGCATCATGGTATTTTTCAGGTCGAAAAATTTATATTTTTAGTTTAAGTTAATAATATATTTATTACATTTGTACCTTTAAACCTATTCCATTTTTCATATTTCCAATTTTATTCTGCTACTGCAAGCCCATTTTCGGAATTTTAAAAATATTGTAATTTTTTGACATTTTCACCTGTACCCGGCATCATGGTATTTTTCAGGTCGAAAAATTTATATTTTTAGTTTAAGCTAATAATATATTTATTACATTCGTACCTTTAAACCTATTCCATTTTTCATATTTCCAATTTTATTCTGCTACTGCAAGCCCATTTTCGGAATTTTAAAAATATTGCAATTTTTTGACATTTTCACCTGTACCCGGCATCAGGGTATTTTTCAGGTCGAAAAATTTATATTTTTAGTTTAAGTTAATAGTATATTTATTACATTCGTACCTTTAAACGTATTCCATTTTTCATATTTCCAATTTTATTCTGCTACTGCAAGCCCATTTTTGGAATTTTAAAAATATTGTCATTTTTTGACATTTTCACCTGTACCCGGCATCATGGTATTTTTCAGGTCGAAAAATTTATATTTTTAGTTTAAGTTAATAATATATTTATTACATTCGTACCTTTAAACCTATTCCATTTTTCATATTTCCAATTTTATTCTGCTACTGCAAGCCCATTTTTGGAATTTTAAAAATATTGTCATTTTTTGACATTTTCACCTGTACCCGGCATCATGGTATTTTTCAGGTCGAAAATTTTATATTTTTAGTTTAAGTTCATAATATATTTATTACATTCGTACCTTTAAACGTATTCCATTTTTCATATTTCCAATTTTATTCTGCTACTGCAAGCCCATTTTTGGAATTTTAAAAATATTGTCATTTTTTGACATTTTCACCTGTACCCGGCATCATGGTATTTTTCAGGTCGAAAAATTTATATTTTTAGTTTAAGCTAATAATATATTTATTACATTCGTACCTTTAAACCTATTCCATTTTTCATATTTCCAATTTTATTCTGCAACTGCAAGCCCATTTTCGGAATTTTAAAAATATTGCAATTTTTTGACATTTTCACCTGTACCCGGCATCAGGGTATTTTTCAGGTCGAAAAATTTATATTTTTAGTTTAAGTTAATAGTATATTTATTACATTCGTACCTTTAAACCTATTCCATTTTTCATATTTCCAATTTTATTCTGCTACTGCAAGCCCATTTTTGGAATTTTAAAAATATTGTCATTTTTTGACATTTTCACCTGTACCCGGCATCATGGTATTTTTCAGGTCGAAAAATTTATATTTTTAGTTTAAGTTAATAATATATTTATTACATTCGTACCTTTAAACCTATTCCATTTTTCATATTTCCAATTTTATTCTGCTACTGCAAGCCCATTTTCGGAATTTTAAAAATATTGTAATTTTTTTACATTTTCACCTGTACCCGGCATCAGGGTATTTTTCAGGTCGAAAAATTTATATTTTTAGTTTAAGTTAATAGTATATTTATTACATTCGTACCTGTAAACCTATTCCATTTTTCATATTTCCAATTTTATTCTGCTACTGCAAGCCCATTTTCGGAATTTTAAAAATATTGTCATTTTTTGACATTTTCACCTGTACTATACATCAGGGTATTTTTCAGGTCGAAAATTTTATATTTTTAGTTTAAGTTAATAATATATTTATTACATTCGTACCTTTAAACCTATTCCATTTTTCATATTTCCAATTTTATTCTGCTACTGCAAGCCCATTTTCGGAATTTTAAAAATATTGTCATTTTTTGACATTTTCACCTGTACCCGGCATCATGGTATTTTTCAGGTCGAAAAATTTATATTTTTAGTTTAAGCTAATAATATATTTATTACATTCGTACCTTTAAACCTATTCCATTTTTCATATTTCCAATTTTATTCTGCAACTGCAAGCCCATTTTCGGAATTTTAAAAATATTGCAATTTTTTGACATTTTCACCTGTACCCGGCATCAGGGTATTTTTCAGGTCGAAAAATTTATATTTTTAGTTTAAGTTAATAGTATATTTATTACATTCGTACCTTTAAACCTATTCCATTTTTCATATTTCCAATTTTATTCTGCTACTGCAAGCCCATTTTTGGAATTTTAAAAATATTGTCATTTTTTGACATTTTCACCTGTACCCGGCATCAGGGTATTTTTCAGGTCGAAAAATTTATATTTTTAGTTTAAGTTAATAATATATTTATTACATTCGTACCTTTAAACCTATTCCATTTTTCATATTTCCAATTTTATTCTGCTACTGCAAGCCCATTTTTGGAATTTTAAAAATATTGTCATTTTTTGACATTTTCACCTGTACCCGGCATCATGGTATTTTTCAGGTCGAAAAATTTATATTTTTAGTTTAAGTTAATAATATATTTATTACATTCGTACCTTTAAACCTATTCCATTTTTCATATTTCCAATTTTATTCTGCTACTGCAAGCCCATTATCGGAATTTTAAAAATATTGTAATTTTTTGACATTTTCACCTGTACCCGGCATCATGGTATTTTTCAGGTCGAAAAATTTATATTTTTAGTTTAAGTTAATAATATATTTATTACATTCGTACCTTTAAACCTATTCCATTTTTCATATTTCCAATTTTATTCTGCTACTGCAAGCCCATTTTTGGAATTTTAAAAATATTGTCATTTTTTGACATTTTCACCTGTACCCAGCATCAGGGTATTTTTCAGGTCGAAAAATTTATATTTTTAGTTTAAGTTAATAATATATTTATTACATTCGTACCTTTAAACCTATTCCATTTTTCATATTTCCAATTTTATTCTGCTACTGCAAGCCCATTTTTGGAATTTTAAAAATATTGTAATTTTTTGACATTTTCACCTGTACCCGGCATCATGGTATTTTTCAGGTCAAAAATTTTATATTTTTAGTTTGTTAATAATATATTTATTACATTCGTACCTTTAAACCTATTCCATTTTTCATATTTCCAATTTTATTCTGCTACTGCAAGCCCATTTTCGGAATTTTAAAAATATTGCAATTTTTTGACGTTTTCACCTGTACTATTCATCAGGGTATTTTTCAGGTCGAAAAATTTATATTTTTAGTTTAAGTTAATAATATATTTATTACATTCGTACCTTTAAATCTATTCCATTTTTCATATTTCCAATTTTATTCTGCTACTGCAAGCCCATTTTTGGAATTTTAAAAATATTGTAATTTTTTGACATTTTCACCTGTACTATACATCATGGTATTTTTCAGGTCGAAAAATTTATATTTTTAGTTTAAGTTAATAATATATTTATTACATTCGTACCTTTAAACCTATTCCATTTTTCATATTTCCAATTTTATTCTGCTACTGCAAGCCCATTTTTGGAATTTTAAAAATATTGTCATTTTTTGACATTTTCACCTGTACCCGGCATCATGGTATTTTTCAGGTCGAAAAATTTATATTTTTAGTTTAAGTTAATAATATATTTATTACATTTGTACCTTTAAACCTATTCCATTTTTCATATTTCCAATTTTATTCTGCTACTGCAAGCCCATTTTCGGAATTTTAAAAATATTGTAATTTTTTGACATTTTCACCTGTACCCGGCATCATGGTATTTTTCAGGTCGAAAAATTTATATTTTTAGTTTAAGCTAATAATATATTTATTACATTCGTACCTTTAAACCTATTCCATTTTTCATATTTCCAATTTTATTCTGCTACTGCAAGCCCATTTTCGGAATTTTAAAAATATTGCAATTTTTTGACATTTTCACCTGTACCCGGCATCAGGGTATTTTTCAGGTCGAAAAATTTATATTTTTAGTTTAAGTTAATAGTATATTTATTACATTCGTACCTTTAAACGTATTCCATTTTTCATATTTCCAATTTTATTCTGCTACTGCAAGCCCATTTTTGGAATTTTAAAAATATTGTCATTTTTTGACATTTTCACCTGTACCCGGCATCATGGTATTTTTCAGGTCGAAAAATTTATATTTTTAGTTTAAGTTAATAATATATTTATTACATTCGTACCTTTAAACCTATTCCATTTTTCATATTTCCAATTTTATTCTGCTACTGCAAGCCCATTTTTGGAATTTTAAATATATTGTAATTTTTTGACATTTTCACCTGTACCCGGCATCATGGTATTTTTCAGCTCGAAAAATTTATATTTTTATTTTAAGTTAATAATATATTTATTACATTCGTACCTTTAAACCTATTCCATTTTTCATATTTCCAATTTTATTCTGCTACTGCAAGCCCATTTTCGGAATTTTAAAAATATTGTAATTTTTTTACATTTTCACCTGTACCCGGCATCAGGGTATTTTTCAGGTCGAAAAATTTATATTTTTAGTTTAAGTTAATAGTATATTTATTACATTCGTACCTGTAAACCTATTCCATTTTTCATATTTCCAATTTTATTCTGCTACTGCAAGCCCATTTTCGGAATTTTAAAAATATTGTAATTTTTTTACATTTTCACCTGTACCCGGTATCAGGGTATTTTTCAGGTCGAAAAATTTATATTTTTAGTTTAAGTTAATAGTATATTTATTACATTCGTACCTGTAAACCTATTCCATTTTTCATATTTCCAATTTTATTCTGCTACTGCAAGCCCATTTTCGGAATTTTAAAAATATTGTCATTTTTTGACATTTTCACCTGTACTATACATCAGGGTATTTTTCAGGTCGAAAATTTTATATTTTTAGTTTAAGTTAATAATATATTTATTACATTCGTACCTTTAAACCTATTCCATTTTTCATATTTCCAATTTTATTCTGCTACTGCAAGCCCATTTTTGGAATTTTAAAAATATTGTCATTTTTTGACATTTTCACCTGTACCCGGCATCATGGTATTTTTCAGGTCGAAAAATTTATATTTTTAGTTTAAGTTAATAATATATTTATTACATTCGTACCTTTAAACCTATTCCATTTTTCATATTTCCAATTTTATTCTGCTACTGCAAGCCCATTTTCGGAATTTTAAAAATATTGTAATTTTTTGACATTTTCACCTGTACCCGGCATCATGGTATTTTTCAGGTCCAAAAATTTATATTTTTAGTTTAAGCTAATAATATATTTATTACATTCGTACCTTTAAACCTATTCCATTTTTCATATTTCCAATTTTATTCTGCTACTGCAAGCCCATTTTTGGAATTTTAAATATATTGTAATTTTTTGACATTTTCACCTGTACCCGGCATCATGGTATTTTTCAGCTCGAAAAATTTATATTTTTATTTTAAGTTAATAATATATTTATTACATTCGTACCTTTAAACCTATTCCATTTTTCATATTTCCAATTTTATTCTGCTACTGCAAGCCCATTTTCGGAATTTTAAAAATATTGTAATTTTTTTACATTTTCACCTGTACCCGGCATCAGGGTATTTTTCAGGTCGAAAAATTTATATTTTTAGTTTAAGTTAATAGTATATTTATTACATTCGTACCTGTAAACCTATTCCATTTTTCATATTTCCAATTTTATTCTGCTACTGCAAGCCCATTTTCGGAATTTTAAAAATATTGTCATTTTTTGACATTTTCACCTGTACTATACATCAGGGTATTTTTCAGGTCGAAAATTTTATATTTTTAGTTTAAGTTAATAATATATTTATTACATTCGTACCTTTAAACCTATTCCATTTTTCATATTTCCAATTTTATTCTGCTACTGCAAGCCCATTTTTGGAATTTTAAAAATATTGTCATTTTTTGACATTTTCACCTGTACCCGGCATCATGGTATTTTTCAGGTCGAAAAATTTATATTTTTAGTTTAAGTTAATAATATATTTATTACATTCGTACCTTTAAACCTATTCCATTTTTCATATTTCCAATTTTATTCTGCTACTGCAAGCCCATTTTTGGAATTTTAAAAATATTGTAATTTTTTGACATTTTCACCTGTACCCGGCATCATGGTATTTTTCAGGTCCAAAAATTTATATTTTTAGTTTAAGCTAATAATATATTTATTACATTCGTACCTTTAAACCTATTCCATTTTTCATATTTCCAATTTTATTCTGCTACTGCAAGCCCATTTTCGGAATTTTAAAAATATTGTAATTTTTTGACATTTTCACCTGTACCCGGCATCATGGTATTTTTCAGGTCGAAAATTTTACATTTTTAGTTTCAGTTCATAATATATTTATTACATTCGTACCTTTAAACGTATTCCATTTTTCATATTTCCAGTTTTATTCTGCTACTGCAAGCCCATTTTTAGAATTTTAAAAATATTTTAATTTTTTGACATTTTCACCTGTACCCGGCATCATTTTATTTTTCAGGTCAAAAATTTTATATTTTTAGTTTAAATTCATAATATATTTATAACATTCGTACCTTTAAACGTATTCCATTTTTCATATTTCCAGTTTTATTCTGCTACTGCAAGCCCATTTTTAGAATTTTAAAAATATTTTAATTTTTTGACATTTTCACCTGTACCCGGCATCAGGGTATTTTTCAGGTCGAAAAATTTATATTTTTAGTTTCAGTTCATAATATATTTATTACATTCGTACCTTTAAACGTATTCCATTTTTCATATTTCCAGTTTTATTCTGCTACTGCAAGCCCATTTTTAGAATTTTAAAAATATTTTAATTTTTTGACATTTTCACCTGTACCCGGCATCATGGTATTTTTCAGGTCGAAAATTTTATATTTTTAGTTTAAGTTCATAATATATTTATTACATTCGTACTTTTAAACCTATTCCATTTTTCATATTTCCAGTTTTATTCTGCTACTGCAAGCCCATTTTTAGAATTTTAAAAATATTTTAATTTTTTGACATTTTCACCTGTACCCGGCATCATGGTATTTTTCAGGTCGAAAATTTTACATTTTTAGTTTCAGTTCATAATATATTTATTACATTCGTACCTTTAAACGTATTCCATTTTTCATATTTCCAATTTTATTCTGCTACTGCAAGCCCATTTTTAGAATTTTAAAAATATTTTAATTTTTTGACATTTTCACCTGTACCCGGCATCATGGTATTTTTCAGGTCGAAAATTTTATATTTTTAGTTTAAGTTCATAATATATTTATTACATTCGTACCTTTAAACGTATTCCATTTTTCATATTTCCAATTTTATTCTGCTACTGCAAGCCCATTTTTAGAATTTTAAAAATATTTTAATTTTTTGACATTTTCACCTGTACTATACATCAGGGTAATTTTCAGGTCGAAAATTTTATATTTTTAGTTTAAGTTAATAATATATTTATTACATTCGTACCTTTAAACCTATTCCATTTTTCATATTTCCAATTTTATTCGGCTACTGCAAGCCCATTTTCGGAATTTTAAAAATATTGTAATTTTTTTGACATTTTCACTTGTACCCGGCATCATGGTATTTTTCAGGTCGAAAAATTTATATTTTTAGTTTAAGTTAATAATATATTTATTACATTCGTACCTTTAAACCTATTCCATTTTTCATATTTCCAATTTTATTCTGCTACTGCAAGCCCATTTTTGGAATTTTAAAAATATCGTCATTTTTTGACATTTTCACCTGTACTATACATCATGGTATTTTTCAAGTCGAAAAATTTATATTTTTAGTTTAAGTTAATAATATATTTATTACATTCGTACCTTTAAACCTATTCTATTTTTCATATTTCCAATTTTATTCTGCTACTGCAAGCCCATTTTCGGAATTTTAAAAATATTGCAATTTTTTGACATTTTCACCTGTACCCGGCATCATGGTATTTTTCAGGTCGAAAAATTTATATTTTTAGTTTACATTAATAATATATTTATTACATTCGTACCTTTAAACCTATTCCATTTTTCATATTTCCAATTTTATTCTGCTACTGCAAGCCCATTTTTGGAATTTTAAAAATATTGTAATTTTTTGACATTTTCACCTGTACTATACATCAGGGTATTTTTCAGGTCGAAAATTTTATATTTTTAGTTTAAGTTAATAATATATTTATTACATTCGTACCTTTAAACCTATTCCATTTTTCATATTTCCAATTTTATTCTGCTACTGCAAGACCATTTTTGGAATTTTAAAAATATTGTCATTTTTTGACATTTTCACCTGTTCCCGGCATCATGGTATTTTTCTGGTCGAAAAATTTATATTTTTAGTTTAAGTTAATAATATATTTATTACATTCGTACCTTTAAACCTATTCCATTTTTCATATTTCCAATTTTATTCTGCTACTGCAAGCCCATTTTTGGAATTTTAAAAATATTGTCATTTTTTGACATTTTCATCTGTACTATATATCAGGATATTTTTCAGGTCGAAAATTTTATATTTTTAGTTTAAGTTAATAGTATATTTATTACATTCGTACCTTTAAACCTATTCCATTTTTCATATTTCCAATTTTATTCTGCTACTGCAAGCCCATTTTCGGAATTTTAAAAATATTGTAATTTTTTGACATTTTCACCTGTACCCGGCATCATGGTATTTTTCAGGTCGAAAAATTTATATTTTTAGTTTAAGCTAATAATATATTTATTACATTCGTACCTTTAAACCTATTCCATTTTTCATATTTCCAATTTTATTCTGCAACTGCAAGCCCATTTTCGGAATTTTAAAAATATTGCAATTTTTTGACATTTTCACCTGTACCCGGCATCAGGGTATTTTTCAGGTCGAAAAATTTATATTTTTAGTTTAAGTTAATAGTATATTTATTACATTCGTACCTTTAAACCTATTCCATTTTTCATATTTCCAATTTTATTCTGCTACTGCATGCCCATTTTTGGAATTTTAAAAATATTGTCATTTTTTGACATTTTCACCTGTACCCGGCATCATGGTATTTTTCAGGTCGAAAAATTTATATTTTTAGTTTAAGTTAATAATATATTTATTACATTCGTACCTTTAAACCTATTCCATTTTTCATATTTCCAATTTTATTCTGCTACTGCAAGCCCATTTTCGGAATTTTAAAAATATTGTAATTTTTTGACATTTTCACCTGTACCCGGCATCATGGTATTTTTCAGGTCGAAAAATTTATATTTTTAGTTTAAGTTAATAATATATTTATAACATTCGTACCTTTAAACCTATTCCATTTTTCATATTTCCAATTTTATTCTGCTACTGCAAGCCCATTTTTGGAATTTTAAAAATGTTGTCATTTTTTGACATTTTCACCTGTACCCGGCATCATGGTATTTTTCAGGTCGAAAAATTTATATTTTTAGTTTAAGTTAATAATATATTTATTACATTCGTACCTTTAAACCTATTCCATTTTTCATATTTCCAATTTTATTCTGCTACTGCAAGCCCATTTTCGGAATTTTAAAAATATTGTAATTTTTTGACATTTTCACCTGTACCCGGCATCATGGTATTTTTCAGGTCCAAAAATTTATATTTTTAGTTTAAGCTAATAATATATTTATTACATTCGTACCTTTAAACCTATTCCATTTTTCATATTTCCAAATTTATTCTGCTACTGCAAGCCCATTTTCGGAATTTTAAAAATATTGTAATTTTTTGACATTTTCACCTGTACCCGGCATCATGGTATTTTTCAGGTCGAAAATTTTACATTTTTAGTTTCAGTTCATAATATATTTATTACATTCGTACCTTTAAACGTATTCCATTTTTCATATTTCCAGTTTTATTCTGCTACTGCAAGCCCATTTTTAGAATTTTAAAAATATTTTAATTTTTTGACATTTTCACCTGTACCCGGCATCATGGTATTTTTCAGGTCAAAAATTTTATATTTTTAGTTTAAATTCATAATATATTTATTACATTCGTACCTTTAAACGTATTCCATTTTTCATATTTCCAGTTTTATTCTGCTACTGCAAGCCCATTTTTAGAATTTTAAAAATATTTTAATTTTTTGACATTTTCACCTGTACCCGGCATCAGGGTATTTTTCAGGTCGAAAATTTTACATTTTTAGTTTAAGTTCATAATATATTTATTACATTCGTACCTTTAAACGTATTCCATTTTTCATATTTCCAGTTTTATTCTGCTACTGCAAGCCCATTTTTAGAATTTTAAAAATATTGTAATTTTTTGACATTTTCACCTGTACCCGGCATCATGGTATTTTTCAGGTCGAAAATTTTATATTTTTAGTTTAAGTTCATAATATATTTATTACATTCGTACCTTTAAACGTATTCCATTTTTCATATTTCCAATTTTATTCTGCTACTGCAAGCCCATTTTTGGAATTTTAAAAATATTGTCATTTTTTGAAATTTTCACCTGTACCCGGCATCAGGGTATTTTTCAGGTCGAAAAATTTATATTTTTAGTTTAATTTAATAATATATTTATTACATTCGTACCTTTAAACCTATTCCATTTTTCATATTTCCAATTTTATTCTGCTACTGCAAGCCCATTTTCGGAATTTTAAAAATATTGTCATTTTTTGACATTTTCACCTGTACTATACATCATGGTATTTTTCAAGTCGAAAAATTTATATTTTTAGTTTAAGTTAATAATATATTTATTACATTCGTACCTTTAAACCTATTCCATTTTTCATATTTCCAATTTTATTCTGCTACTGCAAGCCCATTTTTGGAATTTTAAAAATATTGTCATTTTTGACATTTTCACCTGTACTATACATCAGGGTATTTTTCAGGTCGAAAATTTTATATTTTTAGTTTAAGTTAATAATATATTTATTACATTTGTACCTTTAAACCTATTCCATTTTTCATATTTCCAATTTTATTCTGCTACTGCAAGCCCATTTTCGGAATTTTAAAAATATTGTAATTTTTTGACATTTTCACCTGTACCCGGCATCATGGTATTTTTCAGGTCGAAAAATTTATATTTTTAGTTTAAGCTAATAATATATTTATTACATTCGTACCTTTAAACCTATTCCATTTTTCATATTTCCAATTTTATTCTGCAACTGCAAGCCCATTTTCGGAATTTTAAAAATATTGCAATTTTTTGACATTTTCACCTGTACCCGGCATCAGGGTATTTTTCAGGTCGAAAAATTTATATTTTTAGTTTAAGTTAATAGTATATTTATTACATTCGTACCTTTAAACCTATTCCATTTTTCATATTTCCAATTTTATTCTGCTACTGCAAGCCCATTTTTGGAATTTTAAAAATATTGTCATTTTTTGACATTTTCACCTGTACCCGGCATCATGGTATTTTTCAGGTCGAAAAATTTATATTTTTAGTTTAAGTTAATAATATATTTATTACATTCGTACCTTTAAACCTATTCCATTTTTCATATTTCCAATTTTATTCTGCTACTGCAAGCCCATTTTCGGAATTTTAAAAATATTGTAATTTTTTTACATTTTCACCTGTACCCGGCATCAGGGTATTTTTCAGGTCGAAAAATTTATATTTTTAGTTTAAGTTAATAGTATATTTATTACATTCGTACCTGTAAACCTATTCCATTTTTCATATTTCCAATTTTATTCTGCTACTGCAAGCCCATTTTCGGAATTTTAAAAATATTGTCATTTTTTGACATTTTCACCTGTACTATACATCAGGGTATTTTTCAGGTCGAAAATTTTATATTTTTAGTTTAAGTTAATAATATATTTATTACATTCGTACCTTTAAACCTATTCCATTTTTCATATTTCCAATTTTATTCTGCTACTGCAAGCCCATTTTCGGAATTTTAAAAATATTGTCATTTTTTGACATTTTCACCTGTACCCGGCATCATGGTATTTTTCAGGTCGAAAAATTTATATTTTTAGTTTAAGCTAATAATATATTTATTACATTCGTACCTTTAAACCTATTCCATTTTTCATATTTCCAATTTTATTCTGCAACTGCAAGCCCATTTTCGGAATTTTAAAAATATTGCAATTTTTTGACATTTTCACCTGTACCCGGCATCAGGGTATTTTTCAGGTCGAAAAATTTATATTTTTAGTTTAAATTAATAGTATATTTATTACATTCGTACCTTTAAACCTATTCCATTTTTCATATTTCCAATTTTATTCTGCTACTGCAAGCCCATTTTTGGAATTTTAAAAATATTGTCATTTTTTGACATTTTCACCTGTACCCGGCATCAGGGTATTTTTCAGGTCGAAAAATTTATATTTTTAGTTTAAGTTAATAATATATTTATTACATTCGTACCTTTAAACCTATTCCATTTTTCATATTTCCAATTTTATTCTGCTACTGCAAGCCCATTTTTGGAATTTTAAAAATATTGTCATTTTTTGACATTTTCACCTGTACCCGGCATCATGGTATTTTTCAGGTCGAAAAATTTATATTTTTAGTTTAAGCTAATAATATATTTATTACATTCGTACCTTTAAACCTATTCCATTTTTCATATTTCCAGTTTTATTCTGCTACTGCAAGCCCATTTTTAGAATTTTAAAAATATTTTAATTTTTTGACATTTTCACCTGTACCCGGCATCATTTTATTTTTCAGGTCAAAAATTTTATATTTTTAGTTTAAATTCATAATATATTTATTACATTCGTACCTTTAAACGTATTCCATTTTTCATATTTCCAGTTTTATTCTGCTACTGCAAGCCCATTTTTAGAATTTTAAAAATATTTTAATTTTTTGACATTTTCACCTGTACCCGGCATCAGGGTATTTTTCAGGTCGAAAAATTTATATTTTTAGTTTCAGTTCATAATATATTTATTACATTCGTACCTTTAAACGTATTCCATTTTTCATATTTCCAGTTTTATTCTGCTACTGCAAGCCCATTTTTAGAATTTTAAAAATATTTTAATTTTTTGACATTTTCACCTGTACCCGGCATCATGGTATTTTTCAGGTCGAAAATTTTATATTTTTAGTTTAAGTTCATAATATATTTATTACATTCGTACTTTTAAACCTATTCCATTTTTCATATTTCCAGTTTTATTCTGCTACTGCAAGCCCATTTTTAGAATTTTAAAAATATTTTAATTTTTTGACATTTTCACCTGTACCCGGCATCATGGTATTTTTCAGGTCGAAAATTTTACATTTTTAGTTTCAGTTCATAATATATTTATTACATTCGTACCTTTAAACGTATTCCATTTTTCATATTTCCAATTTTATTCGGCTACTGCAAGCCCATTTTTAGAATTTTAAAAATATTTTAATTTTTTGACATTTTCACCTGTACCCGGCATCATGGTATTTTTCAGGTCGAAAATTTTATATTTTTAGTTTAAGTTCATAATATATTTATTACATTCGTACCTTTAAACGTATTCCATTTTTCATATTTCCAATTTTATTCTGCTACTGCAAGCCCATTTTTAGAATTTTAAAAATATTTTAATTTTTTGACATTTTCACCTGTACCCGGCATCATGGTATTTTTCAGGTCAAAAATTTTACATTTTTAGTTTAAGTTCATAATATATTTATTACATTCGTACCTTTAAACGTATTCCATTTTTCATATTTCCAGTTTTATTCTGCTACTGCAAGCCCATTTTTAGAATTTTAAAAATATTTTAATTTTTTGACATTTTCACCTGTACCCGGCATCATGGTATTTTTCAGGTCGAAAATTTTATATTTTTAGTTTAAGTTCATAATATATTTATTACATTCGTACCTTTAAACGTATTCCATTTTTCATATTTCCAATTTTATTCTGCTACTGCAAGCCCATTTTTAGAATTTTAAAAATATTTTAATTTTTTTACATTTTCACCTGTACCCGGCATCAGGGTATTTTTCAGGTCGAAAAATTTATATTTTTAGTTTAAGTTAATAGTATATTTATTACATTCGTACCTGTAAACCTATTCCATTTTTCATATTTCCAATTTTATTCTGCTACTGCAAGCCCATTTTCGGAATTTTAAAAATATTGCAATTTTTTGACATTTTCACCTGTACCCGGCATCATGGTATTTTTCAGGTCGAAAAATTTATATTTTTAGTTTAAGTTAATAATATATTTATTACATTCGTACCTTTAAACCTATTCCATTTTTCATATTTCCAATTTTATTCTGCTACTGCAAGCCCATTTTCGGAATTTTAAAAATATTTTAATTTTTTGACATTTTCACCTGTACCCGGCATCATGGTATTTTTCAGGTCGAAAAATTTATATTTTTAGTTTAAGCTAATAGTATATTTATTACATTCGTACCTTTAAACCTATTCCATTTTTCATATTTCCAATTTTATTCTGCTACTGCAAGCCCATTTTTGGAATTTTAAAAATATTGTCATTTTTTGACATTTTCACCTGTACCCGGCATCAGGGTATTTTTCAGGTCGAAAAATTTATATTTTTAGTTTAAGTTAATAATATATTTATTACATTCGTACCTTTAAACCTATTCCATTTTTCATATTTCCAATTTTATTCTGCTACTGCAAGCCCATTTTTGGAATTTTAAAAATATTGCAATTTTTTGACATTTTCACCTGTACCCGGCATCATGGTATTTTTCAGGTCGAAAAATTTATATTTTTAGTTTAAGTTAATAATATATTTATTACATTCGTACCTTTAAACCTATTCCATTTTTCATATTTCCAATTTTATTCTGCTACTGCAAGCCCATTTTTGGAATTTTAAAAATGTTGTCATTTTTTGACATTTTCACCTGTACTATACATCAGGGTATTTTTTAGATCGAAAAATTTATATTTTTAGTTTAAGTTAATAATATATTTATTACATTCGTACCTTTAAACCTATTCCATTTTTCATATTTCCAATTTTATTCTGCTACTGCAAGCCCATTTTTGGAATTTTAAAAATATTGTCATTTTTTGACATTTTCACCTGTACTATACATCAGGGTATTTTTCAGGTCAAAAATTTTATATTTTTAGTTTAAGTTCATAATATATTTATTACATTCGTACCTTTAAACGTATTCCATTTTTCATATTTCCAGTTTTATTCTGCTACTGCAAGCCCATTTTTAGAATTTTAAAAATATTTTAATTTTTTGACATTTTCACCTGTACCCGGCATCATGGTATTTTTCAGGTCGAAAATTTTATATTTTTAGTTTAAGTTCATAATATATTTATTACATTCGTACCTTTAAACGTATTCCATTTTTCATATTTCCAATTTTATTCTGCTACTGCAAGCCCATTTTTAGAATTTTAAAAATATTTTAATTTTTTTACATTTTCACCTGTACCCGGCATCAGGGTATTTTTCAGGTCGAAAAATTTATATTTTTAGTTTAAGTTAATAGTATATTTATTACATTCGTACCTGTAAACCTATTCCATTTTTCATATTTCCAATTTTATTCTGCTACTGCAAGCCCATTTTCGGAATTTTAAAAATATTGCAATTTTTTGACATTTTCACCTGTACCCGGCATCATGGTATTTTTCAGGTCGAAAAATTTATATTTTTAGTTTAAGTTAATAATATATTTATTACATTCGTACCTTTAAACCTATTCCATTTTTCATATTTCCAATTTTATTCTGCTACTGCAAGCCCATTTTCGGAATTTTAAAAATATTTTAATTTTTTGACATTTTCACCTGTACCCGGCATCATGGTATTTTTCAGGTCGAAAAATTTATATTTTTAGTTTAAGCTAATAGTATATTTATTACATTCGTACCTTTAAACCTATTCCATTTTTCATATTTCCAATTTTATTCTGCTACTGCAAGCCCATTTTTGGAATTTTAAAAATATTGTCATTTTTTGACATTTTCACCTGTACCCGGCATCAGGGTATTTTTCAGGTCGAAAAATTTATATTTTTAGTTTAAGTTAATAATATATTTATTACATTCGTACCTTTAAACCTATTCCATTTTTCATATTTCCAATTTTATTCTGCTACTGCAAGCCCATTTTTGGAATTTTAAAAATATTGCAATTTTTTGACATTTTCACCTGTACCCGGCATCATGGTATTTTTCAGGTCGAAAAATTTATATTTTTAGTTTAAGTTAATAATATATTTATTACATTCGTACCTTTAAACCTATTCCATTTTTCATATTTCCAATTTTATTCTGCTACTGCAAGCCCATTTTTGGAATTTTAAAAATGTTGTCATTTTTTGACATTTTCACCTGTACTATACATCAGGGTATTTTTTAGATCGAAAAATTTATATTTTTAGTTTAAGTTAATAATATATTTATTACATTCGTACCTTTAAACCTATTCCATTTTTCATATTTCCAATTTTATTCTGCTACTGCAAGCCCATTTTTGGAATTTTAAAAATATTGTCATTTTTTGACATTTTCACCTGTACTATACATCAGGGTATTTTTCAGGTCAAAAATTTTATATTTTTAGTTTAAGTTAATAATATATTTATTACATTCGTACCTTTAAACCTATTCCATTTTTCATATTGCCAATTTTATTCTGCTACTGCAAGCCCATTTTTGGAATTTTAAAAATATTGTCATTTTTTGACATTTTCACCTGTACCCGGCATCATGGTATTTTTCAGGTCGAAAAATTTATATTTTTAGTTTAAGTTAATAATATATTTATTACATTCGTACCTTTAAACCTATTCCATTTTTCATATTTCCAATTTTATTCTGCTACTGCAAGCCCATTTTTGGAATTTTAAAAATATCGTCATTTTTTGACATTTTCACCTGTACTATACATCAGGGTATTTTTCAGGTCGAAAAATTTATATTTTTAGTTTAAGTTAATAATATATTTATTACATTCGTACCTTTAAACCTATTCCATTTTTCATATTTCCAATTTTATTCTGCTACTGCAAGCCCATTTTTGGAATTTTAAAAATATTGTAATTTTTTGACATTTTCACCTGTACTATACATCAGGGTATTTTTCAGGTCGAAAATTTTATATTTTTAGTTTAAGTTAATAATATATTTATTACATTCGTACCTTTAAACCTATTCCATTTTTCATAATTCCAATTTTATTCTGCTACTGCAAGCCCATTTTTGGAATTTTAAAAATATTGTCATTTTTTGACATTTTCACCTGTACCCGGCATCAGGGTATTTTTCAGGTCGAAAAATTTATATTTTTAGTTTAATTTAATAATATATTTATTACATTCGTACCTTTAAACCTATTCCATTTTTCATATTTCCAATTTTATTCTGCTACTGCAAGCCCATTTTCGGAATTTTAAAAATATTGTAATTTTTTGACATTTTCACCTGTACTATACATCATGGTATTTTTCAAGTCGAAAAATTTATATTTTTAGTTTAAGTTAATAATATATTTATTACATTCGTACCTTTAAACCTATTCCATTTTTCATATTTCCAATTTTATTCTGCTACTGCAAGCCCATTTTTGGAATTTTAAAAATATTGTCATTTTTTGACATTTTCACCTGTACTATACATCAGGGTATTTTTCAGGTCGAAAATTTTATATTTTTAGTTTAAGTTAATAATATATTTATTACATTTGTACCTTTAAACCTATTCCATTTTTCATATTTCCAATTTTATTCTGCTACTGCAAGCCCATTTTTGGAATTTTAAAAATATTGTCATTTTTTGACATTTTCACCTGTACCCGGCATCATGGTATTTTTCAGGTCGAAAAATTTATATTTTTAGTTTAATTTAATAATATATTTATTACATTCGTACCTTTAAACCTATTCCATTTTTCATATTTCCAATTTTATTCTGCTACTGCAAGCCCATTTTTGGAATTTTAAAAATATTGTAATTTTTTGACATTTTCACCTGTACCCGGCATCATGGTATTTTTCAGGTCGAAAAATTTATATTTTTAGTTTAAGTTAATAATATATTTATTACATTCGTACCTTTAAACCTATTCCATTTTTCATATTTCCAATTTTATTCTGCTACTGCAAGCCCATTTTCGGAATTTTAAAAATATTGTAATTTTTTTACATTTTCACCTGTACCCGGCATCAGGGTATTTTTCAGGTCGAAAAATTTATATTTTTAGTTTAAGTTAACAGTATATTTATTACATTCGTACCTGTAAACCTATTCCATTTTTCATATTTCCAATTTTATTCTGCTACTGCAAGCCCATTTTCGGAATTTTAAAAATATTGTCATTTTTTGACATTTTCACCTGTACTATACATCATGGTATTTTTCAGGTCGAAAAATTTATATTTTTATTTTAAGTTAATAGTATATTTATTACATTCGTACCTTTAAACCTATTCCATTTTTCATATTTCCAATTTTATTCTGCTACTGCAAGCCCATTTTTGGAATTTTAAAAATATTGTAATTTTTTGACATTTTCACCTGTACCCGGCATCAGGGTATTTTTCAGGTCGAAAAATTTATATGTTTAGTTTAATTTAATAATATATTTATTACATTCGTACCTTTAAACCTATTCCATTTTTCATATTTCCAATTTTATTCTGCTACTGCAAGCCCATTTTTAGAATTTTAAAAATATTTTAATTTTTTGACATTTTCACCTGTACCCGGCATCATGGTATTTTTCAGGTCGAAAAATTTATATTTTTAGTTTAAGTTAATAATATATTTATTACATTCGTACCTTTAAACCTATTCCATTTTTCATATTTCCAATTTTATTCTGCTACTGCAAGCCCATTTTTGGAATTTTAAAAATGTTGTCATTTTTTGACATTTTCACCTGTACTATACATCAGGGTATTTTTCAGGTCGAAAATTTTATATTTTTATTTTAAGTTAATAGTATATTTATTACATTCGTACCTTTAAACCTATTCCATTTTTCATATTTCCAATTTTATTCGGCTACTGCAAGCCCATTTTCGGAATTTTAAAAATATTGAAATTTTTTGACATTTTCACCTGTATCCGTCATCATGGTATTATTCAGGTCGAAAAATTTATATTTTTAGTTTAAGTTAATAATATATTTATTACATTCGTACCTTTAAACCTATTCCATTTTTCATATTTCCAATTTTATTCTGCTACTGCAAGCCCATTTTTGGAATTTTAAAAATATTTTAATTTTTTGACATTTTCACCTGTACCCGGCATCATGGTATTTTTCAGGTCGAAAAATTTATATTTTTAGTTTAAGTTAATAATATATTTATTACATTTGTACCTTTAAACCTATTCCATTTTTCATATTTCCAATTTTATTCTGCTACTGCAAGCCCATTTTCGGAATTTTAAAAATATTGTAATTTTTTGACATTTTCACCTGTACCCGGCATCATGGTATTTTTCAGGTCGAAAAATTTATATATTTAGTTTAAGCTAATAATATATTTATTACATTCGTACCTTTAAACCTATTCCATTTTTCATATTTCCAATTTTATTCTGCAACTGCAAGCCCATTTTCGGAATTTTAAAAATATTGCAATTTTTTGACATTTTCACCTGTACCCGGCATCAGGGTATTTTTCAGGTCGAAAAATTTATATTTTTAGTTTAATTTAATAATATATTTATTACATTCGTACCTTTAAACCTATTCCATTTTTCATATTTCCAATTTTATTCTGCTACTGCAAGCCCATTTTTAGAATTTTAAAAATATTTTAATTTTTTGACATTTTCACCTGTACCCGGCATCATGGTATTTTTCAGGTCGAAAAATTTATATTTTTAGTTTAAGTTAATAATATATTTATTACATTCGTACCTTTAAACCTATTCCATTTTTCATATTTCCAATTTTATTCTGCTACTGCAAGCCCATTTTTGGAATTTTAAAAATGTTGTCATTTTTTGACATTTTCACCTGTACTATACATCAGGGTATTTTTCAGGTCGAAAATTTTATATTTTTATTTTAAGTTAATAGTATATTTATTACATTCGTACCTTTAAACCTATTCCATTTTTCATATTTCCAATTTTATTCGGCTACTGCAAGCCCATTTTCGGAATTTTAAAAATATTGAAATTTTTTGACATTTTCACCTGTATCCGTCATCATGGTATTATTCAGGTCGAAAAATTTATATTTTTAGTTTAAGTTAATAATATATTTATTACATTCGTACCTTTAAACCTATTCCATTTTTCATATTTCCAATTTTATTCTGCTACTGCAAGCCCATTTTTGGAATTTTAAAAATATTGTCATTTTTTGACATTTTCACCTGTACCCGGCATCATGGTATTTTTCAGGTCGAAAAATTTATATTTTTAGTTTAAGTTAATAATATATTTATTACATTTGTACCTTTAAACCTATTCCATTTTTCATATTTCCAATTTTATTCTGCTACTGCAAGCCCATTTTCGGAATTTTAAAAATATTGTAATTTTTTGACATTTTCACCTGTACCCGGCATCATGGTATTTTTCAGGTCGAAAAATTTATATATTTAGTTTAAGCTAATAATATATTTATTACATTCGTACCTTTAAACCTATTCCATTTTTCATATTTCCAATTTTATTCTGCAACTGCAAGCCCATTTTCGGAATTTTAAAAATATTGCAATTTTTTGACATTTTCACCTGTACCCGGCATCAGGGTATTTTTCAGGTCGAAAAATTTATATTTTTAGTTTAAGTTAATAGTATATTTATTACATTCGTACCTTTAAACCTATTCCATTTTTCATATTTCCAATTTTATTCTGCTACTGCAAGCCCATTTTTGGAATTTTAAAAATATTGTCATTTTTTGACATTTTCACCTGTACCCGGCATCATGGTATTTTTCAGGTCGAAAAATTTATATTTTTAGTTTAAGTTAATAATATATTTATTACATTCGTACCTTTAAACCTATTCCATTTTTCATATTTCCAATTTTATTCTGCTACTGCAAGCCCATTTTTGGAATTTTAAAAATATTGTAATTTTTTGACATTTTCACCTGTACCCGGCATCATGGTATTTTTCAGGTCGAAAAATTTATATTTTTAGTTTAAGTTAATAATATATTTATTACATTCGTACCTTTAAACCTATTCCATTTTTCATATTTCCAATTTTATTCTGCTACTGCAAGCCCATTTTCGGAATTTTAAAAATATTGTAATTTTTTTACATTTTCACCTGTACCCGGCATCAGGGTATTTTTCAGGTCGAAAAATTTATATTTTTAGTTTAAGTTAATAGTATATTTATTACATTCGTACCTGTAAACCTATTCCATTTTTCATATTTCCAATTTTATTCTGCTACTGCAAGCCCATTTTTGGAATTTTAAAAATATTGTCATTTTTTGACATTTTCACCTGTACCCGGCATCAGGGTATTTTTCAGGTCGAAAAATTTATATTTTTAGTTTAAGTTAATAATATATTTATTACATTCGTACCTTTAAACCTATTCCATTTTTCATATTTCCAATTTTATTCTGCTACTGCAAGCCCATTTTCGGAATTTTAAAAATATTGTCATTTTTTGACATTTTCACCTGTACTATACATCAGGGTATTTTTCAGGTCGAAAAATTTATATTTTTAGTTTAATTTAATAATATATTTATTACATTCGTACCTTTAAATCTATTCCATTTTTCATATTTCCAATTTTATTCTGCTACTGCAAGCCCATTTTTGGAATTTTAAAAATATTGTCATTTTTTGACATTTTCACCTGTACCCGGCATCATGGTATTTTTCAGGTCGAAAAATTTATATTTTTAGTTTAAGTTAATAATATATTTATTACATTCGTACCTTTAAACCTATTCCATTTTTCATATTTCCAATTTTATTCTGCTACTGCAAGCCCATTTTCGGAATTTTAAAAATATTGTAATTTTTTGACATTTTCACCTGTACCCGGCATCATGGTATTTTTCAGGTCGAAAAATTTATATTTTTAGTTTAAGTTAATAATATATTTATTACATTCGTACCTTTAAACCTATTCCATTTTTCATATTTCCAATTTTATTCTGCTACTGCAAGCCCATTTTTGGAATTTTAAAAATGTTGTCATTTTTTGACATTTTCACCTGTACTATACATCAGGGTATTTTTCAGGTCGAAAATTTTATATTTTTATTTTAAGTTAATAGTATATTTATTACATTCGTACCTTTAAACCTATTCCATTTTTCATATTTCCAATTTTATTCGGCTACTGCAAGCCCATTTTCGGAATTTTAAAAATATTGAAATTTTTTGACATTTTCACCTGTATCCGTCATCATGGTATTTTTCAGGTCGAAAAATTTATATTTTTAGTTTAAGTTAATAATATATTTATTACATTCGTACCTTTAAACCTATTCCATTTTTCATATTTCCAATTTTATTCTGCTACTGCAAGCCCATTTTTGGAATTTTAAAAATATCGTCATTTTTTGACATTTTCACCTGTACTATACATCAGGGTATTTTTCAGGTCGAAAAATTTATATTTTTAGTTTAAGTTAATAATATATTTATTACATTCGTACCTTTAAACCTATTCCATTTTTCATATTTCCAATTTTATTCTGCTACTGCAAGCCCATTTTTGGAATTTTAAAAATATTGTAATTTTTTGACATTTTCACCTGTACTATACATCAGGGTATTTTTCAGGTCGAAAATTTTATATTTTTAGTTTAAGTTAATAATATATTTATTACATTCGTACCTTTAAACCTATTCCATTTTTCATAATTCCAATTTTATTCTGCTACTGCAAGCCCATTTTTGGAATTTTAAAAATATTGTCATTTTTTGACATTTTCACCTGTACCCGGCATCAGGGTATTTTTCAGGTCGAAAAATTTATATTTTTAGTTTAATTTAATAATATATTTATTACATTCGTACCTTTAAACCTATTCCATTTTTCATATTTCCAATTTTATTCTGCTACTGCAAGCCCATTTTCGGAATTTTAAAAATATTGTAATTTTTTGACATTTTCACCTGTACTATACATCATGGTATTTTTCAAGTCGAAAAATTTATATTTTTAGTTTAAGTTAATAATATATTTATTACATTCGTACCTTTAAACCTATTCCATTTTTCATATTTCCAATTTTATTCTGCTACTGCAAGCCCATTTTTGGAATTTTAAAAATATTGTCATTTTTTGACATTTTCACCTGTACTATACATCAGGGTATTTTTCAGGTCGAAAATTTTATATTTTTAGTTTAAGTTAATAATATATTTATTACATTTGTACCTTTAAACCTATTCCATTTTTCATATTTCCAATTTTATTCTGCTACTGCAAGCCCATTTTTGGAATTTTAAAAATATTGTCATTTTTTGACATTTTCACCTGTACCCGGCATCATGGTATTTTTCAGGTCGAAAAATTTATATTTTTAGTTTAATTTAATAATATATTTATTACATTCGTACCTTTAAACCTATTCCATTTTTCATATTTCCAATTTTATTCTGCTACTGCAAGCCCATTTTTGGAATTTTAAAAATATTGTAATTTTTTGACATTTTCACCTGTACCCGGCATCATGGTATTTTTCAGGTCGAAAAATTTATATTTTTAGTTTAAGTTAATAATATATTTATTACATTCGTACCTTTAAACCTATTCCATTTTTCATATTTCCAATTTTATTCTGCTACTGCAAGCCCATTTTCGGAATTTTAAAAATATTGTAATTTTTTTACATTTTCACCTGTACCCGGCATCAGGGTATTTTTCAGGTCGAAAAATTTATATTTTTAGTTTAAGTTAACAGTATATTTATTACATTCGTACCTGTAAACCTATTCCATTTTTCATATTTCCAATTTTATTCTGCTACTGCAAGCCCATTTTCGGAATTTTAAAAATATTGTCATTTTTTGACATTTTCACCTGTACTATACATCATGGTATTTTTCAGGTCGAAAAATTTATATTTTTATTTTAAGTTAATAGTATATTTATTACATTCGTACCTTTAAACCTATTCCATTTTTCATATTTCCAATTTTATTCTGCTACTGCAAGCCCATTTTTGGAATTTTAAAAATATTGTAATTTTTTGACATTTTCACCTGTACCCGGCATCAGGGTATTTTTCAGGTCGAAAAATTTATATGTTTAGTTTAATTTAATAATATATTTATTACATTCGTACCTTTAAACCTATTCCATTTTTCATATTTCCAATTTTATTCTGCTACTGCAAGCCCATTTTTAGAATTTTAAAAATATTTTAATTTTTTGACATTTTCACCTGTACCCGGCATCATGGTATTTTTCAGGTCGAAAAATTTATATTTTTAGTTTAAGTTAATAATATATTTATTACATTCGTACCTTTAAACCTATTCCATTTTTCATATTTCCAATTTTATTCTGCTACTGCAAGCCCATTTTTGGAATTTTAAAAATGTTGTCATTTTTTGACATTTTCACCTGTACTATACATCAGGGTATTTTTCAGGTCGAAAATTTTATATTTTTATTTTAAGTTAATAGTATATTTATTACATTCGTACCTTTAAACCTATTCCATTTTTCATATTTCCAATTTTATTCGGCTACTGCAAGCCCATTTTCGGAATTTTAAAAATATTGAAATTTTTTGACATTTTCACCTGTATCCGTCATCATGGTATTATTCAGGTCGAAAAATTTATATTTTTAGTTTAAGTTAATAATATATTTATTACATTCGTACCTTTAAACCTATTCCATTTTTCATATTTCCAATTTTATTCTGCTACTGCAAGCCCATTTTTGGAATTTTAAAAATATTGTCATTTTTTGACATTTTCACCTGTACCCGGCATCATGGTATTTTTCAGGTCGAAAAATTTATATTTTTAGTTTAAGTTAATAATATATTTATTACATTTGTACCTTTAAACCTATTCCATTTTTCATATTTCCAATTTTATTCTGCTACTGCAAGCCCATTTTCGGAATTTTAAAAATATTGTAATTTTTTGACATTTTCACCTGTACCCGGCATCATGGTATTTTTCAGGTCGAAAAATTTATATATTTAGTTTAAGCTAATAATATATTTATTACATTCGTACCTTTAAACCTATTCCATTTTTCATATTTCCAATTTTATTCTGCAACTGCAAGCCCATTTTCGGAATTTTAAAAATATTGCAATTTTTTGACATTTTCACCTGTACCCGGCATCAGGGTATTTTTCAGGTCGAAAAATTTATATTTTTAGTTTAATTTAATAATATATTTATTACATTCGTACCTTTAAACCTATTCCATTTTTCATATTTCCAATTTTATTCTGCTACTGCAAGCCCATTTTTAGAATTTTAAAAATATTTTAATTTTTTGACATTTTCACCTGTACCCGGCATCATGGTATTTTTCAGGTCGAAAAATTTATATTTTTAGTTTAAGTTAATAATATATTTATTACATTCGTACCTTTAAACCTATTCCATTTTTCATATTTCCAATTTTATTCTGCTACTGCAAGCCCATTTTTGGAATTTTAAAAATGTTGTCATTTTTTGACATTTTCACCTGTACTATACATCAGGGTATTTTTCAGGTCGAAAATTTTATATTTTTATTTTAAGTTAATAGTATATTTATTACATTCGTACCTTTAAACCTATTCCATTTTTCATATTTCCAATTTTATTCGGCTACTGCAAGCCCATTTTCGGAATTTTAAAAATATTGAAATTTTTTGACATTTTCACCTGTATCCGTCATCATGGTATTATTCAGGTCGAAAAATTTATATTTTTAGTTTAAGTTAATAATATATTTATTACATTCGTACCTTTAAACCTATTCCATTTTTCATATTTCCAATTTTATTCTGCTACTGCAAGCCCATTTTTGGAATTTTAAAAATATTGTCATTTTTTGACATTTTCACCTGTACCCGGCATCATGGTATTTTTCAGGTCGAAAAATTTATATTTTTAGTTTAAGTTAATAATATATTTATTACATTTGTACCTTTAAACCTATTCCATTTTTCATATTTCCAATTTTATTCTGCTACTGCAAGCCCATTTTCGGAATTTTAAAAATATTGTAATTTTTTGACATTTTCACCTGTACCCGGCATCATGGTATTTTTCAGGTCGAAAAATTTATATATTTAGTTTAAGCTAATAATATATTTATTACATTCGTACCTTTAAACCTATTCCATTTTTCATATTTCCAATTTTATTCTGCAACTGCAAGCCCATTTTCGGAATTTTAAAAATATTGCAATTTTTTGACATTTTCACCTGTACCCGGCATCAGGGTATTTTTCAGGTCGAAAAATTTATATTTTTAGTTTAAGTTAATAGTATATTTATTACATTCGTACCTTTAAACCTATTCCATTTTTCATATTTCCAATTTTATTCTGCTACTGCAAGCCCATTTTTGGAATTTTAAAAATATTGTCATTTTTTGACATTTTCACCTGTACCCGGCATCATGGTATTTTTCAGGTCGAAAAATTTATATTTTTAGTTTAAGTTAATAATATATTTATTACATTCGTACCTTTAAACCTATTCCATTTTTCATATTTCCAATTTTATTCTGCTACTGCAAGCCCATTTTTGGAATTTTAAAAATATTGTAATTTTTTGACATTTTCACCTGTACCCGGCATCAGGGTATTTTTCAGGTCGAAAAATTTATATTTTTAGTTTAAGTTAATAATATATTTATTACATTCGTACCTTTAAACCTATTCCATTTTTCATATTTCCAATTTTATTCTGCTACTGCAAGCCCATTTTCGGAATTTTAAAAATATTGTCATTTTTTGACATTTTCACCTGTACTATACATCAGGGTATTTTTCAGGTCGAAAAATTTATATTTTTAGTTTAATTTAATAATATATTTATTACATTCGTACCTTTAAATCTATTCCATTTTTCATATTTCCAATTTTATTCTGCTACTGCAAGCCCATTTTTGGAATTTTAAAAATATTGTCATTTTTTGACATTTTCACCTGTACCCGGCATCATGGTATTTTTCAGGTCGAAAAATTTATATTTTTAGTTTAAGTTAATAATATATTTATTACATTCGTACCTTTAAACCTATTCCATTTTTCATATTTCCAATTTTATTCTGCTACTGCAAGCCCATTTTCGGAATTTTAAAAATATTGTAATTTTTTGACATTTTCACCTGTACCCGGCATCATGGTATTTTTCAGGTCGAAAAATTTATATTTTTAGTTTAAGTTAATAATATATTTATTACATTCGTACCTTTAAACCTATTCCATTTTTCATATTTCCAATTTTATTCTGCTACTGCAAGCCCATTTTTGGAATTTTAAAAATGTTGTCATTTTTTGACATTTTCACCTGTACTATACATCAGGGTATTTTTCAGGTCGAAAATTTTATATTTTTATTTTAAGTTAATAGTATATTTATTACATTCGTACCTTTAAACCTATTCCATTTTTCATATTTCCAATTTTATTCGGCTACTGCAAGCCCATTTTCGGAATTTTAAAAATATTGAAATTTTTTGACATTTTCACCTGTATCCGTCATCATGGTATTATTCAGGTCGAAAAATTTATATTTTTAGTTTAAGTTAATAATATATTTATTACATTCGTACCTTTAAACCTATTCCATTTTTCATATTTCCAATTTTATTCTGCTACTGCAAGCCCATTTTTGGAATTTTAAAAATATTGTCATTTTTTGACATTTTCACCTGTACCCGGCATCATGGTATTTTTCAGGTCGAAAAATTTATATTTTTAGTTTAAGTTAATAATATATTTATTACATTCGTACCTTTAAACCTATTCCATTTTTCATATTTCCAATTTTATTCTGCTACTGCAAGCCCATTTTCGGAATTTTAAAAATATTGTAATTTTTTGACATTTTCACCTGTACCCGGCATCATGGTATTTTTCAGGTCGAAAAATTTATATATTTAGTTTAAGCTAATAATATATTTATTACATTCGTACCTTTAAACCTATTCCATTTTTCATATTTCCAATTTTATTCTGCAACTGCAAGCCCATTTTCGGAATTTTAAAAATATTGCAATTTTTTGACATTTTCACCTGTACCCGGCATCAGGGTATTTTTCAGGTCGAAAAATTTATATTTTTAGTTTAAGTTAATAGTATATTTATTACATTCGTACCTTTAAACCTATTCCATTTTTCATATTTCCAATTTTATTCTGCTACTGCAAGCCCATTTTTGGAATTTTAAAAATATTGTCATTTTTTGACATTTTCACCTGTACCCGGCATCAGGGTATTTTTCAGGTCGAAAAATTTATATTTTTAGTTTAAGTTAATAATATATTTATTACATTCGTACCTTTAAACCTATTCCATTTTTCATATTTCCAATTTTATTCTGCTACTGCAAGCCCATTTTTGGAATTTTAAAAATGTTGTCATTTTTTGACATTTTCACCTGTACTATACATCAGGGTATTTTTCAGGTCGAAAATTTTATATTTTTATTTTAAGTTAATAGTATATTTATTACATTCGTACCTTTAAACCTATTCCATTTTTCATATTTCCAATTTTATTCGGCTACTGCAAGCCCATTTTCGGAATTTTAAAAATATTGAAATTTTTTGACATTTTCACCTGTATCCGTCATCATGGTATTATTCAGGTCGAAAAATTTATATTTTTAGTTTAAGTTAATAATATATTTATTACATTCGTACCTTTAAACCTATTCCATTTTTCATATTTCCAATTTTATTCTGCTACTGCAAGCCCATTTTTGGAATTTTAAAAATATTGTCATTTTTTGACATTTTCACCTGTACCCGGCATCATGGTATTTTTCAGGTCGAAAAATTTATATTTTTAGTTTAAGTTAATAATATATTTATTACATTTGTACCTTTAAACCTATTCCATTTTTCATATTTCCAATTTTATTCTGCTACTGCAAGCCCATTTTCGGAATTTTAAAAATATTGTAATTTTTTGACATTTTCACCTGTACCCGGCATCATGGTATTTTTCAGGTCGAAAAATTTATATATTTAGTTTAAGCTAATAATATATTTATTACATTCGTACCTTTAAACCTATTCCATTTTTCATATTTCCAATTTTATTCTGCAACTGCAAGCCCATTTTCGGAATTTTAAAAATATTGCAATTTTTTGACATTTTCACCTGTACCCGGCATCAGGGTATTTTTCAGGTCGAAAAATTTATATTTTTAGTTTAAGTTAATAGTATATTTATTACATTCGTACCTTTAAACCTATTCCATTTTTCATATTTCCAATTTTATTCTGCTACTGCAAGCCCATTTTTGGAATTTTAAAAATATTGTCATTTTTTGACATTTTCACCTGTACCCGGCATCATGGTATTTTTCAGGTCGAAAAATTTATATTTTTAGTTTAAGTTAATAATATATTTATTACATTCGTACCTTTAAACCTATTCCATTTTTCATATTTCCAATTTTATTCTGCTACTGCAAGCCCATTTTCGGAATTTTAAAAATATTGTAATTTTTTTACATTTTCACCTGTACCCGGCATCAGGGTATTTTTCAGGTCGAAAAATTTATATTTTTAGTTTAAGTTAATAGTATATTTATTACATTCGTACCTGTAAACCTATTCCATTTTTCATATTTCCAATTTTATTCTGCTACTGCAAGCCCATTTTTGGAATTTTAAAAATATTGTCATTTTTTGACATTTTCACCTGTACCCGGCATCAGGGTATTTTTCAGGTCGAAAAATTTATATTTTTAGTTTCAGTTCATAATATATTTATTACATTCGTACCTTTAAACCTATTCCATTTTTCATATTTCCAATTTTATTCTGCTACTGCAAGCCCATTTTTGGAATTTTAAAAATATTGTCATTTTTTGACATTTTCACCTGTACCCGGCATCATGGTATTTTTCAGGTCGAAAAATTTATATTTTTAGTTTAAGTTAATAATATATTTATTACATTTGTACCTTTAAACCTATTCCATTTTTCATATTTCCAATTTTATTCTGCTACTGCAAGCCCATTTTCGGAATTTTAAAAATATTGTAATTTTTTGACATTTTCACCTGTACCCGGCATCATGGTATTTTTCAGGTCGAAAAATTTATATATTTAGTTTAAGCTAATAATATATTTATTACATTCGTACCTTTAAACCTATTCCATTTTTCATATTTCCAATTTTATTCTGCAACTGCAAGCCCATTTTCGGAATTTTAAAAATATTGCAATTTTTTGACATTTTCACCTGTACCCGGCATCAGGGTATTTTTCAGGTCGAAAAATTTATATTTTTAGTTTAAGTTAATAGTATATTTATTACATTCGTACCTTTAAACCTATTCCATTTTTCATATTTCCAATTTTATTCTGCTACTGCAAGCCCATTTTTGGAATTTTAAAAATATTGTCATTTTTTGACATTTTCACCTGTACCCGGCATCATGGTATTTTTCAGGTCGAAAAATTTATATTTTTAGTTTAAGTTAATAATATATTTATTACATTCGTACCTTTAAACCTATTCCATTTTTCATATTTCCAATTTTATTCTGCTACTGCAAGCCCATTTTCGGAATTTTAAAAATATTGTAATTTTTTTACATTTTCACCTGTACCCGGCATCAGGGTATTTTTCAGGTCGAAAAATTTATATTTTTAGTTTAAGTTAATAGTATATTTATTACATTCGTACCTGTAAACCTATTCCATTTTTCATATTTCCAATTTTATTCTGCTACTGCAAGCCCATTTTTGGAATTTTAAAAATATTGTCATTTTTTGACATTTTCACCTGTACCCGGCATCAGGGTATTTTTCAGGTCGAAAAATTTATATTTTTAGTTTCAGTTCATAATATATTTATTACATTCGTACCTTTAAACGTATTCCATTTTTCATATTTCCAGTTTTATTCTGCTACTGCAAGCCCATTTTTAGAATTTTAAAAATATTTTAATTTTTTGACATTTTCACCTGTACCCGGCATCATGGTATTTTTCAGGTCAAAAATTTTATATTTTTAGTTTAAATTCATAATATATTTATTACATTCGTACCTTTAAACGTATTCCATTTTTCATATTTCCAGTTTTATTCTGCTACTGCAAGCCCATTTTTAGAATTTTAAAAATATTTTAATTTTTTGACATTTTCACCTGTACTATACATCAGGGTATTTTTGAGGTCGAAAATTTTACATTTTTAGTTTAAGTTCATAATATATTTATTACATTCGTACCTTTAAACGTATTCCATTTTTCATATTTCCAGTTTTATTCTGCTACTGCAAGCCCATTTTTAGAATTTTAAAAATATTTTAATTTTTTGACATTTTCACCTGTACCCGGCATCATGGTATTTTTCAGGTCGAAAATTTTATATTTTTAGTTTAAGTTCATAATATATTTATTACATTCGTACCTTTAAACGTATTCCATTTTTCATATTTCCAATTTTATTCTGCTACTGCAAGCCCATTTTTAGAATTTTAAAAATATTTTAATTTTTTGACATTTTCACCTGTACCCGGCATCATGGTATTTTTCAGGTCGAAAAATTTATATTTTTAGTTTAAGTTAATAATATATTTATTACATTCGTACCTTTAAACCTATTCCATTTTTCATATTTCCAATTTTATTCTGCTACTGCAAGCCCATTTTTGGAATTTTAAAAATGTTGTCATTTTTTGACATTTTCACCTGTACTATACATCAGGGTATTTTTCAGGTCGAAAAATTTATATTTTTATTTTAAGTTAATAGTATATTTATTACATTCGTACCTTTAAACCTATTCCATTTTTCATATTTCCAATTTTATTCGGCTACTGCAAGCCCATTTTCAGAATTTTAAAAATATTGTAATTTTTTGACATTTTCACCTGTACTATACATCAGGGTAATTTTCAGGTCGAAAATTTTATATTTTTAGTTTAAGTTAATAATATATTTATTACATTCGTACCTTTAAACCTATTCTATTTTTCATATTTCCAATTTTATTCTGCTACTGCAAGCCCATTTTTGGAATTTTAAAAATATTCTAATTTTTTGACATTTTCACCTGTACTATACATCAGGGTATTTTTGAGGTCGAAAAATTTATATTTTTAGTTTAAGTTAATAATATATTTATTACATTCGTACCTTTAAACCTATTCCATTTTTCATATTTCCAATTTTATTCGGCTACTGCAAGCCGATTTTCGGAATTTTAAAAATATTGTAATTTTTTTGACATTTTCACCTGTACCCGGCATCATGGTATTTTTCAGGTCGAAAAATTTATATTTTTAGTTTAAGTTAATAATATATTTATTAAATTCGTACCTTTAAACCTATTCCATTTTTCATATTTACAATTTTATTCTGCTACTGCAAGCCCATTTTCGGAATTTTAAAAATATTGTAATTTTTTTACATTTTCACCTGTGCCCGGGATCAGGGTATTTTTCAGGTCGAAAAATTTACATTTTTAGTTTAAGTTAATAGTATATTTATTACATTCGTACCTTTAAACTTATTCCATTTTTCATATTTCCAATTTTATTCTGCTACTGGAAGCCCATTTTCAGAATTTTAAAAATATTGTAATTTTTTGACATTTTCACCTGTACTATACATCAGGGTATTTTTCAGGTCGAAAAATTTATATTTTTAGTTTAAGTTAATAATATATTTATTACATTCGTACCTTTAAACCTATTCCATTTTTCATATTTCCAATTTTATTCTGCTACTGCAAGCCCATTTTTGGAATTTTAAAAATATTGTCATTTTTTGACATTTTCACTTGTACTATACATCATGGTATTTTTCAAGTCGAAAAATTTATATTTTTAGTTTAAGTTAATAATATATTTATTACATTCGTACCTTTAAACCTATTCCATTTTTCATATTTCCAATTTTATTCTGCTACTGCAAGCCCATTTTTGGAATTTTAAAAATATTGTCATTTTTTGACATTTTCACCTGTACTATACATCAGGGTATTTTTCAGGTCGAAAAATTTATATTTTTAGTTTAAGTTAATAATATATTTATTACATTTGTACCTTTAAACCTATTCCATTTTTCATATTTCCAATTTTATTCTGCTACTGCAAGCCCATTTTTGGAATTTTAAAAATATCGTCATTTTTTGACATTTTCACCTGTACTATACATCATGGTATTTTTCAAGTCGAAAAATTTATATTTTTCGTTTGTTAATAATATATTTATTACATTCGTACCTTTAAACCTATTCCATTTTTCATATTTCCAATTTTATTCTGCTACTGCAAGCCCATTTTCAGAATTTTAAAAATATTGCAATTTTTTGACATTTTCACCTGTACCCGGCATCATGGTATTTTTCAGGTCGAAAAATTTATATTTTTAGTTTACATTAATAATATATTTATTACATTCGTACCTTTAAACCTATTCCATTTTTCATATTTCCAATTTTATTCTGCTACTGCAAGCCCATTTTTGGAATTTTAAAAATATTGTCATTTTTTGACATTTTCACCTGTACTATACATCATGGTATTTTTCAGGTCGAAAAATTCATATTTTTAGTTTAAGCTAATAATATATTTATTACATTCGTACCTTTAAACCTATTCCATTTTTCATATTTCCAATTTTATTCTGCTACTGCAAGCCCATTTTTGGAATTTTAAAAATATTGTCATTTTTTGACATTTTCACCTGTACCCGGCATCATGGTATTTTTCAGGTCGAAAAATTTATATTTTTAGTTTAAGTTAATAATATATTTATTACATTTGTACCTTTAAACCTATTCCATTTTTCATATTTCCAATTTTATTCTGCTACTGCAAGCCCATTTTCGGAATTTTAAAAATATTGTAATTTTTTGACATTTTCACCTGTACCCGGAATCATGGTATTTTTCAGGTCGAAAAATTTATATATTTAGTTTAAGCTAATAATATATTTATTACATTCGTACCTTTAAACCTATTCCATTTTTCATATTTCCAATTTTATTCTGCAACTGCAAGCCCATTTTCGGAATTTTAAAAATATTGCAATTTTTTGACATTTTCACCTGTACCCGGCATCAGGGTATTTTTCAGGTCGAAAAATTTATATTTTTAGTTTAAGTTAATAGTATATTTATTACATTCGTACCTTTAAACCTATTCCATTTTTCATATTTCCAATTTTATTCTGCTACTGCAAGCCCATTTTTGGAATTTTAAAAATATTGTCATTTTTTGACATTTTCACCTGTACCCGGCATCATGGTATTTTTCAGGTCGAAAAATTTATATTTTTAGTTTAAGTTAATAATATATTTATTACATTCGTACCTTTAAACCTATTCCATTTTTCATATTTCCAATTTTATTCTGCTACTGCAAGCCCATTTTCGGAATTTTAAAAATATTGTAATTTTTTTACATTTTCACCTGTACCCGGCATCAGGGTATTTTTCAGGTCGAAAAATTTATATTTTTAGTTTAAGTTAATAGTATATTTATTACATTCGTACCTGTAAACCTATTCCATTTTTCATATTTCCAATTTTATTCTGCTACTGCAAGCCCATTTTTGGAATTTTAAAAATATTGTCATTTTTTGACATTTTCACCTGTACCCGGCATCAGGGTATTTTTCAGGTCGAAAAATTTATATTTTTAGTTTAAGTTAATAATATATTTATTACATTCGTACCTTTAAACCTATTCCATTTTTCATATTTCCAATTTTATTCTGCTACTGCAAGCCCATTTTCGGAATATTAAAAATATTGTAATTTTTTGACATTTTCACCTGTACTATACATCAGGGTATTTTTCAGGTCGAAAATTTATATTTTTAGTTTCAGTTCATAATATATTTATTACATTCGTACCTTTAAACGTATTCCATTTTTCATATTTCCAGTTTTATTCTGCTACTGCAAGCCCATTTTTAGAATTTTAAAAATATTTTAATTTTTTGACATTTTCACCTGTACCCGGCATCATGGTATTTTTCAGGTCGAAAATTTTATATTTTTAGTTTAAGTTCATAATATATTTATTACATTCGTACCTTTAAACGTATTCCATTTTTCATATTTCCAATTTTATTCTGCTACTGCAAGCCCATTTTTAGAATTTTAAAAATATTTTAATTTTTTGACATTTTCACCTGCACCCGGCATCATGGTATTTTTCAGGTCGAAAAATTTATATTTTTAGTTTAAGTTAATAATATATTTATTACATTCGTACCTTTAAACCTATTCCATTTTTCATATTTCCAATTTTATTCTGCTACTGCAAGCCCATTTTTGGAATTTTAAAAATGTTGTCATTTTTTGACATTTTCACCTGTACTATACATCAGGGTATTTTTCAGGTCGAAAAATTTATATTTTTAGTTTAAGTTAATAATATATTTATTACATTCGTACCTTTAAACCTATTCTATTTTTCATATTTCCAATTTTATTCTGCTACTGCAAGCCCATTTTTGGAATTTTAAAAATATTCTAATTTTTTGACATTTTCACCTGTACTATACATCAGGGTATTTTTGAGGTCGAAAAATTTATATTTTTAGTTTAAGTTAATAATATATTTATTACATTCGTACCTTTAAACCTATTCCATTTTTCATATTTACAATTTTATTCTGCTACTGCAAGCCCATTTTCGGAATTTTAAAAATATTGTCATTTTTTTACATTTTCACCTGTGCCCGGGATCAGGGTATTTTTCAGGTCGAAAAATTTATATTTTTAGTTTAAGTTAATAGTATATTTATTACATTCGTACCTTTAAACCTATTCCATTTTTCATATTTCCAATTTTATTCTGCTACTGCAAGCCCATTTTTGGAATTTTAAAAATATTGTCATTTTTTGACATTTTCACCTGTACCCGGCATCATGGTATTTTTCAGGTCGAAAAATTTATATTTTTAGTTTAAGCTAATAATATATTTATTACATTCGTACCTTTAAACCTATTCCATTTTTCATATTTCCAATTTTATTCTGCAACTGCAAGCCCATTTTCGGAATTTTAAAAATATTGCAATTTTTTGACATTTTCACCTGTACCCGGCATCAGGGTATTTTTCAGGTCGAAAAATTTATATTTTTAGTTTAAGTTAATAGTATATTTATTACATTCGTACCTTTAAACCTATTCCATTTTTCATATTTCCAATTTTATTCTGCTACTGCAAGCCCATTTTTGGAATTTTAAAAATATTGTCATTTTTTGACATTTTCACCTGTACCCGGCATCAGGGTATTTTTCAGGTCGAAAAATTTATATTTTTAGTTTAAGTTAATAGTATATTTATTACATTCGTACCTTTAAACCTATTCCATTTTTCATATTTCCAATTTTATTCTGCTACTGCAAGCCCATTTTCGGAATTTTAAAAATATTGTAATTTTTTGACATTTTCACCTGTACCCGGCATCATGGTATTTTTCAGGTCGAAAAATTTATATTTTTAGTTTAAGTTAATAGTATATTTATTACATTCGTACCTGTAAACCTATTCCATTTTTCATATTTCCAATTTTATTCTGCTACTGCAAGCCCATTTTTGGAATTTTAAAAATATTGTCATTTTTTGACATTTTCACCTGTACCCGGCATCAGGGTATTTTTCAGGTCGAAAAATTTATATTTTTAGTTTAAGTTAATAATATATTTATTACATTCGTACCTTTAAACCTATTCCATTTTTCATATTTCCAATTTTATTCTGCTACTGCAAGCCCATTTTCGGAATATTAAAAATATTGTAATTTTTTGACATTTTCACCTGTACTATACATCAGGGTATTTTTCAGGTCGAAAATTTATATTTTTAGTTTCAGTTCATAATATATTTATTACATTCGTACCTTTAAACGTATTCCATTTTTCATATTTCCAGTTTTATTCTGCTACTGCAAGCCCATTTTTAGAATTTTAAAAATATTTTAATTTTTTGACATTTTCACCTGTACCCGGCATCATGGTATTTTTCAGGTCGAAAATTTTATATTTTTAGTTTAAGTTCATAATATATTTATTACATTCGTACCTTTAAACGTATTCCATTTTTCATATTTCCAATTTTATTCTGCTACTGCAAGCCCATTTTTAGAATTTTAAAAATATTTTAATTTTTTGACATTTTCACCTGTACCCGGCATCATGGTATTTTTCAGGTCGAAAAATTTATATTTTTAGTTTAAGTTAATAATATATTTATTACATTCGTACCTTTAAACCTATTCCATTTTTCATATTTCCAATTTTATTCTGCTACTGCAAGCCCATTTTTGGAATTTTAAAAATGTTGTCATTTTTTGACATTTTCACCTGTACTATACATCAGGGTATTTTTCAGGTCGAAAAATTTATATTTTTATTTTAAGTTAATAGTATATTTATTACATTCGTACCTTTAAACCTATTCCATTTTTCATATTTCCAATTTTATTCGGCTACTGCAAGCCCATTTTCAGAATTTTAAAAATATTGTAATTTTTTGACATTTTCACCTGTACTATACATCAGGGTATTTTTCAGGTCGAAAAATTTATATTTTTAGTTTAAGTTAATAATATATTTATTACATTCGTACCTTTAAACCTATTCTATTTTTCATATTTCCAATTTTATTCTGCTACTGCAAGCCCATTTTTGGAATTTTAAAAATATTCTAATTTTTTGACATTTTCACCTGTACTATACATCAGGGTATTTTTGAGGTCGAAAAATTTATATTTTTAGTTTAAGTTAATAATATATTTATTACATTCGTACCTTTAAACCTATTCCATTTTTCATATTTCCAATTTTATTCGGCTACTGCAAGCCCATTTTCGGAATTTTAAAAATATTGTAATTTTTTTGACATTTTCACCTGTACCCGGCATCATGGTATTTTTCAGGTCGAAAAATTTATATTTTTAGTTTAAGTTAATAATATATTTATTACATTCGTACCTTTAAACCTATTCCATTTTTCATATTTACAATTTTATTCTGCTACTGCAAGCCCATTTTCGGAATTTTAAAAATATTGTCATTTTTTTACATTTTCACCTGTGCCCGGGATCAGGGTATTTTTCAGGTCGAAAAATTTATATTTTTAGTTTAAGTTAATAGTATATTTATTACATTCGTACCTTTAAACCTATTCCATTTTTCATATTTCCAATTTTATTCTGCTACTGTAAGCCCATTTTTGGAATTTTAAAAATATTGTCATTTTTTGACATTTTCACCTGTACCCGGCATCATGGTATTTTTCAGGTCGAAAAATTTATATTTTTAGTTTAAGCTAATAATATATTTATTACATTCGTACCTTTAAACCTATTCCATTTTTCATATTTCCAATTTTATTCTGCAACTGCAAGCCCATTTTCGGAATTTTAAAAATATTGCAATTTTTTGACATTTTCACCTGTACCCGGCATCAGGGTATTTTTCAGGTCGAAAAATTTATATTTTTAGTTTAAGTTAATAGTATATTTATTACATTCGTACCTTTAAACCTATTCCATTTTTCATATTTCCAATTTTATTCTGCTACTGCAAGCCCATTTTTGGAATTTTAAAAATATTGTCATTTTTTGACATTTTCACCTGTACCCGGCATCAGGGTATTTTTCAGGTCGAAAAATTTATATTTTTAGTTTAAGTTAATAATATATTTATTACATTCGTACCTTTAAACCTATTCCATTTTTCATATTTCCAATTTTATTCTGCTACTGCAAGCCCATTTTCGGAATATTAAAAATATTGTAATTTTTTGACATTTTCACCTGTACTATACATCAGGGTATTTTTCAGGTCGAAAATTTATATTTTTAGTTTCAGTTCATAATATATTTATTACATTCGTACCTTTAAACGTATTCCATTTTTCATATTTCCAGTTTTATTCTGCTACTGCAAGCCCATTTTTAGAATTTTAAAAATATTTTAATTTTTTGACATTTTCACCTGTACCCGGCATCATGGTATTTTTCAGGTCGAAAATTTTATATTTTTAGTTTAAGTTCATAATATATTTATTACATTCGTACCTTTAAACGTATTCCATTTTTCATATTTCCAATTTTATTCTGCTACTGCAAGCCCATTTTTAGAATTTTAAAAATATTTTAATTTTTTGACATTTTCACCTGCACCCGGCATCATGGTATTTTTCAGGTCGAAAAATTTATATTTTTAGTTTAAGTTAATAATATATTTATTACATTCGTACCTTTAAACCTATTCCATTTTTCATATTTCCAATTTTATTCTGCTACTGCAAGCCCATTTTTGGAATTTTAAAAATGTTGTCATTTTTTGACATTTTCACCTGTACTATACATCAGGGTATTTTTCAGGTCGAAAAATTTATATTTTTAGTTTAAGTTAATAATATATTTATTACATTCGTACCTTTAAACCTATTCTATTTTTCATATTTCCAATTTTATTCTGCTACTGCAAGCCCATTTTTGGAATTTTAAAAATATTCTAATTTTTTGACATTTTCACCTGTACTATACATCAGGGTATTTTTGAGGTCGAAAAATTTATATTTTTAGTTTAAGTTAATAATATATTTATTACATTCGTACCTTTAAACCTATTCCATTTTTCATATTTACAATTTTATTCTGCTACTGCAAGCCCATTTTCGGAATTTTAAAAATATTGTCATTTTTTTACATTTTCACCTGTGCCCGGGATCAGGGTATTTTTCAGGTCGAAAAATTTATATTTTTAGTTTAAGTTAATAGTATATTTATTACATTCGTACCTTTAAACCTATTCCATTTTTCATATTTCCAATTTTATTCTGCTACTGCAAGCCCATTTTTGGAATTTTAAAAATATTGTCATTTTTTGACATTTTCACCTGTACCCGGCATCATGGTATTTTTCAGGTCGAAAAATTTATATTTTTAGTTTAAGCTAATAATATATTTATTACATTCGTACCTTTAAACCTATTCCATTTTTCATATTTCCAATTTTATTCTGCTACTGCAAGCCCATTTTCGGAATTTTAAAAATATTGTCATTTTTTGACATTTTCACCTGTACTATACATCATGGTATTTTTCAGGTCGAAAAATTTATATTTTTATTTTAAGTTAATAGTATATTTATTACATTCGTACCTTTAAACCTATTCCATTTTTCATATTTCCAATTTTATTCTGCTACTGCAAGCCCATTTTCGGAATTTTAAAAATATTGTAATTTTTTGACATTTTCACCTGTACCCGGCATCAGGGTATTTTTCAGGTCGAAAAATTTATATTTTTAGTTTAATTTAATAATATATTTATTACATTCGTACCTTTAAACCTATTCCATTTTTCATATTTCCAATTTTATTCTGCTACTGCAAGCCCATTTTTAGAATTTTAAAAATATTTTAATTTTTTGACATTTTCACCTGTACTATACATCAGGGTATTTTTCAGGTCGAAAATTTTACATTTTTAGTTTAAGTTCATAATATATTTATTACATTCGTACCTTTAAACGTATTCCATTTTTCATATTTCCAGTTTTATTCTGCTACTGCAAGCCCATTTTTAGAATTTTAAAAATATTTTAATTTTTTGACATTTTCACCTGTACCCGGCATCATGGTATTTTTCAGGTCGAAAATTTTATATTTTTAGTTTAAGTTCATAATATATTTATTACATTCGTACCTTTAAACGTATTCCATTTTTCATATTTCCAATTTTATTCTGCTACTGCAAGCCCATTTTTAGAATTTTAAAAATATTTTAATTTTTTGACATTTTCACCTGTACCCGGCATCATGGTATTTTTCAGGTCGAAAAATTTATATTTTTAGTTTAAGTTAATAGTATATTTATTACATTCGTACCTGTAAACCTATTCCATTTTTCATATTTCCAATTTTATTCTGCTACTGCAAGCCCATTTTCGGAATTTTAAAAATATTGTCATTTTTTGACATTTTCACCTGTACTATACATCAGAGTATTTTTCAGGTCGAAAATTTTATATTTTTAGTTTAAGTTAATAATATATTTATTACATTCGTACCTTTAAACCTATTCCATTTTTCATATTTCCAATTTTATTCTGCTACTGCAAGCCCATTTTTGGAATTTTAAAAATATTGTCATTTTTTGACATTTTCACCTGTACCCGGCATCATGGTATTTTTCAGGTCGAAAAATTTATATTTTTAGTTTAAGTTAATAATATATTTATTACATTCGTACCTTTAAACCTATTCCATTTTTCATATTTCCAATTTTATTCTGCTACTGCAAGCCCATTTTCGGAATTTTAAAAATATTGTAATTTTTTGACATTTTCACCTGTACCCGGCATCATGGTATTTTTCAGGTCGAAAAATTTATATTTTTAGTTTAAGCTAATAATATATTTATTACATTCGTACCTTTAATCCTATTCCATTTTTCATATTTCCAATTTTATTCTGCTACTGCAAGCCCATTTTCGGAATTTTAAAAATATTGTAATTTTTTGACATTTTCACCTGTACCCGGCATCATGGTATTTTTCAGGTCGAAAAATTTATATTTTTAGTTTAAGCTAATAATATATTTATTACATTCGTACCTTTAAACCTATTCCATTTTTCATATTTCCAATTTTATTCTGCTACTGCAAGCCCATTTTTGGAATTTTAAAAATGTTGTCATTTTTTGACATTTTCACCTGTACTATACATCAGGGTATTTTTCAGGTCGAAAAATTTATATTTTTAGTTTAAGTTAATAGTATATTTATTACATTCGTACCTTTAAACCTATTCCATTTTTCATATTTCCAATTTTATTCTGCTACTGCAAGCCCATTTTCGGAATTTTAAAAATATTGCAATTTTTTGACATTTTCACCTGTACCCGGCATCATGGTATTTTTCAGGTCGAAAAATTTATATTTTTAGTTTAAGTTAATAATATATTTATTACATTCGTACCTTTAAACCTATTCCATTTTTCATATTTCCAATTTTATTCTGCTACTGCAAGCCCATTTTTGGAATTTTAAAAATGTTGTCATTTTTTGACATTTTCACCTGTACTATACATCAGGGTATTTTTCAGATCGAAAAATTTATTTTTTTAGTTTAAGTTAATAATATATTTATTACATTCGTACCTTTAAACCTATTCCATTTTTCATATTTCCAATTTTATTCTGCTACTGCAAGCCCATTTTTGGAATTTTAAAAATATTGTCATTTTTTGACATTTTCACCTGTACTATACATCAGGGTATTTTTCAGGTCAAAAATTTTATATTTTTAGTTTAAGTTAATAATATATTTATTACATTCGTACCTTTAAACCTATTCCATTTTTCATATTTCCAATTTTATTCTGCTACTGCAAGCCCATTTTTGGAATTTTAAAAATATTGTCATTTTTTGACATTTTCACCTGTACCCGGCATCATGGTATTTTTCAGGTCGAAAAATTTATATTTTTAGTTTAAGTTAATAATATATTTATTACATTCGTACCTTTAAACCTATTTCATTTTTCATATTTCCAATTTTATTCTGCTACTGCAAGCCCATTTTTGGAATTTTAAAAATATCGTCATTTTTTGACATTTTCACCTGTACTATACATCAGGGTATTTTTCAGGTCGAAAAATTTATATTTTTAGTTTAAGTTAAGAATATATTTATTACATTCGTACCTTTAAACCTATTCCATTTTTCATATTTCCAATTTTATTCTGCTACTGCAAGCCCATTTTTGGAATTTTAAAAATATTGTAATTTTTTGACATTTTCACCTGTACTATACATCAGGGTATTTTTCAGGTCGAAAATTTTATATTTTTAGTTTAAGTTAATAATATATTTATTACATTCGTACCTTTAAACCTATTCCATTTTTCATAATTCCAATTTTATTCTGCTACTGCAAGCCCATTTTTGGAATTTTAAAAATATTGTCATTTTTTGACATTTTCACCTGTACCCGGCATCAGGGTATTTTTCAGGTCGAAAAATTTATATTTTTAGTTTAATTTAATAATATATTTATTACATTCGTACCTTTAAACCTATTCCATTTTTCATATTTCCAATTTTATTCTGCTACTGCAAGCCCATTTTCGGAATTTTAAAAATATTGTAATTTTTTGACATTTTCACCTGTACTATACATCATGGTATTTTTCAAGTCGAAAAATTTATATTTTTAGTTTAAGTTAATAATATATTTATTACATTTGTACCTTTAAACCTATTCCATTTTTCATATTTCCAATTTTATTCTGCTACTGCAAGCCCATTTTTGGAATTTTAAAAATATTGTCATTTTTTGACATCAGGGTATTTTTCAGGTCGAAAATTTTATATTTTTAGTTTAAGTTAATAATATATTTATTACATTTGTACCTTTAAACCTATTCCATTTTTCATATTTCCAAATTTATTCTGCTACTGCAAGCCCATTTTCGGAATTTTAAAAATATTGTAATTTTTTGACATTTTCACCTGTACCCGGCATCATGGTATTTTTCAGGTCGAAAAATTTATATTTTTAGTTTAAGCTAATAATATATTTATTACATTTGTACCTTTAAACCTATTCCATTTTTCATATTTCCAATTTTATTCTGCAACTGCAAGCCCATTTTCGGAATTTTAAAAATATTGCAATTTTTTGACATTTTCACCTGTACCCGGCATCAGGGTATTTTTCAGGTCGAAAAATTTATATTTTTAGTTTAAGTTAATAGTATATTTATTACATTCGTACCTTTAAACCTATTCCATTTTTCATATTTCCAATTTTATTCTGCTACTGCAAGCCCATTTTTGGAATTTTAAAAATATTGTCATTTTTTGACATTTTCACCTGTACCCGGCATCATGGTATTTTTCAGGTCGAAAAATTTATATTTTTAGTTTAAGTTAATAATATATTTATTACATTCGTACCTTTAAACCTATTCCATTTTTCATATTTCCAATTTTATTCTGCTACTGCAAGCCCATTTTTGGAATTTTAAAAATATTGTAATTTTTTGACATTTTCACCTGTACCCGGCATCATGGTATTTTTCAGGTCGAAAAATTTATATTTTTAGTTTAAGTTAATAATATATTTATTACATTCGTACCTTTAAACCTATTCCATTTTTCATATTTCCAATTTTATTCTGCTACTGCAAGCCCATTTTCGGAATTTTAAAAATATTGTAATTTTTTTACATTTTCACCTGTACCCGGCATCAGGGTATTTTTCAGGTCGAAAAATTTATATTTTTAGTTTAAGTTAATAGTATATTTATTACATTCGTACCTGTAAACCTATTCCATTTTTCATATTTCCAATTTTATTCTGCTACTGCAAGCCCATTTTCGGAATTTTAAAAATATTGTCATTTTTTGACATTTTCACCTGTACTATACATCATGGTATTTTTCAGGTCGAAAAATTTATATTTTTATTTTAGGTTAATAGTATATTTATTACATTCGTACCTTTAAACCTATTCCATTTTTCATATTTCCAATTTTATTCTGCTACTGCAAGCCCATTTTCGGAATTTTAAAAATATTGTAATTTTTTGACATTTTCACCTGTACCCGGCATCAGGGTATTTTTCAGGTCGAAAAATTTATATTTTTAGTTTAAGTTAATAGTATATTTATTACATTCGTACCTGTAAACCTATTCCATTTTTCATATTTCCAATTTTATTCTGCTACTGCAAGCCCATTTTCGGAATTTTAAAAATATTGTCATTTTTTGACATTTTCACCTGTACTATACATCAGGGTATTTTTCAGGTCGAAAATTTTATATTTTTAGTTTAAGTTAATAATATATTTATTACATTCGTACCTTTAAACCTATTCCATTTTTCATATTTCCAATTTTATTCTGCTACTGCAAGCCCATTTTTGGAATTTTAAAAATATTGTCATTTTTTGACATTTTCACCTGTACCCGGCATCATGGTATTTTTCAGGTCGAAAAATTTATATTTTTAGTTTAAGTTAATAATATATTTATTACATTCGTACCTTTAAACCTATTCCATTTTTCATATTTCCAATTTTATTCTGCTACTGCAAGCCCATTTTCGGAATTTTAAAAATATTGTAATTTTTTGACATTTTCACCTGTACCCGGCATCATGGTATTTTTCAGGTCCAAAAATTTATATTTTTAGTTTAAGCTAATAATATATTTATTACATTCGTACCTTTAAACCTATTCCATTTTTCATATTTCCAATTTTATTCTGCTACTGCAAGCCCATTTTCGGAATTTTAAAAATATTGTAATTTTTTGACATTTTCACCTGTACCCGGCATCATGGTATTTTTCAGGTCGAAAATTTTACATTTTTAGTTTCAGTTCATAATATATTTATTACATTCGTACCTTTAAACGTATTCCATTTTTCATATTTCCAGTTTTATTCTGCTACTGCAAGCCCATTTTTAGAATTTTAAAAATATTTTAATTTTTTGACATTTTCACCTGTACCCGGCATCATGGTATTTTTCAGGTCAAAAATTTTATATTTTTAGTTTAAATTCATAATATATTTATTACATTCGTACCTTTAAACGTATTCCATTTTTCATATTTCCAGTTTTATTCTGCTACTGCAAGCCCATTTTTAGAATTTTAAAAATATTTTAATTTTTTGACATTTTCACCTGTACTATACATCAGGGTATTTTTCAGGTCGAAAATTTTACATTTTTAGTTTAAGTTCATAATATATTTATTACATTCGTACCTTTAAACGTATTCCATTTTTCATATTTCCAGTTTTATTCTGCTACTGCAAGCCCATTTTTAGAATTTTAAAAATATTTTAATTTTTTGACATTTTCACCTGTACCCGGCATCATGGTATTTTTCAGGTCGAAAATTTTATATTTTTAGTTTAAGTTCATAATATATTTATTACATTCGTACCTTTAAACGTATTCCATTTTTCATATTTCCAATTTTATTCTGCTACTGCAAGCCCATTTTTAGAATTTTAAAAATATTTTAATTTTTTTACATTTTCACCTGTACCCGGCATCAGGGTATTTTTCAGGTCGAAAAATTTATATTTTTAGTTTAAGTTAATAGTATATTTATTACATTCGTACCTGTAAACCTATTCCATTTTTCATATTTCCAATTTTATTCTGCTACTGCAAGCCCATTTTCGGAATTTTAAAAATATTGTCATTTTTTGACATTTTCACCTGTACTATACATCAGAGTATTTTTCAGGTCGAAAATTTTATATTTTTAGTTTAAGTTAATAATATATTTATTACATTCGTACCTTTAAACCTATTCCATTTTTCATATTTCCAATTTTATTCTGCTACTGCAAGCCCATTTTTGGAATTTTAAAAATATTGTCATTTTTTGACATTTTCACCTGTACCCGGCATCATGGTATTTTTCAGGTCGAAAAATTTATATTTTTAGTTTAAGTTAATAATATATTTATTACATTCGTACCTTTAAACCTATTCCATTTTTCATATTTCCAATTTTATTCTGCTACTGCAAGCCCATTTTCGGAATTTTAAAAATATTGTAATTTTTTGACATTTTCACCTGTACCCGGCATCATGGTATTTTTCAGGTCGAAAATTTTATATTTTTAGTTTAAGCTAATAATATATTTATTACATTCGTACCTTTAAACCTATTCCATTTTTCATATTTCCAATTTTATTCTGCAACTGCAAGCCCATTTTCGGAATTTTAAAAATATTGCAATTTTTTGACATTTTCACCTGTAATACATCAGGGTATTTTTCAGGTCGAAAAATTTATATTTTTAGTTTAAGTTAATAGTATATTTATTACATTCGTACCTTTAAACCTATTCCATTTTTCATATTTCCAATTTTATTCTGCTACTGCAAGCCCATTTTTGGAATTTTAAAAATATTGTCATTTTTTGACATTTTCACCTGTACCCGGCATCAGGGTATTTTTCAGGTCGAAAAATTTATATTTTTAGTTTAAGTTAATAATATATTTATTACATTCGTACCTTTAAACCTATTCCATTTTTCATATTTCCAATTTTATTCTGCTACTGCAAGCCCATTTTCGGAATTTTAAAAATATTGCAATTTTTTGACATTTTCACCTGTACCCGGCATCATGGTATTTTTCAGGTCGAAAAATTTATATTTTTAGTTTAAGTTAATAATATATTTATTACATTCGTACCTTTAAACCTATTCCATTTTTCATATTTCCAATTTTATTCTGCTACTGCAAGCCCATTTTTGGAATTTTAAAAATGTTGTCATTTTTTGACATTTTCATACATCAGGGTATTTTTCAGATCGAAAAATTTATATTTTTAGTTTAAGTTAATAATATATTTATTACATTCGTACCTTTAAACCTATTCCATTTTTCATATTTCCAATTTTATTCTGCTACTGCAAGCCCATTTTTGGAATTTTAAAAATATTGTCATTTTTTGACATTTTCACCTGTACTATACATCAGGGTATTTTTCAGGTCAAAAATTTTATATTTTTAGTTTAAGTTAATAATATATTTATTACATTCGTACCTTTAAACCTATTCCATTTTTCATATTGCCAATTTTATTCTGCTACTGCAAGCCCATTTTTGGAATTTTAAAAATATTGTCATTTTTTGACATTTTCACCTGTACCCGGCATCATGGTATTTTTCAGGTCGAAAAATTTATATTTTTAGTTTAAGTTAATAATATATTTATTACATTCGTACCTTTAAACCTATTCCATTTTTCATATTTCCAATTTTATTCTGCTACTGCAAGCCCATTTTCGGAATTTTAAAAATATTGTAATTTTTTGACATTTTCACCTGTACCCGGCATCATGGTATTTTTCAGGTCGAAAAATTTATATTTTTAGTTTAAGTTAATAATATATTTATTACATTCGTACCTTTAAACCTATTCCATTTTTCATATTTCCAATTTTATTCTGCTACTGCAAGCCCATTTTTGGAATTTTAAAAATATTGTCATTTTTTGACATTTTCACCTGTACTATACATCAGGGTATTTTTCAGGTCGAAAAATTTATATTTTTAGTTTAAGTTAATAATATATTTATTACATTTGTACCTTTAAACCTATTCCATTTTTCATATTTCCAATTTTATTCTGCTACTGCAAGCCCATTTTTGGAATTTTAAAAATATCGTCATTTTTTGACATTTTCACCTGTACTATACATCAGGGTATTTTTCAGGTCGAAAAATTTATATTTTTAGTTTAAGTTAATAATATATTTATTACATTCGTACCTTTAAACCTATTCCATTTTTCATATTTCCAATTTTATTCTGCTACTGCAAGCCCATTTTTGGAATTTTAAAAATATTGTAATTTTTTGACATTTTCACCTGTACTATACATCAGGGTATTTTTCAGGTCGAAAATTTTATATTTTTAGTTTAAGTTAATAATATATTTATTACATTCGTACCTTTAAACCTATTCCATTTTTCATAATTCCAATTTTATTCTGCTACTGCAAGCCCATTTTTGGAATTTTAAAAATATTGTCATTTTTTGACATTTTCACCTGTACCCGGCATCAGGGTATTTTTCAGGTCGAAAAATTTATATTTTTAGTTTAATTTAATAATATATTTATTACATTCGTACCTTTAAACCTATTCCATTTTTCATATTTCCAATTTTATTCTGCTACTGCAAGCCCATTTTCGGAATTTTAAAAATATTGTAATTTTTTGACATTTTCACCTGTACTATACATCATGGTATTTTTCAAGTCGAAAAATTTATATTTTTAGTTTAAGTTAATAATATATTTATTACATTTGTACCTTTAAACCTATTCCATTTTTCATATTTCCAATTTTATTCTGCTACTGCAAGCCCATTTTTGGAATTTTAAAAATATTGTCATTTTTTGACATCAGGGTATTTTTCAGGTCGAAAAATTTATATTTTTAGTTTAAGTTAATAATATATTTATTACATTCGTACCTTTAAACCTATTCCATTTTTCATATTTCCAATTTTATTCTGCTACTGCAAGCCCATTTTCGGAATTTTAAAAATATTGTCATTTTTTGACATTTTCACCTGTACTATACATCAGGGTATTTTTCAGGTCGAAAATTTTATATTTTTAGTTTAAGTTAATAATATATTTATTACATTTGTACCTTTAAACCTATTCCATTTTTCATATTTCCAAATTTATTCTGCTACTGCAAGCCCATTTTCGGAATTTTAAAAATATTGTAATTTTTTGACATTTTCACCTGTACCCGGCATCATGGTATTTTTCAGGTCGAAAAATTTATATTTTTAGTTTAAGCTAATAATATATTTATTACATTCGTACCTTTAAACCTATTCCATTTTTCATATTTCCAATTTTATTCTGCAACTGCAAGCCCATTTTCGGAATTTTAAAAATATTGCAATTTTTTGACATTTTCACCTGTACCCGGCATCAGGGTATTTTTCAGGTCGAAAAATTTATATTTTTAGTTTAAGTTAATAATATATTTATTACATTCGTACCTTTAAACCTATTCCATTTTTCATATTTCCAATTTTATTCTGCTACTGCAAGCCCATTTTCGGAATTTTAAAAATATTGTAATTTTTTGACATTTTCACCTGTACCCGGCATCATGGTATTTTTCAGGTCGAAAAATTTATATTTTTAGTTTAAGTTAATAATATATTTATTACATTCGTACCTTTAAACCTATTCCATTTTTCATATTTCCAATTTTATTCTGCTACTGCAAGCCCATTTTTGGAATTTTAAAAATATTGTCATTTTTTGACATTTTCACCTGTACTATACATCAGGGTATTTTTCAGGTCGAAAAATTTATATTTTTAGTTTAAGTTAATAATATATTTATTACATTTGTACCTTTAAACCTATTCCATTTTTCATATTTCCAATTTTATTCTGCTACTGCAAGCCCATTTTTGGAATTTTAAAAATATCGTCATTTTTTGACATTTTCACCTGTACTATACATCAGGGTATTTTTCAGGTCGAAAAATTTATATTTTTAGTTTAAGTTAATAATATATTTATTACATTCGTACCTTTAAACCTATTCCATTTTTCATATTTCCAATTTTATTCTGCTACTGCAAGCCCATTTTTGGAATTTTAAAAATATTGTAATTTTTTGACATTTTCACCTGTACTATACATCAGGGTATTTTTCAGGTCGAAAATTTTATATTTTTAGTTTAAGTTAATAATATATTTATTACATTCGTACCTTTAAACCTATTCCATTTTTCATAATTCCAATTTTATTCTGCTACTGCAAGCCCATTTTTGGAATTTTAAAAATATTGTCATTTTTTGACATTTTCACCTGTACCCGGCATCAGGGTATTTTTCAGGTCGAAAAATTTATATTTTTAGTTTAATTTAATAATATATTTATTACATTCGTACCTTTAAACCTATTCCATTTTTCATATTTCCAATTTTATTCTGCTACTGCAAGCCCATTTTCGGAATTTTAAAAATATTGTAATTTTTTGACATTTTCACCTGTACTATACATCATGGTATTTTTCAAGTCGAAAAATTTATATTTTTAGTTTAAGTTAATAATATATTTATTACATTTGTACCTTTAAAACTATTCCATTTTTCATATTTCCAATTTTATTCTGCTACTGCAAGCCCATTTTTGGAATTTTAAAAATATTGTCATTTTTTGACATCAGGGTATTTTTCAGGTCGAAAAATTTATATTTTTAGTTTAAGTTAATAATATATTTATTACATTCGTACCTTTAAACCTATTCCATTTTTCATATTTCCAATTTTATTCTGCTACTGCAAGCCCATTTTCGGAATTTTAAAAATATTGTCATTTTTTGACATTTTCACCTGTACTATACATCAGGGTATTTTTCAGGTCGAAAATTTTATATTTTTAGTTTAAGTTAATAATATATTTATTACATTTGTACCTTTAAACCTATTCCATTTTTCATATTTCCAAATTTATTCTGCTACTGCAAGCCCATTTTCGGAATTTTAAAAATATTGTAATTTTTTGACATTTTCACCTGTACCCGGCATCATGGTATTTTTCAGGTCGAAAATTTTACATTTTTAGTTTCAGTTCATAATATATTTATTACATTCGTACCTTTAAACGTATTCCATTTTTCATATTTCCAGTTTTATTCTGCTACTGCAAGCCCATTTTTAGAATTTTAAAAATATTTTAATTTTTTGACATTTTCACCTGTACCCGGCATCATGGTATTTTTCAGGTCAAAAATTTTATATTTTTAGTTTAAATTCATAATATATTTATTACATTCGTACCTTTAAACGTATTCCATTTTTCATATTTCCAGTTTTATTCTGCTACTGCAAGCCCATTTTTAGAATTTTAAAAATATTTTAATTTTTTGACATTTTCACCTGTACTATACATCAGGGTATTTTTCAGGTCGAAAATTTTACATTTTTAGTTTAAGTTCATAATATATTTATTACATTCGTACCTTTAAACGTATTCCATTTTTCATATTTCCAGTTTTATTCTGCTACTGCAAGCCCATTTTTAGAATTTTAAAAATATTTTAATTTTTTGACATTTTCACCTGTACCCGGCATCATGGTATTTTTCAGGTCGAAAATTTTATATTTTTAGTTTAAGTTCATAATATATTTATTACATTCGTACCTTTAAACGTATTCCATTTTTCATATTTCCAATTTTATTCTGCTACTGCAAGCCCATTTTTAGAATTTTAAAAATATTTTAATTTTTTTACATTTTCACCTGTACCCGGCATCAGGGTATTTTTCAGGTCGAAAAATTTATATTTTTAGTTTAAGTTAATAGTATATTTATTACATTCGTACCTGTAAACCTATTCCATTTTTCATATTTCCAATTTTATTCTGCTACTGCAAGCCCATTTTCGGAATTTTAAAAATATTGTCATTTTTTGACATTTTCACCTGTACTATACATCAGAGTATTTTTCAGGTCGAAAATTTTATATTTTTAGTTTAAGTTAATAATATATTTATTACATTCGTACCTTTAAACCTATTCCATTTTTCATATTTCCAATTTTATTCTGCTACTGCAAGCCCATTTTTTGAATTTTAAAAATATTGTCATTTTTTGACATTTTCACCTGTACCCGGCATCATGGTATTTTTCAGGTCGAAAAATTTATATTTTTAGTTTAAGTTAATAATATATTTATTACATTCGTACCTTTAAACCTATTCCATTTTTCATATTTCCAATTTTATTCTGCTACTGCAAGCCCATTTTCGGAATTTTAAAAATATTGTAATTTTTTGACATTTTCACCTGTACCCGGCATCATGGTATTTTTCAGGTCGAAAAATTTATATTTTTAGTTTAAGCTAATAATATATTTATTACATTCGTACCTTTAAACCTATTCCATTTTTCATATTTCCAATTTTATTCTGCAACTGCAAGCCCATTTTCGGAATTTTAAAAATATTGCAATTTTTTGACATTTTCACCTGTACCCGGCATCAGGGTATTTTTCAGGTCGAAAAATTTATATTTTTAGTTTAAGTTAATAGTATATTTATTACATTCGTACCTTTAAACCTATTCCATTTTTCATATTTCCAATTTTATTCTGCTACTGCAAGCCCATTTTTGGAATTTTAAAAATATTGTCATTTTTTGACATTTTCACCTGTACCCGGCATCAGGGTATTTTTCAGGTCGAAAAATTTATATTTTTAGTTTAAGTTAATAATATATTTATTACATTCGTACCTTTAAACCTATTCCATTTTTCATATTTCCAATTTTATTCTGCTACTGCAAGCCCATTTTCGGAATTTTAAAAATATTGCAATTTTTTGACATTTTCACCTGTACCCGGCATCATGGTATTTTTCAGGTCGAAAAATTTATATTTTTAGTTTAAGTTAATAATATATTTATTACATTCGTACCTTTAAACCTATTCCATTTTTCATATTTCCAATTTTATTCTGCTACTGCAAGCCCATTTTTGGAATTTTAAAAATGTTGTCATTTTTTGACATTTTCATACATCAGGGTATTTTTCAGATCGAAAAATTTATATTTTTAGTTTAAGTTAATAATATATTTATTACATTCGTACCTTTAAACCTATTCCATTTTTCATATTTCCAATTTTATTCTGCTACTGCAAGCCCATTTTTGGAATTTTAAAAATATTGTCATTTTTTGACATTTTCACCTGTACTATACATCAGGGTATTTTTCAGGTCAAAAATTTTATATTTTTAGTTTAAGTTAATAATATATTTATTACATTCGTACCTTTAAACCTATTCCATTTTTCATATTGCCAATTTTATTCTGCTACTGCAAGCCCATTTTTGGAATTTTAAAAATATTGTCATTTTTTGACATTTTCACCTGTACCCGGCATCATGGTATTTTTCAGGTCGAAAAATTTATATTTTTAGTTTAAGTTAATAATATATTTATTACATTCGTACCTTTAAACCTATTCCATTTTTCATATTTCCAATTTTATTCTGCTACTGCAAGCCCATTTTCGGAATTTTAAAAATATTGTAATTTTTTGACATTTTCACCTGTACCCGGCATCAGGGTATTTTTCAGGTCGAAAAATTTATATTTTTAGTTTAAGTTAATAGTATATTTATTACATTCGTACCTGTAAACCTATTCCATTTTTCATATTTCCAATTTTATTCTGCTACTGCAAGCCCATTTTCGGAATTTTAAAAATATTGTCATTTTTTGACATTTTCACCTGTACTATACATCATGGTATTTTTCAGGTCGAAAAATTTATATTTTTATTTTAGGTTAATAGTATATTTATTACATTCGTACCTTTAAACCTATTCCATTTTTCATATTTCCAATTTTATTCTGCTACTGCAAGCCCATTTTCGGAATTTTAAAAATATTGTAATTTTTTGACATTTTCACCTGTACCCGGCATCAGGGTATTTTTCAGGTCGAAAAATTTATATTTTTAGTTTAAGTTAATAGTATATTTATTACATTCGTACCTGTAAACCTATTCCATTTTTCATATTTCCAATTTTATTCTGCTACTGCAAGCCCATTTTCGGAATTTTAAAAATATTGTCATTTTTTGACATTTTCACCTGTACTATACATCAGGGTATTTTTCAGGTCGAAAATTTTATATTTTTAGTTTAAGTTAATAATATATTTATTACATTCGTACCTTTAAACCTATTCCATTTTTCATATTTCCAATTTTATTCTGCTACTGCAAGCCCATTTTTGGAATTTTAAAAATATTGTCATTTTTTGACATTTTCACCTGTACCCGGCATCATGGTATTTTTCAGGTCGAAAAATTTATATTTTTAGTTTAAGTTAATAATATATTTATTACATTCGTACCTTTAAACCTATTCCATTTTTCATATTTCCAATTTTATTCTGCTACTGCAAGCCCATTTTCGGAATTTTAAAAATATTGTAATTTTTTGACATTTTCACCTGTACCCGGCATCATGGTATTTTTCAGGTCCAAAAATTTATATTTTTAGTTTAAGCTAATAATATATTTATTACATTCGTACCTTTAAACCTATTCCATTTTTCATATTTCCAATTTTATTCTGCTACTGCAAGCCCATTTTCGGAATTTTAAAAATATTGTAATTTTTTGACATTTTCACCTGTACCCGGCATCATGGTATTTTTCAGGTCGAAAATTTTACATTTTTAGTTTCAGTTCATAATATATTTATTACATTCGTACCTTTAAACGTATTCCATTTTTCATATTTCCAGTTTTATTCTGCTACTGCAAGCCCATTTTTAGAATTTTAAAAATATTTTAATTTTTTGACATTTTCACCTGTACCCGGCATCATGGTATTTTTCAGGTCAAAAATTTTATATTTTTAGTTTAAATTCATAATATATTTATTACATTCGTACCTTTAAACGTATTCCATTTTTCATATTTCCAGTTTTATTCTGCTACTGCAAGCCCATTTTTAGAATTTTAAAAATATTTTAATTTTTTGACATTTTCACCTGTACTATACATCAGGGTATTTTTCAGGTCGAAAATTTTACATTTTTAGTTTAAGTTCATAATATATTTATTACATTCGTACCTTTAAACGTATTCCATTTTTCATATTTCCAGTTTTATTCTGCTACTGCAAGCCCATTTTTAGAATTTTAAAAATATTTTAATTTTTTGACATTTTCACCTGTACCCGGCATCATGGTATTTTTCAGGTCGAAAATTTTATATTTTTAGTTTAAGTTCATAATATATTTATTACATTCGTACCTTTAAACGTATTCCATTTTTCATATTTCCAATTTTATTCTGCTACTGCAAGCCCATTTTTAGAATTTTAAAAATATTTTAATTTTTTTACATTTTCACCTGTACCCGGCATCAGGGTATTTTTCAGGTCGAAAAATTTATATTTTTAGTTTAAGTTAATAGTATATTTATTACATTCGTACCTGTAAACCTATTCCATTTTTCATATTTCCAATTTTATTCTGCTACTGCAAGCCCATTTTCGGAATTTTAAAAATATTGTCATTTTTTGACATTTTCACCTGTACTATACATCAGAGTATTTTTCAGGTCGAAAATTTTATATTTTTAGTTTAAGTTAATAATATATTTATTACATTCGTACCTTTAAACCTATTCCATTTTTCATATTTCCAATTTTATTCTGCTACTGCAAGCCCATTTTTGGAATTTTAAAAATATTGTCATTTTTTGACATTTTCACCTGTACCCGGCATCATGGTATTTTTCAGGTCGAAAAATTTATATTTTTAGTTTAAGTTAATAATATATTTATTACATTCGTACCTTTAAACCTATTCCATTTTTCATATTTCCAATTTTATTCTGCTACTGCAAGCCCATTTTCGGAATTTTAAAAATATTGTAATTTTTTGACATTTTCACCTGTACCCGGCATCATGGTATTTTTCAGGTCGAAAAATTTATATTTTTAGTTTAAGCTAATAATATATTTATTACATTCGTACCTTTAAACCTATTCCATTTTTCATATTTCCAATTTTATTCTGCAACTGCAAGCCCATTTTCGGAATTTTAAAAATATTGCAATTTTTTGACATTTTCACCTGTAATACATCAGGGTATTTTTCAGGTCGAAAAATTTATATTTTTAGTTTAAGTTAATAGTATATTTATTACATTCGTACCTTTAAACCTATTCCATTTTTCATATTTCCAATTTTATTCTGCTACTGCAAGCCCATTTTTGGAATTTTAAAAATATTGTCATTTTTTGACATTTTCACCTGTACCCGGCATCAGGGTATTTTTCAGGTCGAAAAATTTATATTTTTAGTTTAAGTTAATAATATATTTATTACATTCGTACCTTTAAACCTATTCCATTTTTCATATTTCCAATTTTATTCTGCTACTGCAAGCCCATTTTCGGAATTTTAAAAATATTGCAATTTTTTGACATTTTCACCTGTACCCGGCATCATGGTATTTTTCAGGTCGAAAAATTTATATTTTTAGTTTAAGTTAATAATATATTTATTACATTCGTACCTTTAAACCTATTCCATTTTTCATATTTCCAATTTTATTCTGCTACTGCAAGCCCATTTTTGGAATTTTAAAAATGTTGTCATTTTTTGACATTTTCATACATCAGGGTATTTTTCAGATCGAAAAATTTATATTTTTAGTTTAAGTTAATAATATATTTATTACATTCGTACCTTTAAACCTATTCCATTTTTCATATTTCCAATTTTATTCTGCTACTGCAAGCCCATTTTTGGAATTTTAAAAATATTGTCATTTTTTGACATTTTCACCTGTACTATACATCAGGGTATTTTTCAGGTCAAAAATTTTATATTTTTAGTTTAAGTTAATAATATATTTATTACATTCGTACCTTTAAACCTATTCCATTTTTCATATTGCCAATTTTATTCTGCTACTGCAAGCCCATTTTTGGAATTTTAAAAATATTGTCATTTTTTGACATTTTCACCTGTACCCGGCATCATGGTATTTTTCAGGTCGAAAAATTTATATTTTTAGTTTAAGTTAATAATATATTTATTACATTCGTACCTTTAAACCTATTCCATTTTTCATATTTCCAATTTTATTCTGCTACTGCAAGCCCATTTTCGGAATTTTAAAAATATTGTAATTTTTTGACATTTTCACCTGTACCCGGCATCATGGTATTTTTCAGCTCGAAAAATTTATATTTTTAGTTTAAGTTAATAATATATTTATTACATTCGTACCTTTAAACCTATTCCATTTTTCATATTTCCAATTTTATTCTGCTACTGCAAGCCCATTTTTGGAATTTTAAAAATATTGTCATTTTTTGACATTTTCACCTGTACTATACATCAGGGTATTTTTCAGGTCGAAAAATTTATATTTTTAGTTTAAGTTAATAATATATTTATTACATTTGTACCTTTAAACCTATTCCATTTTTCATATTTCCAATTTTATTCTGCTACTGCAAGCCCATTTTTGGAATTTTAAAAATATCGTCATTTTTTGACATTTTCACCTGTACTATACATCAGGGTATTTTTCAGGTCGAAAAATTTATATTTTTAGTTTAAGTTAATAATATATTTATTACATTCGTACCTTTAAACCTATTCCATTTTTCATATTTCCAATTTTATTCTGCTACTGCAAGCCCATTTTTGGAATTTTAAAAATATTGTCATTTTTTGACATTTTCACCTGTACTATACATCAGGGTATTTTTCAGGTCGAAAATTTTATATTTTTAGTTTAAGTTAATAATATATTTATTACATTCGTACCTTTAAACCTATTCCATTTTTCATAATTCCAATTTTATTCTGCTACTGCAAGCCCATTTTTGGAATTTTAAAAATATTGTCATTTTTTGACATTTTCACCTGTACCCGGCATCAGGGTATTTTTCAGGTCGAAAAATTTATATTTTTAGTTTAATTTAATAATATATTTATTACATTCGTACCTTTAAACCTATTCCATTTTTCATATTTCCAATTTTATTCTGCTACTGCAAGCCCATTTTCGGAATTTTAAAAATATTGTAATTTTTTGACATTTTCACCTGTACTATACATCATGGTATTTTTCAAGTCGAAAAATTTATATTTTTAGTTTAAGTTAATAATATATTTATTACATTTGTACCTTTAAACCTATTCCATTTTTCATATTTCCAATTTTATTCTGCTACTGCAAGCCCATTTTTGGAATTTTAAAAATATTGTCATTTTTTGACATCAGGGTATTTTTCAGGTCGAAAAATTTATATTTTTAGTTTAAGTTAATAATATATTTATTACATTCGTACCTTTAAACCTATTCCATTTTTCATATTTCCAATTTTATTCTGCTACTGCAAGCCCATTTTCGGAATTTTAAAAATATTGTCATTTTTTGACATTTTCACCTGTACTATACATCAGGGTATTTTTCAGGTCGAAAATTTTATATTTTTAGTTTAAGTTAATAATATATTTATTACATTTGTACCTTTAAACCTATTCCATTTTTCATATTTCCAAATTTATTCTGCTACTGCAAGCCCATTTTCGGAATTTTAAAAATATTGTAATTTTTTGACATTTTCACCTGTACCCGGCATCATGGTATTTTTCAGGTCGAAAAATTTATATTTTTAGTTTAAGCTAATAATATATTTATTACATTTGTACCTTTAAACCTATTCCATTTTTCATATTTCCAATTTTATTCTGCTACTGCAAGCCCATTTTTGGAATTTTAAAAATATTGTCATTTTTTGACATTTTCACCTGTACTATACATCAGGGTATTTTTCAGGTCGAAAAATTTATATTTTTAGTTTAAGTTAATAATATATTTATTACATTTGTACCTTTAAACCTATTCCATTTTTCATATTTCCAATTTTATTCTGCTACTGCAAGCCCATTTTTGGAATTTTAAAAATATCGTCATTTTTTGACATTTTCACCTGTACTATACATCAGGGTATTTTTCAGGTCGAAAAATTTATATTTTTAGTTTAAGTTAATAATATATTTATTACATTCGTACCTTTAAACCTATTCCATTTTTCATATTTCCAATTTTATTCTGCTACTGCAAGCCCATTTTTGGAATTTTAAAAATATTGTAATTTTTTGACATTTTCACCTGTACTATACATCAGGGTATTTTTCAGGTCGAAAATTTTATATTTTTAGTTTAAGTTAATAATATATTTATTACATTCGTACCTTTAAACCTATTCCATTTTTCATAATTCCAATTTTATTCTGCTACTGCAAGCCCATTTTTGGAATTTTAAAAATATTGTCATTTTTTGACATTTTCACCTGTACCCGGCATCAGGGTATTTTTCAGGTCGAAAAATTTATATTTTTAGTTTAATTTAATAATATATTTATTACATTCGTACCTTTAAACCTATTCCATTTTTCATATTTCCAATTTTATTCTGCTACTGCAAGCCCATTTTCGGAATTTTAAAAATATTGTAATTTTTTGACATTTTCACCTGTACTATACATCATGGTATTTTTCAAGTCGAAAAATTTATATTTTTAGTTTAAGTTAATAATATATTTATTACATTTGTACCTTTAAAACTATTCCATTTTTCATATTTCCAATTTTATTCTGCTACTGCAAGCCCATTTTTGGAATTTTAAAAATATTGTCATTTTTTGACATCAGGGTATTTTTCAGGTCGAAAAATTTATATTTTTAGTTTAAGTTAATAATATATTTATTACATTCGTACCTTTAAACCTATTCCATTTTTCATATTTCCAATTTTATTCTGCTACTGCAAGCCCATTTTCGGAATTTTAAAAATATTGTCATTTTTTGACATTTTCACCTGTACTATACATCAGGGTATTTTTCAGGTCGAAAATTTTATATTTTTAGTTTAAGTTAATAATATATTTATTACATTTGTACCTTTAAACCTATTCCATTTTTCATATTTCCAAATTTATTCTGCTACTGCAAGCCCATTTTCGGAATTTTAAAAATATTGTAATTTTTTGACATTTTCACCTGTACCCGGCATCATGGTATTTTTCAGGTCGAAAAATTTATATTTTTAGTTTAAGCTAATAATATATTTATTACATTCGTACCTTTAAACCTATTCCATTTTTCATATTTCCAATTTTATTCTGCAACTGCAAGCCCATTTTCGGAATTTTAAAAATATTGCAATTTTTTGACATTTTCACCTGTACCCGGCATCAGGGTATTTTTCAGGTCGAAAAATTTATATTTTTAGTTTAAGTTAATAGTATATTTATTACATTCGTACCTTTAAACCTATTCCATTTTTCATATTTCCAATTTTATTCTGCTACTGCAAGCCCATTTTTGGAATTTTAAAAATATTGTCATTTTTTGACATTTTCACCTGTACCCGGCATCATGGTATTTTTCAGGTCGAAAAATTTATATTTTTAGTTTAAGTTAATAATATATTTATTACATTCGTACCTTTAAACCTATTCCATTTTTCATATTTCCAATTTTATTCTGCTACTGCAAGCCCATTTTTGGAATTTTAAAAATATTGTAATTTTTTGACATTTTCACCTGTACCCGGCATCATGGTATTTCTCAGGTCGAAAAATTTATATTTTTAGTTTAAGTTAATAATATATTTATTACATTCGTACCTTTAAACCTATTCCATTTTTCATATTTCCAATTTTATTCTGCTACTGCAAGCCCATTTTCGGAATTTTAAAAATATTGTAATTTTTTTACATTTTCACCTGTACCCGGCATCAGGGTATTTTTCAGGTCGAAAAATTTATATTTTTAGTTTAAGTTAATAGTATATTTATTACATTCGTACCTTTAAACCTATTCCATTTTTCATATTTCCAATTTTATTCTGCTACTGCAAGCCCATTTTCGGAATTTTAAAAATATTGTAATTTTTTGACATTTTCACCTGTACCCGGCATCAGGGTATTTTTCAGGTCGAAAAATTTATATTTTTAGTTTAATTTAATAATATATTTATTACATTCGTACCTTTAAACCTATTCCATTTTTCATATTTCCAATTTTATTCTGCTACTGCAAGCCCATTTTTAGAATTTTAAAAATATTTTAATTTTTTGACATTTTCACCTGTACCCGGCATCATGGTATTTTTCAGGTCGAAAAATTTATATTTTTAGTTTAAGTTAATAATATATTTATTACATTCGTACCTTTAAACCTATTCCATTTTTCATATTTCCAATTTTATTCTGCTACTGCAAGCCCATTTTCGGAATTTTAAAAATATTGTAATTTTTTGACATTTTCACCTGTACTATACATCATGGTATTTTTCAAGTCGAAAATTTTATATTTTTAGTTTAAGTTAATAATATATTTATTACATTCGTACCTTTAAACCTATTCCATTTTTCATATTTCCAATTTTATTCTGCTACTGCAAGCCCATTTTTGGAATTTTAAAAATATTGTCATTTTTTGACATTTTCACCTGTACTATACATCAGGGTATTTTTCAGGTCGAAAAATTTATATTTTTAGTTTAAGCTAATAATATATTTATTACATTCGTACCTTTAAACCTATTCCATTTTTCATATTTCCAATTTTATTCTGCAACTGCAAGCCCATTTTCGGAATTTTAAAAATATTGCAATTTTTTGACATTTTCACCTGTACCCGGCATCATGGTATTTTTCAGGTCGAAAAATTTATATTTTTAGTTTAAGTTAATAGTATATTTATTACATTCGTACCTTTAAACCTATTCCATTTTTCATATTTCCAATTTTATTCTGCTACTGCAAGCCCATTTTTGGAATTTTAAAAATATTGTCATTTTTTGACATTTTCACCTGTACCCGGCATCATGGTATTTTTCAGGTCGAAAAATTTATATTTTTAGTTTAAGTTAATAATATATTTATTACATTCGTACCTTTAAACCTATTCCATTTTTCATATTTCCAATTTTATTCTGCTACTGCAAGCCCATTTTTGGAATTTTAAAAATATTGTAATTTTTTGACATTTTCACCTGTACCCGGCATCATGGTATTTTTCAGGTCGAAAAATTTATATTTTTAGTTTAAGTTAATAATATATTTATTACATTCGTACCTTTAAACCTATTCCATTTTTCATATTTCCAATTTTATTCTGCTACTGCAAGCCCATTTTTGGAATTTTAAAAATATTGTAATTTTTTGACATTTTCACCTGTACCCGGCATCATGGTATTTCTCAGGTCGAAAAATTTATATTTTTAGTTTAAGTTAATAATATATTTATTACATTCGTACCTTTAAACCTATTCCATTTTTCATATTTCCAATTTTATTCTGCTACTGCAAGCCCATTTTCGGAATTTTAAAAATATTGTAATTTTTTTACATTTTCACCTGTACCCGGCATCAGGGTATTTTTCAGGTCGAAAAATTTATATTTTTAGTTTAAGTTAATAGTATATTTATTACATTCGTACCTTTAAACCTATTCCATTTTTCATATTTCCAATTTTATTCTGCTACTGCAAGCCCATTTTCGGAATTTTAAAAATATTGTAATTTTTTGACATTTTCACCTGTACCCGGCATCAGGGTATTTTTCAGGTCGAAAAATTTATATTTTTAGTTTAATTTAATAATATATTTATTACATTCGTACCTTTAAACCTATTCCATTTTTCATATTTCCAATTTTATTCTGCTACTGCAAGCCCATTTTTAGAATTTTAAAAATATTTTAATTTTTTGACATTTTCACCTGTACCCGGCATCATGGTATTTTTCAGGTCGAAAAATTTATATTTTTAGTTTAAGTTAATAATATATTTATTACATTCGTACCTTTAAACCTATTCCATTTTTCATATTTCCAATTTTATTCTGCTACTGCAAGCCCATTTTCGGAATTTTAAAAATATTGTAATTTTTTGACATTTTCACCTGTACTATACATCATGGTATTTTTCAAGTCGAAAATTTTATATTTTTAGTTTAAGTTAATAATATATTTATTACATTCGTACCTTTAAACCTATTCCATTTTTCATATTTCCAATTTTATTCTGCTACTGCAAGCCCATTTTTGGAATTTTAAAAATATTGTCATTTTTTGACATTTTCACCTGTACTATACATCAGGGTATTTTTCAGGTCGAAAAATTTATATTTTTAGTTTAAGCTAATAATATATTTATTACATTCGTACCTTTAAACCTATTCCATTTTTCATATTTCCAATTTTATTCTGCAACTGCAAGCCCATTTTCGGAATTTTAAAAATATTGCAATTTTTTGACATTTTCACCTGTACCCGGCATCATGGTATTTTTCAGGTCGAAAAATTTATATTTTTAGTTTAAGTTAATAGTATATTTATTACATTCGTACCTTTAAACCTATTCCATTTTTCATATTTCCAATTTTATTCTGCTACTGCAAGCCCATTTTTGGAATTTTAAAAATATTGTCATTTTTTGACATTTTCACCTGTACCCGGCATCATGGTATTTTTCAGGTCGAAAAATTTATATTTTTAGTTTAAGTTAATAATATATTTATTACATTCGTACCTTTAAACCTATTCCATTTTTCATATTTCCAATTTTATTCTGCTACTGCAAGCCCATTTTTGGAATTTTAAAAATATTGTAATTTTTTGACATTTTCACCTGTACCCGGCATCATGGTATTTTTCAGGTCGAAAAATTTATATTTTTAGTTTAAGTTAATAATATATTTATTACATTCGTACCTTTAAACCTATTCCATTTTTCATATTTCCAATTTTATTCTGCTACTGCAAGCCCATTTTCGGAATTTTAAAAATATTGTAATTTTTTTACATTTTCACCTGTACCCGGCATCAGGGTATTTTTCAGGTCGAAAAATTTATATTTTTAGTTTAAGTTAATAGTATATTTATTACATTCGTACCTGTAAATCTATTCCATTTTTCATATTTCCAATTTTATTCTGCTACTGCAAGCCCATTTTCGGAATTTTAAAAATATTGTCATTTTTTGACATTTTCACCTGTACCCGGCATCATGGTATTTTTCAGGTCGAAAAATTTATATTTTTAGTTTAATTTAATAATATATTTATTACATTCGTACCTTTAAACCTATTCCATTTTTCATATTTCCAATTTTATTCTGCTACTGCAAGCCCATTTTCGGAATTTTAAAAATATTGTAATTTTTTGACATTTTCACCTGTACCCGGCATCATGGTATTTTTCAGGTCCAAAAATTTATATTTTTAGTTTAAGCTAATAATATATTTATTACATTCGTACCTTTAATCCTATTCCATTTTTCATATTTCCAATTTTATTCTGCTACTGCAAGCCCATTTTCGGAATTTTAAAAATATTGTAATTTTTTGACATTTTCACCTGTACCCGGCATCATGGTATTTTTCAGGTCGAAAAATTTATATTTTTAGTTTAAGCTAATAATATATTTATTACATTCGTACCTTTAAACCTATTCCATTTTTCATATTTCCAATTTTATTCTGCTACTGCAAGCCCATTTTTGGAATTTTAAAAATGTTGTCATTTTTTGACATTTTCACCTGTACTATACATCAGGGTATTTTTCAGGTCGAAAAATTTATATTTTTAGTTTAAGTTAATAGTATATTTATTACATTCGTACCTTTAAACCTATTCCATTTTTCATATTTCCAATTTTATTCTGCTACTGCAAGCCCATTTTCGGAATTTTAAAAATATTGCAATTTTTTGACATTTTCACCTGTACCCGGCATCATGGTATTTTTCAGGTCGAAAAATTTATATTTTTAGTTTAAGTTAATAATATATTTATTACATTCGTACCTTTAAACCTATTCCATTTTTCATATTTCCAATTTTATTCTGCTACTGCAAGCCCATTTTTGGAATTTTAAAAATGTTGTCATTTTTTGACATTTTCACCTGTACTATACATCAGGGTATTTTTCAGATCGAAAAATTTATTTTTTTAGTTTAAGTTAATAATATATTTATTACATTCGTACCTTTAAACCTATTCCATTTTTCATATTTCCAATTTTATTCTGCTACTGCAAGCCCATTTTTGGAATTTTAAAAATATTGTCATTTTTTGACATTTTCACCTGTACTATACATCAGGGTATTTTTCAGGTCAAAAATTTTATATTTTTAGTTTAAGTTAATAATATATTTATTACATTCGTACCTTTAAACCTATTCCATTTTTCATATTGCCAATTTTATTCTGCTACTGCAAGCCCATTTTTGGAATTTTAAAAATATTGTCATTTTTTGACATTTTCACCTGTACCCGGCATCATGGTATTTTTCAGGTCGAAAAATTTATATTTTTAGTTTAAGTTAATAATATATTTATTACATTCGTACCTTTAAACCTATTCCATTTTTCATATTTCCAATTTTATTCTGCTACTGCAAGCCCATTTTTGGAATTTTAAAAATATCGTCATTTTTTGACATTTTCACCTGTACTATACATCAGGGTATTTTTCAGGTCGAAAAATTTATATTTTTAGTTTAAGTTAATAATATATTTATTACATTCGTACCTTTAAACCTATTCCATTTTTCATATTTCCAATTTTATTCTGCTACTGCAAGCCCATTTTTGGAATTTTAAAAATATTGTAATTTTTTGACATTTTCACCTGTACTATACATCAGGGTATTTTTCAGGTCGAAAATTTTATATTTTTAGTTTAAGTTAATAATATATTTATTACATTCGTACCTTTAAACCTATTCCATTTTTCATAATTCCAATTTTATTCTGCTACTGCAAGCCCATTTTTGGAATTTTAAAAATATTGTCATTTTTTGACATTTTCACCTGTACCCGGCATCAGGGTATTTTTCAGGTCGAAAAATTTATATTTTTAGTTTAATTTAATAATATATTTATTACATTCGTACCTTTAAACCTATTCCATTTTTCATATTTCCAATTTTATTCTGCTACTGCAAGCCCATTTTCGGAATTTTAAAAATATTGTAATTTTTTGACATTTTCACCTGTACTATACATCATGGTATTTTTCAAGTCGAAAAATTTATATTTTTAGTTTAAGTTAATAATATATTTATTACATTTGTACCTTTAAACCTATTCCATTTTTCATATTTCCAATTTTATTCTGCTACTGCAAGCCCATTTTTGGAATTTTAAAAATATTGTCATTTTTTGACATCAGGGTATTTTTCAGGTCGAAAATTTTATATTTTTAGTTTAAGTTAATAATATATTTATTACATTTGTACCTTTAAACCTATTCCATTTTTCATATTTCCAAATTTATTCTGCTACTGCAAGCCCATTTTCGGAATTTTAAAAATATTGTAATTTTTTGACATTTTCACCTGTACCCGGCATCATGGTATTTTTCAGGTCGAAAAATTTATATTTTTAGTTCAAGCTAATAATATATTTATTACATTCGTACCTTTAAACCTATTCCATTTTTCATATTTCCAATTTTATTCTGCAACTGCAAGCCCATTTTCGGAATTTTAAAAATATTGCAATTTTTTGACATTTTCACCTGTACCCGGCATCAGGGTATTTTTCAGGTCGAAAAATTTATATTTTTAGTTTAAGTTAATAGTATATTTATTACATTCGTACCTTTAAACCTATTCCATTTTTCATATTTCCAATTTTATTCTGCTACTGCAAGCCCATTTTTGGAATTTTAAAAATATTGTCATTTTTTGACATTTTCACCTGTACCCGGCATCATGGTATTTTTCAGGTCGAAAAATTTATATTTTTAGTTTAAGTTAATAATATATTTATTACATTCGTACCTTTAAACCTATTCCATTTTTCATATTTCCAATTTTATTCTGCTACTGCAAGCCCATTTTTGGAATTTTAAAAATATTGTAATTTTTTGACATTTTCACCTGTACCCGGCATCATGGTATTTTTCAGGTCGAAAAATTTATATTTTTAGTTTAAGTTAATAATATATTTATTACATTCGTACCTTTAAACCTATTCCATTTTTCATATTTCCAATTTTATTCTGCTACTGCAAGCCCATTTTCGGAATTTTAAAAATATTGTAATTTTTTTACATTTTCACCTGTACCCGGCATCAGGGTATTTTTCAGGTCGAAAAATTTATATTTTTAGTTTAAGTTAATAGTATATTTATTACATTCGTACCTGTAAACCTATTCCATTTTTCATATTTCCAATTTTATTCTGCTACTGCAAGCCCATTTTCGGAATTTTAAAAATATTGTCATTTTTTGACATTTTCACCTGTACTATACATCATGGTATTTTTCAGGTCGAAAAATTTATATTTTTATTTTAAGTTAATAGTATATTTATTACATTCGTACCTTTAAACCTATTCCATTTTTCATATTTCCAATTTTATTCTGCTACTGCAAGCCCATTTTCGGAATTTTAAAAATATTGTAATTTTTTGACATTTTCACCTGTACCCGGCATCAGGGTATTTTTCAGGTCGAAAAATTTATATTTTTAGTTTAAGTTAATAGTATATTTATTACATTCGTACCTGTAAACCTATTCCATTTTTCATATTTCCAATTTTATTCTGCTACTGCAAGCCCATTTTCGGAATTTTAAAAATATTGTCATTTTTTGACATTTTCACCTGTACTATACATCAGGGTATTTTTCAGGTCGAAAATTTTATATTTTTAGTTTAAGTTAATAATATATTTATTACATTCGTACCTTTAAACCTATTCCATTTTTCATATTTCCAATTTTATTCTGCTACTGCAAGCCCATTTTTGGAATTTTAAAAATATTGTCATTTTTTGACATTTTCACCTGTACCCGGCATCATGGTATTTTTCAGGTCGAAAAATTTATATTTTTAGTTTAAGTTAATAATATATTTATTACATTCGTACCTTTAAACCTATTCCATTTTTCATATTTCCAATTTTATTCTGCTACTGCAAGCCCATTTTCGGAATTTTAAAAATATTGTAATTTTTTGACATTTTCACCTGTACCCGGCATCATGGTATTTTTCAGGTCCAAAAATTTATATTTTTAGTTTAAGCTAATAATATATTTATTACATTCGTACCTTTAAACCTATTCCATTTTTCATATTTCCAATTTTATTCTGCTACTGCAAGCCCATTTTCGGAATTTTAAAAATATTGTAATTTTTTGACATTTTCACCTGTACCCGGCATCATGGTATTTTTCAGGTCGAAAATTTTACATTTTTAGTTTCAGTTCATAATATATTTATTACATTCGTACCTTTAAACGTATTCCATTTTTCATATTTCCAGTTTTATTCTGCTACTGCAAGCCCATTTTTAGAATTTTAAAAATATTTTAATTTTTTGACATTTTCACCTGTACCCGGCATCATGGTATTTTTCAGGTCAAAAATTTTATATTTTTAGTTTAAATTCATAATATATTTATTACATTCGTACCTTTAAACGTATTCCATTTTTCATATTTCCAGTTTTATTCTGCTACTGCAAGCCCATTTTTAGAATTTTAAAAATATTTTAATTTTTTGACATTTTCACCTGTACTATACATCAGGGTATTTTTCAGGTCGAAAATTTTACATTTTTAGTTTAAGTTCATAATATATTTATTACATTCGTACCTTTAAACGTATTCCATTTTTCATATTTCCAGTTTTATTCTGCTACTGCAAGCCCATTTTTAGAATTTTAAAAATATTTTAATTTTTTGACATTTTCACCTGTACCCGGCATCATGGTATTTTTCAGGTCAAAAATTTTATATTTTTAGTTTAAATTCATAATATATTTATTACATTCGTACCTTTAAACGTATTCCATTTTTCATATTTCCAGTTTTATTCTGCTACTGCAAGCCCATTTTTAGAATTTTAAAAATATTTTAATTTTTTGACATTTTCACCTGTACTATACATCAGGGTATTTTTCAGGTCGAAAAATTTATATTTTTAGTTTAAGTTAATAATATATTTATTACATTCGTACCTTTAAACCTATTCCATTTTTCATATTTCCAATTTTATTCTGCTACTGCAAGCCCATTTTTGGAATTTTAAAAATGTTGTCATTTTTTGACATTTTCATACATCAGGGTATTTTTCAGATCGAAAAATTTATATTTTTAGTTTAAGTTAATAATATATTTATTACATTCGTACCTTTAAACCTATTCCATTTTTCATATTTCCAATTTTATTCTGCTACTGCAAGCCCATTTTTGGAATTTTAAAAATATTGTCATTTTTTGACATTTTCACCTGTACTATACATCAGGGTATTTTTCAGGTCAAAAATTTTATATTTTTAGTTTAAGTTAATAATATATTTATTACATTCGTACCTTTAAACCTATTCCATTTTTCATATTTCCAATTTTATTCTGCTACTGCAAGCCCATTTTCGGAATTTTAAAAATATTGTAATTTTTTGACATTTTCACCTGTACCCGGCATCATGGTATTTTTCAGGTCGAAAAATTTATATTTTTAGTTTAAGTTAATAATATATTTATTACATTTGTACCTTTAAACCTATTCCATTTTTCATATTTCCAATTTTATTCTGCTACTGCAAGCCCATTTTTGGAATTTTAAAAATATCGTCATTTTTTGACATTTTCACCTGTACTATACATCAGGGTATTTTTCAGGTCGAAAAATTTATATTTTTAGTTTAAGTTAATAATATATTTATTACATTCGTACCTTTAAACCTATTCCATTTTTCATATTTCCAATTTTATTCTGCTACTGCAAGCCCATTTTTGGAATTTTAAAAATATTGTAATTTTTTGACATTTTCACCTGTACTATACATCAGGGTATTTTTCAGGTCGAAAATTTTATATTTTTAGTTTAAGTTAATAATATATTTATTACATTCGTACCTTTAAACCTATTCCATTTTTCATAATTCCAATTTTATTCTGCTACTGCAAGCCCATTTTTGGAATTTTAAAAATATTGTCATTTTTTGACATTTTCACCTGTACCCGGCATCAGGGTATTTTTCAGGTCGAAAAATTTATATTTTTAGTTTAATTTAATAATATATTTATTACATTCGTACCTTTAAACCTATTCCATTTTTCATATTTCCAATTTTATTCTGCTACTGCAAGCCCATTTTCGGAATTTTAAAAATATTGTAATTTTTTGACATTTTCACCTGTACTATACATCATGGTATTTTTCAAGTCGAAAAATTTATATTTTTAGTTTAAGTTAATAATATATTTATTACATTTGTACCTTTAAAACTATTCCATTTTTCATATTTCCAATTTTATTCTGCTACTGCAAGCCCATTTTTGGAATTTTAAAAATATTGTCATTTTTTGACATCAGGGTATTTTTCAGGTCGAAAAATTTATATTTTTAGTTTAAGTTAATAATATATTTATTACATTCGTACCTTTAAACCTATTCCATTTTTCATATTTCCAATTTTATTCTGCTACTGCAAGCCCATTTTCGGAATTTTAAAAATATTGTCATTTTTTGACATTTTCACCTGTACTATACATCAGGGTATTTTTCAGGTCGAAAATTTTATATTTTTAGTTTAAGTTAATAATATATTTATTACATTTGTACCTTTAAACCTATTCCATTTTTCATATTTCCAAATTTATTCTGCTACTGCAAGCCCATTTTCGGAATTTTAAAAATATTGTAATTTTTTGACATTTTCACCTGTACCCGGCATCATGGTATTTTTCAGGTCGAAAAATTTATATTTTTAGTTTAAGCTAATAATATATTTATTACATTCGTACCTTTAAACCTATTCCATTTTTCATATTTCCAATTTTATTCTGCTACTGCAAGCCCATTTTCGGAATTTTAAAAATATTGTAATTTTTTGACATTTTCACCTGTACCCGGCATCATGGTATTTTTCAGGTCGAAAAATTTATATTTTTAGTTTAAGTTAATAATATATTTATTACATTCGTACCTTTAAACCTATTCCATTTTTCATATTTCCAATTTTATTCTGCTACTGCAAGCCCATTTTCGGAATTTTAAAAATATTGTAATTTTTTGACATTTTCACCTGTACCCGGCATCAGGGAATTTTTCAGGTCGAAAAATTTATATTTTTAGTTTAAGTTAATAATATATTTATTACATTCGTACCTTTAAACCTATTCCATTTTTCATATTTCCAATTTTATTCTGCTACTGCAAGCCCATTTTCGGAATTTTAAAAATATTGTAATTTTTTGACATTTTCACCTGTACCCGGCATCATGGTATTTTTCAGGTCGAAAAATTTATATTTTTAGTTTAAGTTAATAATATATTTATTACATTCGTACCTTTAAACCTATTCCATTTTTCATATTTCCAATTTTATTCTGCTACTGCAAGCCCATTTTTGGAATTTTAAAAATATTGTCATTTTTTGACATTTTCACCTGTACTATACATCAGGGTATTTTTCAGGTCGAAAAATTTATATTTTTAGTTTAAGTTAATAATATATTTATTACATTTGTACCTTTAAACCTATTCCATTTTTCATATTTCCAATTTTATTCTGCTACTGCAAGCCCATTTTTGGAATTTTAAAAATATTGTCATTTTTTGACATCAGGGTATTTTTCAGGTCGAAAAATTTATATTTTTAGTTTAAGTTAATAATATATTTATTACATTCGTACCTTTAAACCTATTCCATTTTTCATATTTCCAATTTTATTCTGCTACTGCAAGCCCATTTTCGGAATTTTAAAAATATTGTCATTTTTTGACATTTTCACCTGTACTATACATCAGGGTATTTTTCAGGTCGAAAATTTTATATTTTTAGTTTAAGTTAATAATATATTTATTACATTTGTACCTTTAAACCTATTCCATTTTTCATATTTCCAAATTTATTCTGCTACTGCAAGCCCATTTTCGGAATTTTAAAAATATTGTAATTTTTTGACATTTTCACCTGTACCCGGCATCATGGTATTTTTCAGGTCGAAAAATTTATATTTTTAGTTTAAGCTAATAATATATTTATTACATTCGTACCTTTAAACCTATTCCATTTTTCATATTTCCAATTTTATTCTGCAACTGCAAGCCCATTTTCGGAATTTTAAAAATATTGCAATTTTTTGACATTTTCACCTGTACCCGGCATCAGGGAATTTTTCAGGTCGAAAAATTTATATTTTTAGTTTAAGTTAATAATATATTTATTACATTCGTACCTTTAAACCTATTCCATTTTTCATATTTCCAATTTTATTCTGCTACTGCAAGCCCATTTTCGGAATTTTAAAAATATTGTAATTTTTTGACATTTTCACCTGTACCCGGCATCATGGTATTTTTCAGGTCGAAAAATTTATATTTTTAGTTTAAGTTAATAATATATTTATTACATTCGTACCTTTAAACCTATTCCATTTTTCATATTTCCAATTTTATTCTGCTACTGCAAGCCCATTTTTGGAATTTTAAAAATATTGTCATTTTTTGACATTTTCACCTGTACTATACATCAGGGTATTTTTCAGGTCGAAAAATTTATATTTTTAGTTTAAGTTAATAATATATTTATTACATTTGTACCTTTAAACCTATTCCATTTTTCATATTTCCAATTTTATTCTGCTACTGCAAGCCCATTTTTGGAATTTTAAAAATATTGTCATTTTTTGACATCAGGGTATTTTTCAGGTCGAAAAATTTATATTTTTAGTTTAAGTTAATAATATATTTATTACATTCGTACCTTTAAACCTATTCCATTTTTCATATTTCCAATTTTATTCTGCTACTGCAAGCCCATTTTCGGAATTTTAAAAATATTGTCATTTTTTGACATTTTCACCTGTACTATACATCAGGGTATTTTTCAGGTCAAAAATTTTATATTTTTAGTTTAAGTTAATAATATATTTATTACATTTGTACCTTTAAACCTATTCCATTTTTCATATTTCCAAATTTATTCTGCTACTGCAAGCCCATTTTCGGAATTTTAAAAATATTGTAATTTTTTGACATTTTCACCTGTACCCGGCATCATGGTATTTTTCAGGTCGAAAAATTTATATTTTTAGTTTAAGCTAATAATATATTTATTACATTCGTACCTTTAAACCTATTCCATTTTTCATATTTCCAATTTTATTCTGCAACTGCAAGCCCATTTTCGGAATTTTAAAAATATTGCAATTTTTTGACATTTTCACCTGTACCCGGCATCAGGGTATTTTTCAGGTCGAAAAATTTATATTTTTAGTTTAAGTTAATAGTATATTTATTACATTCGTACCTTTAAACCTATTCCATTTTTCATATTTCCAATTTTATTCTGCTACTGCAAGCCCATTTTTGGAATTTTAAAAATATTGTCATTTTTTGACATTTTCACCTGTACCCGGCATCATGGTATTTTTCAGGTCGAAAAATTTATATTTTTAGTTTAAGCTAATAATATATTTATTACATTCGTACCTTTAAACCTATTCCATTTTTCATATTTCCAATTTTATTCTGCAACTGCAAGCCCATTTTCGGAATTTTAAAAATATTGCAATTTTTTGACATTTTCACCTGTACCCGGCATCAGGGAATTTTTCAGGTCGAAAAATTTATATTTTTAGTTTAAGTTAATAATATATTTATTACATTCGTACCTTTAAACCTATTCCATTTTTCATATTTCCAATTTTATTCTGCTACTGCAAGCCCATTTTCGGAATTTTAAAAATATTGTAATTTTTTGACATTTTCACCTGTACCCGGCATCATGGTATTTTTCAGGTCGAAAAATTTATATTTTTAGTTTAAGTTAATAATATATTTATTACATTCGTACCTTTAAACCTATTCCATTTTTCATATTTCCAATTTTATTCTGCTACTGCAAGCCCATTTTTGGAATTTTAAAAATATTGTCATTTTTTGACATTTTCACCTGTACTATACATCAGGGTATTTTTCAGGTCGAAAAATTTATATTTTTAGTTTAAGTTAATAATATATTTATTACATTTGTACCTTTAAACCTATTCCATTTTTCATATTTCCAATTTTATTCTGCTACTGCAAGCCCATTTTTGGAATTTTAAAAATATTGTCATTTTTTGACATCAGGGTATTTTTCAGGTCGAAAAATTTATATTTTTAGTTTAAGTTAATAATATATTTATTACATTCGTACCTTTAAACCTATTCCATTTTTCATATTTCCAATTTTATTCTGCTACTGCAAGCCCATTTTCGGAATTTTAAAAATATTGTCATTTTTTGACATTTTCACCTGTACTATACATCAGGGTATTTTTCAGGTCAAAAATTTTATATTTTTAGTTTAAGTTAATAATATATTTATTACATTTGTACCTTTAAACCTATTCCATTTTTCATATTTCCAAATTTATTCTGCTACTGCAAGCCCATTTTCGGAATTTTAAAAATATTGTAATTTTTTGACATTTTCACCTGTACCCGGCATCATGGTATTTTTCAGGTCGAAAAATTTATATTTTTAGTTTAAGCTAATAATATATTTATTACATTCGTACCTTTAAACCTATTCCATTTTTCATATTTCCAATTTTATTCTGCAACTGCAAGCCCATTTTCGGAATTTTAAAAATATTGCAATTTTTTGACATTTTCACCTGTACCCGGCATCAGGGTATTTTTCAGGTCGAAAAATTTATATTTTTAGTTTAAGTTAATAGTATATTTATTACATTCGTACCTTTAAACCTATTCCATTTTTCATATTTCCAATTTTATTCTGCTACTGCAAGCCCATTTTTGGAATTTTAAAAATATTGTCATTTTTTGACATTTTCACCTGTACCCGGCATCATGGTATTTTTCAGGTCGAAAAATTTATATTTTTAGTTTAAGTTAATAATATATTTATTACATTCGTACCTTTAAACCTATTCCATTTTTCATATTTCCAATTTTATTCTGCTACTGCAAGCCCATTTTTGGAATTTTAAAAATATTGTAATTTTTTGACATTTTCACCTGTACCCGGCATCATGGTATTTCTCAGGTCGAAAAATTTATATTTTTAGTTTAAGTTAATAATATATTTATTACATTCGTACCTTTAAACCTATTCCATTTTTCATATTTCCAATTTTATTCTGCTACTGCAAGCCCATTTTTGGAATTTTAAAAATATTGTAATTTTTTTACATTTTCACCTGTACCCGGCATCAGGGTATTTTTCAGGTCGAAAAATTTATATTTTTAGTTTAAGTTAATAGTATATTTATTACATTCGTACCTGTAAACCTATTCCATTTTTCATATTTCCAATTTTATTCTGCTACTGCAAGCCCATTTTCGGAATTTTAAAAATATTGTCATTTTTTGACATTTTCACCTGTACTATACATCATGGTATTTTTCAGGTCGAAAAATTTATATTTTTATTTTAAGTTAATAGTATATTTATTACATTCGTACCTTTAAACCTATTCCATTTTTCATATTTCCAATTTTATTCTGCTACTGCAAGCCCATTTTCGGAATTTTAAAAATATTGTAATTTTTTGACATTTTCACCTGTACCCGGCATCAGGGTATTTTTCAGGTCGAAAAATTTATATTTTTAGTTTAATTTAATAATATATTTATTACATTCGTACCTTTAAACCTATTCCATTTTTCATATTTCCAATTTTATTCTGCTACTGCAAGCCCATTTTTAGAATTTTAAAAATATTTTAATTTTTTGACATTTTCACCTGTACCCGGCATCATGGTATTTTTCAGGTCGAAAAATTTATATTTTTAGTTTAAGTTAATAATATATTTATTACATTCGTACCTTTAAACCTATTCCATTTTTCATATTTCCAATTTTATTCTGCTACTGCAAGCCCATTTTCGGAATTTTAAAAATATTGTAATTTTTTGACATTTTCACCTGTACTATACATCATGGTATTTTTCAAGTTGAAAATTTTATATTTTTAGTTTAAGTTAATAATATATTTATTACATTCGTACCTTTAAACCTATTCCATTTTTCATATTTCCAATTTTATTCTGCTACTGCAAGCCCATTTTTGGAATTTTAAAAATATTGTAATTTTTTGACATTTTCACCTGTACTATACATCATGGTATTTTTCAGGTCGAAAATTTTATATTTTTAGTTTAAGTTAATAATATATTTATTACATTCGTACCTTTAAACCTATTCCATTTTTCATATTTCCAAATTTATTCTGCTACTGCAAGCCCATTTTCGGAATTTTAAAAATATTGTAATTTTTTGACATTTTCACCTGTACTATACATCAGGGTATTTTTCAGGTCGAAAAATTTATATTTTTAGTTTAAGCTAATAATATATTTATTACATTCGTACCTTTAAACCTATTCCATTTTTCATATTTCCAATTTTATTCTGCAACTGCAAGCCCATTTTCGGAATTTTAAAAATATTGCAATTTTTTGACATTTTCACCTGTACCCGGCATCAGGGTATTTTTCAGGTCGAAAAATTTATATTTTTAGTTTAAGTTAATAGTATATTTATTACATTCGTACCTTTAAACCTATTCCATTTTTCATATTTCCAATTTTATTCTGCTACTGCAAGCCCATTTTTGGAATTTTAAAAATATTGTCATTTTTTGACATTTTCACCTGTACCCGGCATCATGGTATTTTTCAGGTCGAAAATTTTATATTTTTAGTTTAAGTTAATAATATATTTATTACATTCGTACCTTTAAACCTATTCCATTTTTCATATTTCCAAATTTATTCTGCTACTGCAAGCCCATTTTCGGAATTTTAAAAATATTGTAATTTTTTGACATTTTCACCTGTACTATACATCAGGGTATTTTTCAGGTCGAAAAATTTATATTTTTAGTTTAAGCTAATAATATATTTATTACATTCGTACCTTTAAACCTATTCCATTTTTCATATTTCCAATTTTATTCTGCAACTGCAAGCCCATTTTCGGAATTTTAAAAATATTGCAATTTTTTGACATTTTCACCTGTACCCGGCATCAGGGTATTTTTCAGGTCGAAAAATTTATATTTTTAGTTTAAGTTAATAGTATATTTATTACATTCGTACCTTTAAACCTATTCCATTTTTCATATTTCCAATTTTATTCTGCTACTGCAAGCCCATTTTTGGAATTTTAAAAATATTGTCATTTTTTGACATTTTCACCTGTACCCGGCATCATGGTATTTTTCAGGTCGAAAAATTTATATTTTTAGTTTAAGTTAATAATATATTTATTACATTCGTACCTTTAAACCTATTCCATTTTTCATAGTTCCAATTTTATTCTGCTACTGCAAGCCCATTTTTGGAATTTTAAAAATATTGTAATTTTTTGACATTTTCACCTGTACCCGGCATCATGGTATTTTTCAGGTCGAAAAATTTATATTTTTAGTTTAAGTTAATAATATATTTATTACATTCGTACCTTTAAACCTATTCCATTTTTCATATTTCCAATTTTATTCTGCTACTGCAAGCCCATTTTCGGAATTTTAAAAATATTGTAATTTTTTTACATTTTCACCTGTACCCGGCATCAGGGTATTTTTCAGGTCGAAAAATTTATATTTTTAGTTTAAGTTAATAGTATATTTATTACATTCGTACCTGTAAATCTATTCCATTTTTCATATTTCCAATTTTATTCTGCTACTGCAAGCCCATTTTCGGAATTTTAAAAATATTGTCATTTTTTGACATTTTCACCTGTACCCGGCATCATGGTATTTTTCAGGTCGAAAAATTTATATTTTTAGTTTAAGTTAATAATATATTTATTACATTCGTACCTTTAAACCTATTCCATTTTTCATATTTCCAATTTTATTCTGCTACTGCAAGCCCATTTTCGGAATTTTAAAAATATTGTAATTTTTTGACATTTTCACCTGTACCCGGCATCATGGTATTTTTCAGGTCCAAAAATTTATATTTTTAGTTTAAGCTAATAATATATTTATTACATTCGTACCTTTAAACCTATTCCATTTTTCATATTTCCAATTTTATTCTGCTACTGCAAGCCCATTTTCGGAATTTTAAAAATATTGTAATTTTTTGACATTTTCACCTGTACCCGGCATCATGGTATTTTTCAGGTCGAAAATTTTACATTTTTAGTTTCAGTTCATAATATATTTATTACATTCGTACCTTTAAACGTATTCCATTTTTCATATTTCCAGTTTTATTCTGCTACTGCAAGCCCATTTTTAGAATTTTAAAAATATTTTAATTTTTTGACATTTTCACCTGTACCCGGCATCATGGTATTTTTCAGGTCAAAAATTTTATATTTTTAGTTTAAATTCATAATATATTTATTACATTCGTACCTTTAAACGTATTCCATTTTTCATATTTCCAGTTTTATTCTGCTACTGCAAGCCCATTTTTAGAATTTTAAAAATATTTTAATTTTTTGACATTTTCACCTGTACTATACATCAGGGTATTTTTCAGGTCGAAAATTTTACATTTTTAGTTTAAGTTCATAATATATTTATTACATTCGTACCTTTAAACGTATTCCATTTTTCATATTTCCAGTTTTATTCTGCTACTGCAAGCCCATTTTTAGAATTTTAAAAATATTTTAATTTTTTGACATTTTCACCTGTACCCGGCATCATGGTATTTTTCAGGTCGAAAATTTTATATTTTTAGTTTAAGTTCATAATATATTTATTACATTCGTACCTTTAAACGTATTCCATTTTTCATATTTCCAATTTTATTCTGCTACTGCAAGCCCATTTTTAGAATTTTAAAAATATTTTAATTTTTTTACATTTTCACCTGTACCCGGCATCAGGGTATTTTTCAGGTCGAAAAATTTATATTTTTAGTTTAAGTTAATAGTATATTTATTACATTTGTACCTGTAAACCTATTCCATTTTTCATATTTCCAATTTTATTCTGCTACTGCAAGCCCATTTTCGGAATTTTAAAAATATTGTCATTTTTTGACATTTTCACCTGTACTATACATCAGAGTATTTTTCAGGTCGAAAATTTTATATTTTTAGTTTAAGTTAATAATATATTTATTACATTCGTACCTTTAAACCTATTCCATTTTTCATATTTCCAATTTTATTCTGCTACTGCAAGCCCATTTTTGGAATTTTAAAAATATTGTCATTTTTTGACATTTTCACCTGTACCCGGCATCATGGTATTTTTCAGGTCGAAAAATTTATATTTTTAGTTTAAGTTAATAATATATTTATTACATTCGTACCTTTAAACCTATTCCATTTTTCATATTTCCAATTTTATTCTGCTACTGCAAGCCCATTTTCGGAATTTTAAAAATATTGTAATTTTTTGACATTTTCACCTGTACCCGGCATCATGGTATTTTTCAGGTCGAAAAATTTATATTTTTAGTTTAAGCTAATAATATATTTATTACATTCGTACCTTTAAACCTATTCCATTTTTCATATTTCCAATTTTATTCTGCAACTGCAAGCCCATTTTCGGAATTTTAAAAATATTGCAATTTTTTGACATTTTCACCTGTACCCGGCATCAGGGTATTTTTCAGGTCGAAAAATTTATATTTTTAGTTTAAGTTAATAGTATATTTATTACATTCGTACCTTTAAACCTATTCCATTTTTCATATTTCCAATTTTATTCTGCTACTGCAAGCCCATTTTTGGAATTTTAAAAATATTGTCATTTTTTGACATTTTCACCTGTACCCGGCATCAGGGTATTTTTCAGGTCGAAAAATTTATATTTTTAGTTTAAGTTAATAATATATTTATTACATTCGTACCTTTAAACCTATTCCATTTTTCATATTTCCAATTTTATTCTGCTACTGCAAGCCCATTTTCGGAATTTTAAAAATATTGCAATTTTTTGACATTTTCACCTGTACCCGGCATCATGGTATTTTTCAGGTCGAAAAATTTATATTTTTAGTTTAAGTTAATAATATATTTATTACATTCGTACCTTTAAACCTATTCCATTTTTCATATTTCCAATTTTATTCTGCTACTGCAAGCCCATTTTTGGAATTTTAAAAATGTTGTCATTTTTTGACATTTTCATACATCAGGGTATTTTTCAGATCGAAAAATTTATATTTTTAGTTTAAGTTAATAATATATTTATTACATTCGTACCTTTAAACCTATTCCATTTTTCATATTTCCAATTTTATTCTGCTACTGCAAGCCCATTTTTGGAATTTTAAAAATATTGTCATTTTTTGACATTTTCACCTGTACTATACATCAGGGTATTTTTCAGGTCAAAAATTTTATATTTTTAGTTTAAGTTAATAATATATTTATTACATTCGTACCTTTAAACCTATTCCATTTTTCATATTTCCAATTTTATTCTGCTACTGCAAGCCCATTTTTGGAATTTTAAAAATATTGTCATTTTTTGACATTTTCACCTGTACCCGGCATCATGGTATTTTTCAGGTCGAAAAATTTATATTTTTAGTTTAAGTTAATAATATATTTATTACATTCGTACCTTTAAACCTATTCCATTTTTCATATTTCCAATTTTATTCTGCTACTGCAAGCCCATTTTCGGAATTTTAAAAATATTGTAATTTTTTGACATTTTCACCTGTACCCGGCATCATGGTATTTTTCAGGTCGAAAAATTTATATTTTTAGTTTAAGCTAATAATATATTTATTACATTCGTACCTTTAAACCTATTCCATTTTTCATATTTCCAATTTTATTCTGCAACTGCAAGCCCATTTTCGGAATTTTAAAAATATTGCAATTTTTTGACATTTTCACCTGTACCCGGCATCAGGGTATTTTTCAGGTCGAAAAATTTATATTTTTAGTTTAAGTTAATAGTATATTTATTACATTCGTACCTTTAAACCTATTCCATTTTTCATATTTCCAATTTTATTCTGCTACTGCAAGCCCATTTTTGGAATTTTAAAAATATTGTCATTTTTTGACATTTTCACCTGTACCCGGCATCAGGGTATTTTTCAGGTCGAAAAATTTATATTTTTAGTTTAAGTTAATAATATATTTATTACATTCGTACCTTTAAACCTATTCCATTTTTCATATTTCCAATTTTATTCTGCTACTGCAAGCCCATTTTCGGAATTTTAAAAATATTGCAATTTTTTGACATTTTCACCTGTACCCGGCATCATGGTATTTTTCAGGTCGAAAAATTTATATTTTTAGTTTAAGTTAATAATATATTTATTACATTCGTACCTTTAAACCTATTCCATTTTTCATATTTCCAATTTTATTCTGCTACTGCAAGCCCATTTTTGGAATTTTAAAAATGTTGTCATTTTTTGACATTTTCATACATCAGGGTATTTTTCAGATCGAAAAATTTATATTTTTAGTTTAAGTTAATAATATATTTATTACATTCGTACCTTTAAACCTATTCCATTTTTCATATTTCCAATTTTATTCTGCTACTGCAAGCCCATTTTTGGAATTTTAAAAATATTGTCATTTTTTGACATTTTCACCTGTACTATACATCAGGGTATTTTTCAGGTCAAAAATTTTATATTTTTAGTTTAAGTTAATAATATATTTATTACATTCGTACCTTTAAACCTATTCCATTTTTCATATTGCCAATTTTATTCTGCTACTGCAAGCCCATTTTTGGAATTTTAAAAATATTGTCATTTTTTGACATTTTCACCTGTACCCGGCATCATGGTATTTTTCAGGTCGAAAAATTTATATTTTTAGTTTAAGTTAATAATATATTTATTACATTCGTACCTTTAAACCTATTCCATTTTTCATATTTCCAATTTTATTCTGCTACTGCAAGCCCATTTTCGGAATTTTAAAAATATTGTAATTTTTTGACATTTTCACCTGTACCCGGCATCATGGTATTTTTCAGGTCGAAAAATTTATATTTTTAGTTTAAGTTAATAATATATTTATTACATTCGTACCTTTAAACCTATTCCATTTTTCATATTTCCAATTTTATTCTGCTACTGCAAGCCCATTTTTGGAATTTTAAAAATATTGTCATTTTTTGACATTTTCACCTGTACTATACATCAGGGTATTTTTCAGGTCGAAAAATTTATATTTTTAGTTTAAGTTAATAATATATTTATTACATTTGTACCTTTAAACCTATTCCATTTTTCATATTTCCAATTTTATTCTGCTACTGCAAGCCCATTTTTGGAATTTTAAAAATATCGTCATTTTTTGACATTTTCACCTGTACTATACATCAGGGTATTTTTCAGGTCGAAAAATTTATATTTTTAGTTTAAGTTAATAATATATTTATTACATTCGTACCTTTAAACCTATTCCATTTTTCATATTTCCAATTTTATTCTGCTACTGCAAGCCCATTTTTGGAATTTTAAAAATATTGTAATTTTTTGACATTTTCACCTGTACTATACATCAGGGTATTTTTCAGGTCGAAAATTTTATATTTTTAGTTTAAGTTAATAATATATTTATTACATTCGTACCTTTAAACCTATTCCATTTTTCATATTTCCAATTTTATTCTGCTACTGCAAGCCCATTTTCGGAATTTTAAAAATATTGTAATTTTTTGACATTTTCACCTGTACCCGGCATCATGGTATTTTTCAGGTCGAAAAATTTATATTTTTAGTTTAAGCTAATAATATATTTATTACATTCGTACCTTTAAACCTATTCCATTTTTCATATTTCCAATTTTATTCTGCTACTGCAAGCCCATTTTCGGAATTTTAAAAATATTGTAATTTTTTTACATTTTCACCTGTACCCGGCATCAGGGTATTTTTCAGGTCGAAAAATTTATATTTTTAGTTTAAGTTAATAGTATATTTATTACATTCGTACCTTTAAACCTATTCCATTTTTCATATTTCCAATTTTATTCTGCTACTGCAAGCCCATTTTTGGAATTTTAAAAATATTGTCATTTTTTGACATTTTCACCTGTACCCGGCATCATGGTATTTTTCAGGTCGAAAAATTTATATTTTTAGTTTAAGTTAATAATATATTTATTACATTCGTACCTTTAAACCTATTCCATTTTTCATATTTCCAATTTTATTCTGCTACTGCAAGCCCATTTTCGGAATTTTAAAAATATTGTAATTTTTTGACATTTTCACCTGTACCCGGCATCATGGTATTTTTCAGGTCGAAAAATTTATATTTTTAGTTTAAGCTAATAATATATTTATTACATTCGTACCTTTAAACCTATTCCATTTTTCATATTTCCAATTTTATTCTGCAACTGCAAGCCCATTTTCGGAATTTTAAAAATATTGCAATTTTTTGACATTTTCACCTGTACCCGGCATCAGGGTATTTTTCAGGTCGAAAAATTTATATTTTTAGTTTAAGTTAATAGTATATTTATTACATTCGTACCTTTAAACCTATTCCATTTTTCATATTTCCAATTTTATTCTGCTACTGCAAGCCCATTTTTGGAATTTTAAAAATATTGTCATTTTTTGACATTTTCACCTGTACCCGGCATCAGGGTATTTTTCAGGTCGAAAAATTTATATTTTTAGTTTAAGTTAATAATATATTTATTACATTCGTACCTTTAAACCTATTCCATTTTTCATATTTCCAATTTTATTCTGCTACTGCAAGCCCATTTTCGGAATTTTAAAAATATTGCAATTTTTTGACATTTTCACCTGTACCCGGCATCATGGTATTTTTCAGGTCGAAAAATTTATATTTTTAGTTTAAGTTAATAATATATTTATTACATTCGTACCTTTAAACCTATTCCATTTTTCATATTTCCAATTTTATTCTGCTACTGCAAGCCCATTTTTGGAATTTTAAAAATGTTGTCATTTTTTGACATTTTCATACATCAGGGTATTTTTCAGATCGAAAAATTTATATTTTTAGTTTAAGTTAATAATATATTTATTACATTCGTACCTTTAAACCTATTCCATTTTTCATATTTCCAATTTTATTCTGCTACTGCAAGCCCATTTTTGGAATTTTAAAAATATTGTCATTTTTTGACATTTTCACCTGTACTATACATCAGGGTATTTTTCAGGTCAAAAATTTTATATTTTTAGTTTAAGTTAATAATATATTTATTACATTCGTACCTTTAAACCTATTCCATTTTTCATATTGCCAATTTTATTCTGCTACTGCAAGCCCATTTTTGGAATTTTAAAAATATTGTCATTTTTTGACATTTTCACCTGTACCCGGCATCATGGTATTTTTCAGGTCGAAAAATTTATATTTTTAGTTTAAGTTAATAATATATTTATTACATTCGTACCTTTAAACCTATTCCATTTTTCATATTTCCAATTTTATTCTGCTACTGCAAGCCCATTTTCGGAATTTTAAAAATATTGTCATTTTTTGACATTTTCACCTGTACCCGGCATCATGGTATTTTTCAGGTCGAAAAATTTATATTTTTAGTTTAAGTTAATAATATATTTATTACATTTGTACCTTTAAACCTATTCCATTTTTCATATTTCCAATTTTATTCTGCTACTGCAAGCCCATTTTTGGAATTTTAAAAATATCGTCATTTTTTGACATTTTCACCTGTACTATACATCAGGGTATTTTTCAGGTCGAAAAATTTATATTTTTAGTTTAAGTTAATAATATATTTATTACATTCGTACCTTTAAACCTATTCCATTTTTCATATTTCCAATTTTATTCTGCTACTGCAAGCCCATTTTTGGAATTTTAAAAATATTGTAATTTTTTGACATTTTCACCTGTACTATACATCAGGGTATTTTTCAGGTCGAAAATTTTATATTTTTAGTTTAAGTTAATAATATATTTATTACATTCGTACCTTTAAACCTATTCCATTTTTCATAATTCCAATTTTATTCTGCTACTGCAAGCCCATTTTTGGAATTTTAAAAATATTGTCATTTTTTGACATTTTCACCTGTACCCGGCATCAGGGTATTTTTCAGGTCGAAAAATTTATATTTTTAGTTTAATTTAATAATATATTTATTACATTCGTACCTTTAAACCTATTCCATTTTTCATATTTCCAATTTTATTCTGCTACTGCAAGCCCATTTTCGGAATTTTAAAAATATTGTAATTTTTTGACATTTTCACCTGTACTATACATCATGGTATTTTTCAAGTCGAAAAATTTATATTTTTAGTTTAAGTTAATAATATATTTATTACATTTGTACCTTTAAAACTATTCCATTTTTCATATTTCCAATTTTATTCTGCTACTGCAAGCCCATTTTTGGAATTTTAAAAATATTGTCATTTTTTGACATCAGGGTATTTTTCAGGTCGAAAAATTTATATTTTTAGTTTAAGTTAATAATATATTTATTACATTCGTACCTTTAAACCTATTCCATTTTTCATATTTCCAATTTTATTCTGCTACTGCAAGCCCATTTTCGGAATTTTAAAAATATTGTCATTTTTTGACATTTTCACCTGTACTATACATCAGGGTATTTTTCAGGTCGAAAATTTTATATTTTTAGTTTAATTTAATAATATATTTATTACATTTGTACCTTTAAACCTATTCCATTTTTCATATTTCCAAATTTATTCTGCTACTGCAAGCCCATTTTCGGAATTTTAAAAATATTGTAATTTTTTGACATTTTCACCTGTACCCGGCATCATGGTATTTTTCAGGTCGAAAAATTTATATTTTTAGTTTAAGCTAATAATATATTTATTACATTCGTACCTTTAAACCTATTCCATTTTTCATATTTCCAATTTTATTCTGCAACTGCAAGCCCATTTTCGGAATTTTAAAAATATTGCAATTTTTTGACATTTTCACCTGTACCCGGCATCAGGGTATTTTTCAGGTCGAAAAATTTATATTTTTAGTTTAAGTTAATAGTATATTTATTACATTCGTACCTTTAAACCTATTCCATTTTTCATATTTCCAATTTTATTCTGCTACTGCAAGCCCATTTTTGGAATTTTAAAAATATTGTCATTTTTTGACATTTTCACCTGTACCCGGCATCATGGTATTTTTCAGGTCGAAAAATTTATATTTTTAGTTTAAGTTAATAATATATTTATTACATTCGTACCTTTAAACCTATTCCATTTTTCATATTTCCAATTTTATTCTGCTACTGCAAGCCCATTTTTGGAATTTTAAAAATATTGTAATTTTTTGACATTTTCACCTGTACCCGGCATCATGGTATTTCTCAGGTCGAAAAATTTATATTTTTAGTTTAAGTTAATAATATATTTATTACATTCGTACCTTTAAACCTATTCCATTTTTCATATTTCCAATTTTATTCTGCTACTGCAAGCCCATTTTCGGAATTTTAAAAATATTGTAATTTTTTTACATTTTCACCTGTACCCGGCATTAGGGTATTTTTCAGGTCGAAAAATTTATATTTTTAGTTTAAGTTAATAGTATATTTATTACATTCGTACCTGTAAACCTATTCCATTTTTCATATTTCCAATTTTATTCTGCTACTGCAAGCCCATTTTCGGAATTTTAAAAATATTGTCATTTTTTGACATTTTCACCTGTACTATACATCATGGTATTTTTCAGGTCGAAAAATTTATATTTTTATTTTAAGTTAATAGTATATTTATTACATTCGTACCTTTAAACCTATTCCATTTTTCATATTTCCAATTTTATTCTGCTACTGCAAGCCCATTTTCGGAATTTTAAAAATATTGTAATTTTTTGACATTTTCACCTGTACCCGGCATCAGGGTATTTTTCAGGTCGAAAAATTTATATTTTTAGTTTAATTTAATAATATATTTATTACATTCGTACCTTTAAACCTATTCCATTTTTCATATTTCCAATTTTATTCTGCTACTGCAAGCCCATTTTTAGAATTTTAAAAATATTTTAATTTTTTGACATTTTCACCTGTACCCGGCATCATGGTATTTTTCAGGTCGAAAAATTTATATTTTTAGTTTAAGTTAATAATATATTTATTACATTCGTACCTTTAAACCTATTCCATTTTTCATATTTCCAATTTTATTCTGCTACTGCAAGCCCATTTTCGGAATTTTAAAAATATTGTAATTTTTTGACATTTTCACCTGTACTATACATCATGGTATTTTTCAAGTCGAAAATTTTATATTTTTAGTTTAAGTTAATAATATATTTATTACATTCGTACCTTTAAACCTATTCCATTTTTCATATTTCCAATTTTATTCTGCTACTGCAAGCCCATTTTTGGAATTTTAAAAATATTGTCATTTTTTGACATTTTCACCTGTACTATACATCAGGGTATTTTTCAGGTCGAAAATTTTATATTTTTAGTTTAAGTTAATAATATATTTATTACATTTGTACCTTTAAACCTATTCCATTTTTCATATTTCCAAATTTATTCTGCTACTGCAAGCCCATTTTCGGAATTTTAAAAATATTGTAATTTTTTGACATTTTCACCTGTACTATACATCAGGGTATTTTTCAGGTCGAAAAATTTATATTTTTAGTTTAAGCTAATAATATATTTATTACATTCGTACCTTTAAACCTATTCCATTTTTCATATTTCCAATTTTATTCTGCAACTGCAAGCCCATTTTCGGAATTTTAAAAATATTGCAATTTTTTGACATTTTCACCTGTACCCGGCATCAGGGTATTTTTCAGGTCGAAAAATTTATATTTTTAGTTTAAGTTAATAGTATATTTATTACATTCGTACCTTTAAACCTATTCCATTTTTCATATTTCCAATTTTATTCTGCTACTGCAAGCCCATTTTCGGAATTTTAAAAATATTGTAATTTTTTGACATTTTCACCTGTACCCGGCATCATGGTATTTTTCAGGTCGAAAAATTTATATTTTTAGTTTAACTTAATAATATATTTATTACATTCGTACCTTTAAACCTATTCCATTTTTCATATTTCCAATTTTATTCTGCTACTGCAAGCCCATTTTCGGAATTTTAAAAATATTGTAATTTTTTGACATTTTCACCTGTACCCGGCATCAGTGTATTTTTCAGGTCGAAAATTTTATATTTTTAGTTTAAGTTAATAGTATATTTATTACATTCGTACCTTTAAACCTATTCAATTTTTCATATTTCCAATTTTATTCTGCTACTGCAAGCCCATTTTTGGAATTTTAAAAATATTGTCATTTTTTGACATTTTCACCTGTACTATACATCAGGGTATTTTTCAGGTCGAAAATTTTATATTTTTAGTTTAAGTTAATAATATATTTATTACATTCGTACCTTTAAACCTATTCCATTTTTCATATTTCCAATTTTATTCTGCTACTGCAAGCCCATTTTTGGAATTTTAAAAATATTGTCATTTTTTGACATTTTCACCTGTACCCGGCATCATGGTATTTTTCAGGTCGAAAAATTTATATTTTTAGTTTAAGTTAATAATATATTTATTACATTCGTACCTTTAAACCTATTCCATTTTTCATATTTCCAATTTTATTCTGCTACTGCAAGCCCATTTTTGGAATTTTAAAAATATTGTAATTTTTTGACATTTTCACCTGTACCCGGCATCATGGTATTTTTCAGGTCGAAAAATTTATATTTTTAGTTTAAGTTAATAATATATTTATTACATTCGTACCTTTAAACCTATTCCATTTTTCATATTTCCAATTTTATTCTGCTACTGCAAGCCCATTTTTGGAATTTTAAAAATATTGTCATTTTTTGACATTTTCACCTGTACCCCGGCATCAGGGTATTTTTCAGGTCGAAAAATTTATATTTTTAGTTTAGGTTAATAATATATTTATTACATTCGTACCTTTAAAGCTATTCCATTTTTCATATTTCCAATTTTATTCTGCTACTGCAAGCCCATTTTTGGAATTTTAAAAATGTTGTCATTTTTTGACATTTTCACCTGTACTATACATCAGGGTATTTTTCAGGTCGAAAATTTTATATTTTTAGTTTAAGTTAATAATATATTTATTACATTCGTACCTTTAAACCTATTCCATTTTTCATATTTCCAATTTTATTCTGCTACTGCAAGCCCATTTTTGGAATTTTAAAAATATTGTCATTTTTTGACATTTTCACCTGTACCCGGCATCAGTGTATTTTTCAGGTCGAAAATTTTATATTTTTAGTTTAAGTTAATAATATATTTATTACATTCGTACCTTTAAACCTATTCCATTTTTCATATTTCCAATTTTATTCTGCTACTGCAAGCCCATTTTTGGAATTTTAAAAATGTTGTCATTTTTTGACATTTTCACCTGTACTATACATCAGGGTATTTTTCAGGTCGAAAAATTTATATATTTAGTTTAAGTTAATAATATATTTATTACATTCTACCTTTAAACCTATTCCATTTTTCATATTTACAATTTTATTCTGCTACTGCAAGCCCATTTTTGGAATTTTAAAAATATTGTAATTTTTTGACATTTTCACCTGTACCCGGCATCAGGGTATTTTTCAGGTCGAAAAATTTATATTTTTAGTTTAAGTTAATAGTATATTTATTACATTCGTACCTTTAAACCTATTCCATTTTTCATATTTCCAATTTTATTCTGCTACTGCAAGCCCATTTTCGGAATTTTAAAAATATTGTAATTTTTTGACATTTTCACCTGTACCCGGCATCAGTGTATTTTTCAGGTCGAAAATTTTATATTTTTAGTTTAAGTTAATAGTATATTTATTACATTCGTACCTTTAAACCTATTCCATTTTTCATATTTCCAATTTTATTCTGCTACTGCAAGCCCATTTTTGGAATTTTAAAAATATTGTCATTTTTTGACATTTTCACCTGTACTATACATCATGGTATTTTTCAGGTCGAAAAATTTATATTTTTAGTTTAACTTAATAATATATTTATTACATTCGTACCTTTAAACCTATTCCATTTTTCATATTTCCAATTTTATTCTGCTACTGCAAGCCCATTTTCGGAATTTTAAAAATATTGTAATTTTTTGACATTTTCACCTGTACCCGGCATCATGGTATTTTTCAGGTCGAAAAATTTATATTTTTAGTTTAAGTTAATAGTATATTTATTACATTCGTACCTTTAAACCTATTCCATTTTTCATATTTCCAATTTTATTCTGCTACTGCAAGCCCATTTTTGGAATTTTAAAAATATTGTCATTTTTTGACATTTTCACCTGTACCCGGCATCATGGTATTTTTCAGGTCGAAAAATTTATATTTTTAGTTTAAGTTAATAATATATTTATTACATTCGTACCTTTAAACCTATTCCATTTTTCATATTTCCAATTTTATTCTGCTACTGCAAGCCCATTTTCGGAATTTTAAAAATATTGTAATTTTTTGACATTTTCACCTGTACCCGGCATCATGGTATTTTTCAGGTCGAAAAATTTATATTTTTAGTTTAAGTTAATAATATATTTATTACATTCGTACCTTTAAACCTATTCCATTTTTCATATTTCCAATTTTATTCTGCTACTGCAAGCCCATTTTCGGAATTTTAAAAATATTGCAATTTTTTGACATTTTCACCTGTACAGGGTATTTTTGAGGTCGAAAAATTTATATTTTTAGTTTAAGTTAATAGTATATTTATTACATTCGTACCTTTAAACCTATTCCATTTTTCATATTTCCAATTTTATTCTGCTACTGCAAGCCCATTTTTGGAATTTTAAAAATATTGTCATTTTTTGACATTTTCACCTGTACCCGGCATCATGGTATTTTTCAGGTCGAAAAATTTATATTTTTAGTTTAAGTTAATAATATATTTATTACATTCGTACCTTTAAACCTATTCCATTTTTCATATTTCCAATTTTATTCTGCTACTGCAAGCCCATTTTCGGAATTTTAAAAATATTGTAATTTTTTGACATTTTCACCTGTACCCGGCATCAGGGTATTTTTCAGGTCGAAAAATTTATATTTTTAGTTTAAGTTAATAATATATTTATTACATTCGTACCTTTAAACCTATTCCATTTTTCATATTTCCAATTTTATTCTGCTACTGCAAGCCCATTTTTGGAATTTTAAAAATATTGTCATTTTTTGACATTTTCACCTGTACCCGGCATCATGGTTTTTTTCAGGTCGAAAAATTTATATTTTTAGTTTAAGTTAATAATATATTTATTACATTCGTACCTTTAAACCTATTCCATTTTTCATATTTCCAATTTTATTCTGCTACTGCAAGCCCATTTTTGGAATTTTAAGAATATTGTCATTTTTTGACATTTTCACCTGTACCCGGCATCATGGTATTTTTCAGGTCGAAAAATTTATATTTTTAGTTTAAGTTAATAATATATTTATTACATTCGTACCTTTAAACCTATTCCATTTTTCATATTTCCAATTTTATTCTGCTACTGCAAGCCCATTTTTGGAATTTTAAAAATATTGTCATTTTTTGACATTTTCACCTGTACTATACATCAGGGTATTTTTCAGGTCGAAAATTTTATATTTTTAGTTTAAGTTAATAATATATTTATTACATTCGTACCTTTAAACCTATTCCATTTTTCATATTTCCAATTTTATTCTGCTACTGCAAGCCCATTTTTGGAATTTTAAAAATATTGTAATTTTTTGACATTTTCACCTGTACCCGGCATCATGGTATTTTTCAGGTCGAAAAATTTATATTTTTAGTTTAAGCTAATAATATATTTATTACATTCGTACCTTTAAACCTATTCCATTTTTCATATTTCCAATTTTATTCTGCAACTGCAAGCCCATTTTCGGAATTTTAAAAATATTGCAATTTTTTGACATTTTCACCTGTACCCGGCATCAGGGTATTTTTCAGGTCGAAAATTTTATATTTTTAGTTTAAGTTAATAATATATTTATTACATTCGTACCTTTAAACCTATTCCATTTTTCATATTTCCAATTTTATTCTGCTACTGCAAGCCCATTTTTGGAATTTTAAAAATATTGTCATTTTTTGACATTTTCACCTGTACCCGGCATCAGTGTATTTTTCAGGTCGAAAATTTTATATTTTTAGTTTAAGTTAATAATATATTTATTACATTCGTACCTTTAAACCTATTCCATTTTTCATATTTCCAATTTTATTCTGCTACTGCAAGCCCATTTTTGGAATTTTAAAAATGTTGTCATTTTTTGACATTTTCACCTGTACTATACATCAGGGTATTTTTCAGGTCGAAAAATTTATATATTTAGTTTAAGTTAATAATATATTTATTACATTCTACCTTTAAACCTATTCCATTTTTCATATTTCCAATTTTATTCTGCTACTGCAAGCCCATTTTTGGAATTTTAAAAATATTGTAATTTTTTGACATTTTCACCTGTACCCGGCATCAGGGTATTTTTCAGGTCGAAAAATTTATATTTTTAGTTTAAGTTAATAGTATATTTATTACATTCGTACCTTTAAACCTATTCCATTTTTCATATTTCCAATTTTATTCTGCTACTGCAAGCCCATTTTCGGAATTTTAAAAATATTGTAATTTTTTGACATTTTCACCTGTACCCGGCATCAGTGTATTTTTCAGGTCGAAAATTTTATATTTTTAGTTTAAGTTAATAGTATATTTATTACATTCGTACCTTTAAACCTATTCCATTTTTCATATTTCCAATTTTATTCTGCTACTGCAAGCCCATTTTTGGAATTTTAAAAATATTGTCATTTTTTGACATTTTCACCTGTACTATACATCATGGTATTTTTCAGGTCGAAAAATTTATATTTTTAGTTTAAGTTAATAATATATTTATTACATTCGTACCTTTAAACCTATTCCATTTTTCCTATTTACAATTTTATTCTGCTACTGCAAGCCCATTTTCGGAATTTTAAAAATATTGTCATTTTTTGACATTTTCACCTGTACCCGGCATCATGGTATTTTTCAGGTCGAAAAATTTATATTTTTAGTTTAAGTTAATAGTATATTTATTACATTCGTACCTTTAAACCTATTCCATTTTTCATATTTCCAATTTTATTCTGCTACTGCAAGCCCATTTTTGGAATTTTAAAAATATTGTCATTTTTTGACATTTTCACCTGTACCCGGCATCATGGTATTTTTCAGGTCGAAAAATTTATATTTTTAGTTTAAGTTAATAATATATTTATTACATTCGTACCTTTAAACCTATTCCATTTTTCATATTTCCAATTTTATTCTGCTACTGCAAGCCCATTTTCGGAATTTTAAAAATATTGTAATTTTTTGACATTTTCACCTGTACCCGGCATCATGGTATTTTTCAAGTCAAAAAATTTTTATTTTTAGTTTAAGTTAATAATATATTTATTACATTCGTACCTTTAAACCTATTCCATTTTTCATATTTCCAATTTTATTCTGCTACTGCAAGCCCATTTTCGGAATTTTAAAAATATTGCAATTTTTTGACATTTTCACCTGTACAGGGTATTTTTGAGGTCGAAAAATTTATATTTTTAGTTTAAGTTAATAGTATATTTATTACATTCGTACCTTTAAACCTATTCCATTTTTCATATTTCCAATTTTATTCTGCTACTGCAAGCCCATTTTTGGAATTTTAAAAATATTGTCATTTTTTGACATTTTCACCTGTACTATACATCAGGGTATTTTTCAGGTCGAAAAATTTATATTTTTAGTTTAAGTTAATAATATATTTATTACATTCGTACCTTTAAACCTATTCCATTTTTCATATTTCCAATTTTATTCTGCTACTGCAAGCCCATTTTCGGAATTTTAAAAATATTGTAATTTTTTGACATTTTCACCTGTACTCGACATCAGGGTATTTTTCAGGTCGAAAATTTTATATTTTTAGTTTAAGTTAATAATATATTTATTACATTCGTACCTTTAAACCTATTCCATTTTTCATATTTCCAATTTTATTCTGCTACTGCAAGCCCATTTTTGGAATTTTAAAAATATTGTCATTTTTTGACATTTTCACCTGTACCCGGCATCATGGTATTTTTCAGGTCGAAAATTTTATATTTTTAGTTTAAGTTAATAATATATTTATTACATTCGTACCTTTAAACCTATTCCATTTTTCATATTTCCAATTTTATTCTGCTACTGCAAGCCCATTTTCGGAATTTTAAAAATATTGTAATTTTTTGACATTTTCACCTGTACCCGGCATCAGGGTATTTTTCAGGTCGAAAAATTTATATTTTTAGTTTAAGTTAATAGTATATTTATTACATTCGTACCTTTAAACCTATTCCATTTTTCATATTTCCAATTTTATTCTGCTACTGCAAGCCCATTTTTGGAATTTTAAAAATATTGTAATTTTTTGACATTTTCCCCTGTACCCGGCATCATGGTATTTTTCAGGTCGAAAAATTTATATTTTTAGTTTAAGTTAATAGTATATTTATTACATTCGTACCTTTAAACCTATTCCATTTTTCATATTTCCAATTTTATTCTGCTACTGCAAGCCCATTTTCGGAATTTTAAAAATATTGTAATTTTTTTACATTTTCACCTGTACCCGGCATCAGGGTATTTTTCAGGTCGAAAAATTTATATTTTTAGGTTAAGTTAATAATATATTTATTACATTCGTACCTTTAAACCTATTCCATTTTTCATATTTCCAATTTTATTCTGCTACTGCAAGCCCATTTTTGGAATTTTAAAAATATTGTAATTTTTTGACATTTTCACCTGTACCCGGCATCAGGGTATTTTTCAGGTCGAAAAATTTATATTTTTAGTTTAAGTTAATAGTATATTTATTACATTCGTACCTTTAAACCTATTCCATTTTTCATATTTCCAATTTTATTCTGCTACTGCAAGCCCATTTTCGGAATTTTAAAAATATTGTAATTTTTTGACATTTTCACCTGTACCCGGCATCATGGTATTTTTCAGGTCGAAAATTTTATATTTTTAGTTTAAGTTAATAGTATATTTATTACATTCGTACCTTTAAACCTATTCCATTTTTCATATTTCCAATTTTATTCTGCTACTGCAAGCCCATTTTTGGAATTTTAAAAATATTGTCATTTTTTGACATTTTCACCTGTACTATACATCATGGTATTTTTCAGGTCGAAAAATTTATATTTTTAGTTTAACTTAATAATATATTTATTACATTCGTACCTTTAAACCTATTCCATTTTTCATATTTCCAATTTTATTCTGCTACTGCAAGCCCATTTTCGGAATTTTAAAAATATTGTAATTTTTTGACATTTTCACCTGTACCCGGCATCATGGTATTTTTCAGGTCGAAAAATTTATATTTTTAGTTTAAGTTAATAGTATATTTATTACATTCGTACCTTTAAACCTATTCCATTTTTCATATTTCCAATTTTATTCTGCTACTGCAAGCCCATTTTCGGAATTTTAAAAATATTGTAATTTTTTGACATTTTCACCTGTACCCGGCATCATGGTATTTTTCAGGTCGAAAAATTTATATTTTTAGTTTAAGCTAATAATATATTTATTACATTCGTACCTTTAAACCTATTCCATTTTTCATATTTCCAATTTTATTCTGCTACTGCAAGCCCATTTTCGGAATTTTAAAAATATTGTAATTTTTTGACATTTTCACCTGTACCCGGCATCAGGGTATTTTTCAGGTCGAAAAATTTATATTTTTAGTTTAAGTTAATAGTATATTTATTACATTCGTACCTTTAAACCTATTCCATTTTTCATATTTCCAATTTTATTCTGCTACTGCAAGCCCATTTTCGGAATTTTAAAAATATTGTAATTTTTTGACATTTTCACCTGTACCCGGCATCATGGTATTTTTCAGGTCGAAAAATTTATATTTTTAGTTTAAGTTAATAGTATATTTATTACATTCGTACCTTTAAACCTATTCCATTTTTCATATTTCCAATTTTATTCTGCTACTGCAAGCCCATTTTCGGAATTTTAAAAATATTGTAATTTTTTTACATTTTCACCTGTACCCGGCATCAGGGTATTTTTCAGGTCGAAAAATTTATATTTTTAGTTTAAGTTAATAATATATTTATTACATTCGTACCTTTAAACCTATTCCATTTTTCATATTTCCAATTTTATTCTGCTACTGCAAGCCCATTTTTGGAATTTTAAAAATATTGTCATTTTTTGACATTTTCACCTGTACCCGGCATCAGGGTATTTTTCAGGTCGAAAAATTTATATTTTTAGTTTAAGTTAATAGTATATTTATTACATTCGTACCTTTAAACCTATTCCATTTTTCATATTTCCAATTTTATTCTGCTACTGCAAGCCCATTTTCGGAATTTTAAAAATATTGTAATTTTTTGACATTTTCACCTGTACCCGGCATCATGGTATTTTTCAGGTCGAAAATTTTATATTTTTAGTTTAAGTTAATAGTATATTTATTACATTCGTACCTTTAAACCTATTCCATTTTTCATATTTCCAATTTTATTCTGCTACTGCAAGCCCATTTTCGGAATTTTAAAAATATTGTAATTTTTTGACATTTTCACCTGTACCCGGCATCATGGTATTTTTCAGGTCGAAAAATTTATATTTTTAGTTTAAGCTAATAATATATTTATTACATTCGTACCTTTAAACCTATTCCATTTTTCATATTTCCAATTTTATTCTGCTACTGCAAGCCCATTTTCGGAATTTTAAAAATATTGTAATTTTTTTACATTTTCACCTGTACCCGGCATCAGGGTATTTTTCAGGTCGAAAAATTTATATTTTTAGTTTAAGTTAATAGTATATTTATTACATTCGTACCTTTAAACCTATTCCATTTTTCATATTTCCAATTTTATTCTGCTACTGCAAGCCCATTTTTGGAATTTTAAAAATATTGTCATTTTTTGACATTTTCACCTGTACCCGGCATCAGGGTATTTTTCAGGTCGAAAAATTTATATTTTTAGTTTAAGTTACTAGTATATTTATTACATTCGTACCTTTAAACCTATTCCATTTTTCATATTTCCAATTTTATTCTGCTACTGCAAGCCCATTTTCGGAATTTTAAAAATATTGTAATTTTTTGTCATTTTTTCCTGTACCCGGCATCATGGTATTTTTCAGGTCGAAAAATTTATATTTTTAGTTTAAGTTAATAGTATATTTATTACATTCGTACCTTTAAACCTATTCCATTTTTCATATTTCCAATTTTATTCTGCTACTGCAAGCCCATTTTTGGAATTTTAAAAATATTGTCATTTTTTGACATTTTCACCTGTACCCGGCATCAGTGTATTTTTCAGGTCGAAAATTTTATATTTTTAGTTTAAGTTAATAATATATTTATTACATTCGTACCTTTAAACCTATTCCATTTTTCATATTTCCAATTTTATTCTGCTACTGCAAGCCCATTTTTGGAATTTTAAAAATGTTGTCATTTTTTGACATTTTCACCTGTACTATACATCAGGGTATTTTTCAGGTCGAAAAATTTATATATTTAGTTTAAGTTAATAATATATTTATTACATTCTACCTTTAAACCTATTCCATTTTTCATATTTCCAATTTTATTCTGCTACTGCAAGCCCATTTTTGGAATTTTAAAAATATTGTAATTTTTTGACATTTTCACCTGTACCCGGCATCAGGGTATTTTTCAGGTCGAAAAATTTATATTTTTAGTTTAAGTTAATAGTATATTTATTACATTCGTACCTTTAAACCTATTCCATTTTTCATATTTCCAATTTTATTCTGCTACTGCAAGCCCATTTTCGGAATTTTAAAAATATTGTAATTTTTTGACATTTTCACCTGTACCCGGCATCAGTGTATTTTTCAGGTCGAAAATTTTATATTTTTAGTTTAAGTTAATAGTATATTTATTACATTCGTACCTTTAAACCTATTCCATTTTTCATATTTCCAATTTTATTCTGCTACTGCAAGCCCATTTTTGGAATTTTAAAAATATTGTCATTTTTTGACATTTTCACCTGTACTATACATCATGGTATTTTTCAGGTCGAAAAATTTATATTTTTAGTTTAAGTTAATAATATATTTATTACATTCGTACCTTTAAACCTATTCCATTTTTCATATTTCCAATTTTATTCTGCTACTGCAAGCCCATTTTCGGAATTTTAAAAATATTGTCATTTTTTGACATTTTCACCTGTACCCGGCATCATGGTATTTTTCAGGTCGAAAAATTTATATTTTTAGTTTAAGTTAATAGTATATTTATTACATTCGTACCTTTAAACCTATTCCATTTTTCATATTTCCAATTTTATTCTGCTACTGCAAGCCCATTTTTGGAATTTTAAAAATATTGTCATTTTTTGACATTTTCACCTGTACCCGGCATCATGGTATTTTTCAGGTCGAAAAATTTATATTTTTAGTTTAAGTTAATAATATATTTATTACATTCGTACCTTTAAACCTATTCCATTTTTCATATTTCCAATTTTATTCTGCTACTGCAAGCCCATTTTCGGAATTTTAAAAATATTGTAATTTTTTGACATTTTCACCTGTACCCGGCATCATGGTATTTTTCAAGTCAAAAAATTTTTATTTTTAGTTTAAGTTAATAATATATTTATTACATTCGTACCTTTAAACCTATTCCATTTTTCATATTTCCAATTTTATTCTGCTACTGCAAGCCCATTTTCGGAATTTTAAAAATATTGCAATTTTTTGACATTTTCACCTGTACAGGGTATTTTTGAGGTCGAAAAATTTATATTTTTAGTTTAAGTTAATAGTATATTTATTACATTCGTACCTTTAAACCTATTCCATTTTTCATATTTCCAATTTTATTCTGCTACTGCAAGCCCATTTTTGGAATTTTAAAAATATTGTCATTTTTTGACATTTTCACCTGTACTATACATCAGGGTATTTTTCAGGTCGAAAAATTTATATTTTTAGTTTAAGTTAATAATATATTTATTACATTCGTACCTTTAAACCTATTCCATTTTTCATATTTCCAATTTTATTCTGCTACTGCAAGCCCATTTTCGGAATTTTAAAAATATTGTAATTTTTTGACATTTTCACCTGTACTCGACATCAGGGTATTTTTCAGGTCGAAAATTTTATATTTTTAGTTTAAGTTAATAATATATTTATTACATTCGTACCTTTAAACCTATTCCATTTTTCATATTTCCAATTTTATTCTGCTACTGCAAGCCCATTTTTGGAATTTTAAAAATATTGTCATTTTTTGACATTTTCACCTGTACCCGGCATCATGGTATTTTTCAAGTCGAAAAATTTATATTTTTAGTTTAAGTTAATAATATATTTATTACATTCGTACCTTTAAACCTATTCCATTTTTCATATTTCCAATTTTATTCTGCTACTGCAAGCCCATTTTTGGAATTTTAAAAATGTTGTCATTTTTTGACATTTTCACCTGTACTATACATCAGGGTATTTTTCAGGTCGAAAAATTTATATATTTAGTTTAAGTTAATAATATATTTATTACATTCTACCTTTAAACCTATTCCATTTTTCATATTTCCAATTTTATTCTGCTACTGCAAGCCCATTTTCGGAATTTTAAAAATATTGTAATTTTTTGACATTTTCACCTGTACCCGGCATCAGGGTATTTTTCAGGTCGAAAAATTTATATTTTTAGTTTAAGTTAATAGTATATTTATTACATTCGTACCTTTAAACCTATTCCATTTTTCATATTTCCAATTTTATACTGCTACTGCAAGCCCATTTTCGGAATTTTAAAAATATTGTAATTTTTTTACATTTTCACCTGTACCCGGCATCATGGTATTTTTCAGGTCAAAAATTTTATATTTTTAGTTTAAGTTAATAGTATATTTATTACATTCGTACCTTTAAACCTATTCCATTTTTCATATTTCCAATTTTATTCTGCTACTGCAAGCCCATTTTTGGAATTTTAAAAATATTGTCATTTTTTGACATTTTCACCTGTACTATACATCATGGTATTTTTCAGGTCGAAAAATTTATATTTTTAGTTTAAGTTAATAATATGTTTATTACATTCGTACCTTTAAACCTATTCCATTTTTCATATTTCCAATTTTATTCTGCTACTGCAAGCCCATTTTCGGAATTTTAAAAATATTGTAATTTTTTGTCATTTTCCCCTGTACCCGGCATCATGGTATTTTTCAGGTCGAAAATTTTATATTTTTAGTTTAAGTTAATAGTATATTTATTACATTCGTACCTTTAAACCTATTCCATTTTTCATATTTCCAATTTTATTCTGCTACTGCAAGCCCATTTTTGGAATTTTAAAAATATTGTCATTTTTTGACATTTTCACCTGTACTATACATCATGGTATTTTTCAGGTCGAAAATTTTATATTTTTAGTTTAAGTTAATAGTATATTTATTACATTCGTACCTTTAAACCTATTCCATTTTTCATATTTCCAATTTTATTCTGCTACTGCAAGCCCATTTTCGGAATTTTAAAAATATTGTAATTTTTTGACATTTTCACCTGTACCCGGCATCATGGTATTTTTCAGGTCGAAAAATTTATATTTTTAGTTTAAGCTAATAATATATTTATTACATTCGTACCTTTAAACCTATTCCATTTTTCATATTTCCAATTTTATTCTGCTACTGCAAGCCCATTTTCGGAATTTTAAAAATATTGTAATTTTTTGACATTTTCACCTGTACCCGGCATCAGGGTATTTTTCAGGTCGAAAAATTTATATTTTTAGTTTAAGTTAATAGTATATTTATTACATTCGTACCTTTAAACCTATTCCATTTTTCATATTTCCAATTTTATTCTGCTACTGCAAGCCCATTTTCGGAATTTTAAAAATATTGTAATTTTTTGACATTTTCACCTGTACCCGGCATCATGGTATTTTTCAGGTCGAAAAATTTATATTTTTAGTTTAAGTTAATAGTATATTTATTACATTCGTACCTTTAAACCTATTCCATTTTTCATATTTCCAATTTTATTCTGCTACTGCAAGCCCATTTTCGGAATTTTAAAAATATTGTAATTTTTTTACATTTTCACCTGTACCCGGCATCAGGGTATTTTTCAGGTCGAAAAATTTATATTTTTAGTTTAAGTTAATAATATATTTATTACATTCGTACCTTTAAACCTATTCCATTTTTCATATTTCCAATTTTATTCTGCTACTGCAAGCCCATTTTTGGAATTTTAAAAATATTGTCATTTTTTGACATTTTCACCTGTACCCGGCATCAGGGTATTTTTCAGGTCGAAAAATTTATATTTTTAGTTTAAGTTAATAGTATATTTATTACATTCGTACCTTTAAACCTATTCCATTTTTCATATTTCCAATTTTATTCTGCTACTGCAAGCCCATTTTCGGAATTTTAAAAATATTGTAATTTTTTGACATTTTCACCTGTACCCGGCATCATGGTATTTTTCAGGTCGAAAATTTTATATTTTTAGTTTAAGTTAATAGTATATTTATTACATTCGTACCTTTAAACCTATTCCATTTTTCATATTTCCAATTTTATTCTGCTACTGCAAGCCCATTTTCGGAATTTTAAAAATATTGTAATTTTTTGACATTTTCACCTGTACCCGGCATCATGGTATTTTTCAGGTCGAAAAATTTATATTTTTAGTTTAAGCTAATAATATATTTATTACATTCGTACCTTTAAACCTATTCCATTTTTCATATTTCCAATTTTATTCTGCTACTGCAAGCCCATTTTCGGAATTTTAAAAATATTGTAATTTTTTTACATTTTCACCTGTACCCGGCATCAGGGTATTTTTCAGGTCGAAAAATTTATATTTTTAGTTTAAGTTAATAGTATATTTATTACATTCGTACCTTTAAACCTATTCCATTTTTCATATTTCCAATTTTATTCTGCTACTGCAAGCCCATTTTTGGAATTTTAAAAATATTGTCATTTTTTGACATTTTCACCTGTACCCGGCATCAGGGTATTTTTCAGGTCGAAAAATTTATATTTTTAGTTTAAGTTACTAGTATATTTATTACATTCGTACCTTTAAACCTATTCCATTTTTCATATTTCCAATTTTATTCTGCTACTGCAAGCCCATTTTCGGAATTTTAAAAATATTGTAATTTTTTGTCATTTTCCCCTGTACCCGGCATCATGGTATTTTTCAGGTCGAAAAATTTATATTTTTAGTTTAAGTTAATAGTATATTTATTACATTCGTACCTTTAAACCTATTCCATTTTTCATATTTCCAATTTTATTCTGCTACTGCAAGCCCATTTTTGGAATTTTAAAAATATTGTCATTTTTTGACATTTTCACCTGTACTATACATCATGGTATTTTTCAGGTCGAAAAATTTATATTTTTAGTTTAAGTTAATAATATATTTATTACATTCGTACCTTTAAACCTATTCCATTTTTCATATTTCCAATTTTATTCTGCTACTGCAAGCCCATTTTTGGAATTTTAAAAATATTGTAATTTTTTGACATTTTCCCCTGTACCCGGCATCATGGTATTTTTCAGGTCGAAAAATTTATATTTTTAGTTTAAGTTAATAGTATATTTATTACATTCGTACCTTTAAACCTATTCCATTTTTCATATTTCCAATTTTATTCTGCTACTGCAAGCCCATTTTCGGAATTTTAAAAATATTGTAATTTTTTTACATTTTCACCTGTACCCGGCATCAGGGTATTTTTCAGGTCGAAAAATTTATATTTTTAGTTTAAGTTAATAATATATTTATTACATTCGTACCTTTAAACCTATTCCATTTTTCATATTTCCAATTTTATTCTGCTACTGCAAGCCCATTTTTGGAATTTTAAAAATATTGTAATTTTTTGACATTTTCACCTGTACCCGGCATCAGGGTATTTTTCAGGTCGAAAAATTTATATTTTTAGTTTAAGTTAATAGTATATTTATTACATTCGTACCTTTAAACCTATTCCATTTTTCATATTTCCAATTTTATTCTGCTACTGCAAGCCCATTTTCGGAATTTTAAAAATATTGTAATTTTTTGACATTTTCACCTGTACCCGGCATCATGGTATTTTTCAGGTCGAAAATTTTATATTTTTAGTTTAAGTTAATAGTATATTTATTACATTCGTACCTTTAAACCTATTCCATTTTTCATATTTCCAATTTTATTCTGCTACTGCAAGCCCATTTTTGGAATTTTAAAAATATTGTCATTTTTTGACATTTTCACCTTTACTATACATCAGGGTATTTTTCAGGTCGAAAAATTTATATATTTAGTTTAAGTTAATAATATATTTATTACATTCTACCTTTAAACCTATTCCATTTTTCATATTTCCAATTTTATTCTGCTACTGCAAGCCCATTTTTGGAATTTTAAAAATATTGTAATTTTTTGACATTTTCACCTGTACCCGGCATCAGGGTATTTTTCAGGTCGAAAAATTTATATTTTTAGTTTAAGTTAATAGTATATTTATTACATTCGTACCTTTAAACCTATTCCATTTTTCATATTTCCAATTTTATTCTGCTACTGCAAGCCCATTTTTGGAATTTTAAAAATATTGTAATTTTTTGACATTTTCACCTGTACCCGGCATCAGTGTATTTTTCAGGTCGAAAATTTTATATTTTTAGTTTAAGTTAATAGTATATTTATTACATTCGTACCTTTAAACCTATTCCATTTTTCATATTTCCAATTTTATTCTGCTACTGCAAGCCCATTTTTGGAATTTTAAAAATATTGTCATTTTTTGACATTTTCACCTGTACTATACATCATGGTATTTTTCAGGTCGAAAAATTTATATTTTTAGTTTAAGTTAATAATATATTTATTACATTCGTACCTTTAAACCTATTCCATTTTTCATATTTCCAATTTTATTCTGCTACTGCAAGCCCATTTTCGGAATTTTAAAAATATTGTAATTTTTTGACATTTTCACCTGTACCCGGCATCATGGTATTTTTCAGGTCGAAAAATTTATATTTTTAGTTTAAGTTAATAGTATATTTATTACATTCGTACCTTTAAACCTATTCCATTTTTCATATTTCCAATTTTATTCTGCTACTGCAAGCCCATTTTCGGAATTTTAAAAATATTGTAATTTTTTGACATTTTCACCTGTACCCGGCATCATGGTATTTTTCAGGTCAAAAAATTTATATTTTTAGTTTAAGTTAATAATATATTTATTACATTCGTACCTTTAAACCTATTCCATTTTTCATATTTCCAATTTTATTCTGCTACTGCAAGCCCATTTTCGGAATTTTAAAAATATTGCAATTTTTTGACATTTTCACCTGTACAGGGTATTTTTGAGGTCGAAAAATTTATATTTTTAGTTTAAGTTAATAGTATATTTATTACATTCGTACCTTTAAACCTATTCCATTTTTCATATTTCCAATTTTATTCTGCTACTGCAAGCCCATTTTTGGAATTTTAAAAATATTGTCATTTTTTGACATTTTCACCTGTACTATACATCAGGGTATTTTTCAGGTCGAAAAATTTATATTTTTAGTTTAAGTTAATAATATATTTATTACATTCGTACCTTTAAACCTATTCCATTTTTCATATTTCCAATTTTATTCTGCTACTGCAAGCCCATTTTCGGAATTTTAAAAATATTGTAATTTTTTGACATTTTCACCTGTACTCGACATCAGGGTATTTTTCAGGTCGAAAATTTTATATTTTTAGTTTAAGTTAATAATATATTTATTACATTCGTACCTTTAAACCTATTCCATTTTTCATATTTCCAATTTTATTCTGCTACTGCAAGCCCATTTTTGGAATTTTAAAAATATTGTCATTTTTTGACATTTTCACCTGTACCCGGCATCATGGTATTTTTCAAGTCGAAAAATTTATATTTTTAGTTTAAGTTAATAATATATTTATTACATTCGTACCTTTAAACCTATTCCATTTTTCATATTTCCAATTTTATTCTGCTACTGCAAGCCCATTTTTGGAATTTTAAAAATGTTGTCATTTTTTGACATTTTCACCTGTACTATACATCAGGGTATTTTTCAGGTCGAAAATTTTATATTTTTAGTTTAAGTTAATAATATATTTATTACATTCGTACCTTTAAACCTATTCCATTTTTCATATTTCCAATTTTATTCTGCTACTGCAAGCCCATTTTTGGAATTTTAAAAATATTGTCATTTTTTGACATTTTCACCTGTACCCGGCATCATGGTATTTTTCAGGTCGAAAAATTTATATTTTTAGTTTAAGTTAATAATATATTTATTACATTCGTACCTTTAAACCTATTCCATTTTTCATATTTCCAATTTTATTCTGCTACTGCAAGCCCATTTTTGGAATTTTAAAAATATTGTCATTTTTTGACATTTTCACCTGTACTATACATCATGGTATTTTTCAGGTCGAAAAATTTATATTTTTAGTTTAAGTTAATAATATATTTATTACATTCGTACCTTTAAACCTATTCCATTTTTCATATTTCCAATTTTATTCTGCTACTGCAAGCCCATTTTTGGAATTTTAAAAATATTGTAATTTTTTGACATTTTCACCTGTACCCGGCATCAGGGTATTTTTCAGGTCGAAAATTTTATATTTTTAGTTTAAGTTAATAATATATTTATTACATTCGTACCTTTAAACCTATTCCATTTTTCATATTTCCAATTTTATTCTGCTACTGCAAGCCCATTTTTGGAATTTTAAAAATATTGTCATTTTTTGACATTTTCACCTGTACCCGGCATCATGGTATTTTTCAGGTCGAAAAATTTATATTTTTAGTTTAAGTTAATAATATATTTATTACATTCGTACCTTTAAACCTATTCCATTTTTCATATTTCCAATTTTATTCTGCTACTGCAAGCCCATTTTCGGAATTTTAAAAATATTGTAATTTTTTGACATTTTCACCTGTACCCGGCATCATGGTATTTTTCAGGTCGAAAAATTTATATTTTTAGTTTAAGTTAATAATATATTTATTACATTCGTACCTTTAAACCTATTCCATTTTTCATATTTCCAATTTTATTCTGCTACTGCAAGCCCATTTTCGGAATTTTAAAAATATTGCAATTTTTTGACATTTTCACCTGTACAGGGTATTTTTGAGGTCGAAAAATTTATATTTTTAGTTTAAGTTAATAGTATATTTATTGCATTCGTACCTTTAAACCTATTCCATTTTTCATATTTCCAATTTTATTCTGCTACTGCAAGCCCATTTTTGGAATTTTAAAAATATTGTCATTTTTTGACATTTTCACCTGTACTATACATCAGGGTATTTTTCAGGTCGAAAAATTTATATTTTTAGTTTAAGTTAATAATATATTTATTACATTCGTACCTTTAAACCTATTCCATTTTTCATATTTCCAATTTTATTCTGCTACTGCAAGCCCATTTTTGGAATTTTAAAAATATTGTAATTTTTTTACATTTTCACCTGTACCCGGCATCAGGGTATTTTTCAGGTCGAAAAATTTATATTTTTAGTTTAAGTTAATAGTATATTTATTACATTCGTACCTTTAAACCTATTCCATTTTTCATATTTCCAATTTTATTCTGCTACTGCAAGCCCATTTTCGGAATTTTAAAAATATTGTCATTTTTTGACATTTTCACCTGTACCTGGCATCAGTGTATTTTTCAGGTCGAAAATTTTATATTTTTAGTTTAAGTTAATAATATATTTATTACATTCGTACCTTTAAACCTATTCCATTTTTCATATTTCCAATTTTATTCTGCTACTGCAAGCCCATTTTTGGAATTTTAAAAATGTTGTCATTTTTTGACATTTTCACCTGTACTATACATCAGGGTATTTTTCAGGTCGAAAAATTTATATATTTAGTTTAAGTTAATAATATATTTATTACATTCTACCTTTAAACCTATTCCATTTTTCATATTTCCAATTTTATTCTGCTACTGCAAGCCCATTTTTGGAATTTTAAAAATATTGTAATTTTTTGACATTTTCACCTGTACCCGGCATCAGGGTATTTTTCAGGTCGAAAAATTTATATTTTTAGTTTAAGTTAATAGTATATTTATTACATTCGTACCTTTAAACCTATTCCATTTTTCATATTTCCAATTTTATTCTGCTTCTGCAAGCCCATTTTCGGAATTTTAAAAATATTGTAATTTTTTGACATTTTCACCTGTACCCGGCATCAGTGTATTTTTCAGGTCGAAAATTTTATATTTTTAGTTTAAGTTAATAGTATATTTATTACATTCGTACCTTTAAACCTATTCCATTTTTCATATTTCCAATTTTATTCTGCTACTGCAAGCCCATTTTTGGAATTTTAAAAATATTGTCATTTTTTGACATTTTCACCTGTACTATACATCATGGTATTTTTCAGGTCGAAAAATTTATATTTTTAGTTTAATTAATAATATATTTATTACATTCGTACCTTTAAACCTATTCCATTTTTCATATTTCCAATTTTATTCTGCTACTGCAAGCCCATTTTAGGAATTTTAAAAATATTGTAATTTTTTGACATTTTCACCTGTACCCGGCATCATGGTATTTTTCAGGTCGAAAAATTTATATTTTTAGTTTAAGTTAATAGTATATTTTTTACATTCGTACCTTTAAACCTATTCCATTTTTCATATTTCCAATTTTATTCTGCTACTGCAAGCCCATTTTTGGAATTTTAAAAATATTGTCATTTTTTGACATTTTCACCTGTACCCGGCATTATGGTATTTTTCAGGTCGAAAAATTTATATTTTTAGTTTAAGTTAATAATATATTTATTACATTCGTACCTTTAAACCTATTCCATTTTTCATATTTCCAATTTTATTCTGCTACTGCAAGCCCATTTTCGGAATTTTAAAAATATTGTAATTTTTTGACATTTTCACCTGTACCCGGCATCATGGTATTTTTCAGGTCGAAAAATTTATATTTTTAGTTTAAGTTAATAGTATATTTATTACATTCGTACCTTTAAACCTATTCCATTTTTCATATTTCCAATTTTATTCTGCTACTGCAAGCCCATTTTTGGAATTTTAAAAATATTGTAATTTTTTTACATTTTCACCTGTACCCGGCATCAGGGTATTTTTCAGGTCGAAAAATTTATATTTTTAGTTTAAGTTAATAGTATATTTATTACATTCGTACCTTTAAACCTATTCCATTTTTCATATTTCCAATTTTATTCTGCTACTGCAAGCCCATTTTCGGAATTTTTAAAATATTGCAATTTTTTGACATTTTCACCTGTACCCGGCATCAGGGTATTTTTCAGATCGAAAATTTTATATTTTTATTTTAAGTTAATAATATATTTATTACATTCGTACCTTTAAACCTATTCCATTTTTCATATTTCCAATTTTATTCTGCTACTGCAAGCCCATTTTTGGAATTTTAAAAATATTGTCATTTTTTGACATTTTCACCTGTACCCGGCATCAGTGTATTTTTCAGGTCGAAAATTTTATATTTTTAGTTTAAGTTAATAATATATTTATTACATTCGTACCTTTAAACCTATTCCATTTTTCATATTTCCAATTTTATTCTGCTACTGCAAGCCCATTTTTGGAATTTTAAAAATGTTGTCATTTTTTGACATTTTCACCTGTACTATACATCAGGGTATTTTTCAGGTCGAAAAATTTATATATTTAGTTTAAGTTAATAATATATTTATTACATTCTACCTTTAAACCTATTCCATTTTTCATATTTCCAATTTTATTCTGCTACTGCAAGCCCATTTTCGGAATTTTAAAAATATTGTAATTTTTTGACATTTTCACCTGTACCCGGCATCAGGGTATTTTTCAGGTCGAAAAATTTATATTTTTAGTTTAAGTTAATAGTATATTTATTACATTCGTACCTTTAAACCTATTCCATTTTTCATATTTCCAATTTTATTCTGCTACTGCAAGCCCATTTTCGGAATTTTAAAAATATTGTAATTTTTTGACATTTTCACCTGTACCCGGCATCATGGTATTTTTCAGGTCAAAAATTTTATATTTTTAGTTTAAGTTAATAATATATTTATTACATTCGTACCTTTAAACCTATTCCATTTTTCATATTTCCAATTTTATTCTGCTACTGCAAGCCCATTTTCGGAATTTTAAAAATATTGTCATTTTTTTACATTTTCACCTGTACCCGGCATCAGGGTATTTTTCAGGTCGAAAAATTTATATTTTTAGTTTAAGTTAATAATATATTTATTACATTCGTACCTTTAAACCTATTCCATTTTTCATATTTCCAATTTTATTCTGCTACTGCAAGCCCATTTTTGGAATTTTAAAAATATTGTAATTTTTTGACATTTTCACCTGTACCCGGCATCAGGGTATTTTTCAGGTCGAAAAATTTATATTTTTAGTTTAAGTTAATAGTATATTTATTACATTCGTACCTTTAAACCTATTCCATTTTTCATATTTCCAATTTTATTCTGCTACTGCAAGCCCATTTTTGGAATTTTAAAAATATTGTCATTTTTTGACATTTTCACCTGTACTATACATCATGGTATTTTTCAGGTCGAAAAATTTATATTTTTAGTTTAACTTAATAATATATTTATTACATTCGTACCTTTAAACCTATTCCATTTTTCATATTTCCAATTTTATTCTGCTACTGCAAGCCCATTTTCGGAATTTTAAAAATATTGTAATTTTTTGACATTTTCACCTGTACCCGGCATCATGGTATTTTTCAGGTCGAAAAATTTATATTTTTAGTTTAAGTTAATAGTATATTTATTACATTCGTACCTTTAAACCTATTCCATTTTTCATATTTCCAATTTTATTCTGCTACTGCAAGCCCATTTTCGGAATTTTAAAAATATTGTAATTTTTTGACATTTTCACCTGTACCCGGCATCATGGTATTTTTCAGGTCGAAAAATTTATATTTTTAGTTTAAGCTAATAATATATTTATTACATTCGTACCTTTAAACCTATTCCATTTTTCATATTTCCAATTTTATTCTGCTACTGCAAGCCCATTTTCGGAATTTTAAAAATATTGTCATTTTTTGACATTTTCACCTGTACCCGGCATCAGGGTATTTTTCAGGTCGAAAAATTTATATTTTTAGTTTAAGTTAATAGTATATTTATTACATTCGTACCTTTAAACCTATTCCATTTTTCATATTTCCAATTTTATTCTGCTACTGCAAGCCCATTTTCGGAATTTTAAAAATATTGTAATTTTTTGACATTTTCACCTGTACCCGGCATCATGGTATTTTTCAGGTCGAAAAATTTATATTTTTAGTTTAAGTTAATAGTATATTTATTACATTCGTACCTTTAAACCTATTCCATTTTTCATATTTCCAATTTTATTCTGCTACTGCAAGCCCATTTTTGGAATTTTAAAAATATTGTCATTTTTTGACATTTTCACCTGTACTATACATCATGGTATTTTTCAGGTCGAAAAATTTATATTTTTAGTTTAAGTTAATAATATATTTATTACATTCGTACCTTTAAACCTATTCCATTTTTCATATTTCCAATTTTATTCTGCTACTGCAAGCCCATTTTTGGAATTTTAAAAATATTGTAATTTTTTGACATTTTCCCCTGTACCCGGCATCATGGTATTTTTCAGGTCGAAAAATTTATATTTTTAGTTTAAGTTAATAGTATATTTATTACATTCGTACCTTTAAACCTATTCCATTTTTCATATTTCCAATTTTATTCTGCTACTGCAAGCCCATTTTCGGAATTTTAAAAATATTGTAATTTTTTTACATTTTCACCTGTACCCGGCATCAGGGTATTTTTCAGGTCGAAAAATTTATATTTTTAGTTTAAGTTAATAATATATTTATTACATTCGTACCTTTAAACCTATTCCATTTTTCATATTTCCAATTTTATTCTGCTACTGCAAGCCCATTTTTGGAATTTTAAAAATATTGTCATTTTTTGACATTTTCACCTGTACCCGGCATCAGGGTATTTTTCAGGTCGAAAAATTTATATTTTTAGTTTAAGTTAATAGTATATTTATTACATTCGTACCTTTAAACCTATTCCATTTTTCATATTTCCAATTTTATTCTGCTACTGCAAGCCCATTTTCGGAATTTTAAAAATATTGTAATTTTTTGACATTTTCACCTGTACCCGGCATCATGGTATTTTTCAGGTCGAAAATTTTATATTTTTAGTTTAAGTTAATAGTATATTTATTACATTCGTACCTTTAAACCTATTCCATTTTTCATATTTCCAATTTTATTCTGCTACTGCAAGCCCATTTTCGGAATTTTAAAAATGTTGTCATTTTTTGACATTTTCACCTGTACCCGGCATCAGTGTATTTTTCAGGTCGAAAATTTTATATTTTTAGTTTAAGTTAATAATATATTTATTACATTCGTACCTTTAAACCTATTCCATTTTTCATATTTCCAATTTTATTCTGCTACTGCAAGCCCATTTTTGGAATTTTAAAAATGTTGTCATTTTTTGACATTTTCACCTGTACTATACATCAGGGTATTTTTCAGGTCGAAAAATTTATATATTTACTTTAAGTTAATAATATATTTATTACATTCTACCTTTAAACCTATTCCATTTTTCATATTTCCAATTTTATTCTGCTACTGCAAGCCCATTTTTGGAATTTTAAAAATATTGTAATTTTTTGACCTTTTCACCTGTACCCGGCATCAGGGTATTTTTCAGGTCGAAAAATTTATATTTTTAGTTTAAGTTAATAGTATATTTATTACATTCGTACCTTTAAACCTATTCCATTTTTCATATTTCCAATTTTATTCTGCTACTGCAAGCCCATTTTCGGAATTTTAAAAATATTGTAATTTTTTGACATTTTCACCTGTACCCGGCATCAGTGTATTTTTCAGGTCGAAAATTTTATGTTTTTAGTTTAAGTTAATAGTATATTTATTACATTCGTACCTTTAAACCTATTCCATTTTTCATATTTCCAATTTTATTCTGCTACTGCAAGCCCATTTTTGGAATTTTAAAAATATTGTCATTTTTTGACATTTTCACCTGTACTACATCAGGGTATTTTTCAGGTCGAAAAATTTATATTTTTAGTTTAAGTTAATAATATATTTATTACATTCGTACCTTTAAACCTATTCCATTTTTCATATTTCCAATTTTATTCTGCTACTGCAAGCCCATTTTTGGAATTTTAAAAATATTGTCATTTTTTGACATTTTCACCTGTACCCGGCATCATGGTATTTTTCAGGTCGAAAAATTTATATTTTTAGTTTAAGTTAATAATATATTTATTACATTCGTACCTTTAAACCTATTCCATTTTTCATATTTCCAATTTTATTCTGCTACTGCAAGCCCATTTTTGGAATTTTAAAAATATTGTCATTTTTTGACATTTTCACCTGTACTATACATCAGGGTATTTTTCAGGTCGAAAATTTTATATTTTTAGTTTAAGTTCATAATATATTTATTACATTCGTACCTTTAAACCTATTCCATTTTTCATATTTCCAATTTTATTCTGCTACTGCAAGCCCATTTTTGGAATTTTAAAAATATTGTCATTTTTTGACATTTTCACCTGTACCCGGCATCAGGGTATTTTTCAGGTCGAAAAATTTATATTTTTAGTTTAAGTTAATAATATATTTATTACATTCGTACCTTTAAACCTATTCCATTTTTCATATTTCCAATTTTATTCTGCTACTGCAAGCCCATTTTCGGAATTTTAAAAATATTGTAATTTTTTGACATTTTCACCTGTACCCGGCATCATGGTATTTTTCAGGTCGAAAAATTTATATTTTTAGTTTAAGCTAATAATATATTTATTACATTCGTACCTTTAAACCTATTCCATTTTTCATATTTCCAATTTTATTCTGCTACTGCAAGCCCATTTTTGGAATTTTAAAAATGTTGTCATTTTTTGACATTTTCACCTGTACTATACATCAGGGTATTTTTCAGGTCGAAAATTTTATATTTTTAGTTTAAGTTAATAATATATTTATTACATTCGTACCTTTAAACCTATTCCATTTTTCATATTTCCAATTTTATTCTGCTACTGCAAGCCCATTTTTGGAATTTTAAAAATATTGCAATTTTTTGACATTTTCACCTGTACAGGGTATTTTTCAGGTCGAAAAATTTATATTTTTAGTTTAAGTTAATAGTATATTTATTACATTCGTACCTTTAAACCTATTCCATTTTTCATATTTCCAATTTTATTCTTCTACTGCAAGCCCATTTTTGGAATTTTAAAAATGTTGTCATTTTTTGACATTTTCACGTGTACTATACATCAGGGTATTTTTCAGGTCGAAAATTTTATATTTTTAGTTTAAGTTAATAATATATTTATTACATTCGTACCTTTAAACCTATTCCATTTTTCATATTTCCAATTTTATTCTGCTACTGCAAGCCCATTTTTGGAATTTTAAAAATATTGTCATTTTTTGACATTTTCACCTGTACCCGGCATCATGGTATTTTTCAGGTCGAAAAATTTATATTTTTAGTTTAAGTTAATAATATATTTATTACATTCGTACCTTTAAACCTATTCCATTTTTCATATTTCCAATTTTATTCTGCTACTGCAAGCCCATTTTCGGAATTTTAAAAATATTGTAATTTTTTGACATTTTCACCTGTACCCGGCATCATGGTATTTTTCAGGTCGAAAAATTTATATTTTTAGTTTAAGTTAATAATATATTTATTACATTCGTACCTTTAAACATATTACATTTTTCATATTTCCAATTTTATTCTGCTACTGCAAGCCCATTTTCGGAATTTTAAAAATATTGTAATTTTTTGACATTTTCACCTGTACCCGGCATCAGGGTATTTTTCAGGTCGAAAAATTTATATTTTTAGTTTAAGTTAATAGTATATTTATTACATTCGTACCTTTAAACCTATTCCATTTTTCATATTTCCAATTTTATTCTGCTACTGCAAGCCCATTTTCGGAATTTTAAAAATATTGTAATTTTTTGACATTTTCACCTGTGCCCGGCATCAGGGTATTTTTCAGGTCGAAAAATTTATATTTTTAGTTTAAGTTAATAATATATTTATTACATTCGTACCTTTAAACCTATTCCATTTTTCATATTTCCAATTTTATTCTGCTACTGCAAGCCCATTTTCGGAATTTTAAAAATGTTGTCATTTTTTGACATTTTCACCTGTACCCGGCATCAGTGTATTTTTCAGGTCGAAAATTTTATATTTTTAGTTTAAGTTAATAATATATTTATTACATTCGTACCTTTAAACCTATTCCATTTTTCATATTTCCAATTTTATTCTGCTACTGCAAGCCCATTTTTGGAATTTTAAAAATATTGCAATTTTTTGACATTTTCACCTGTACAGGGTATTTTTCAGGTCGAAAAATTTATATTTTTAGTTTAAGTTAATAGTATATTTATTACATTCGTACCTTTAAACCTATTCCATTTTTCATATTTCCAATTTTATTCTGCTACTGCAAGCCCATTTTTGGAATTTTAAAAATGTTGTCATTTTTTGACATTTTCACCTGTACTATACATCAGGGTATTTTTCAGGTCGAAAATTTTATATTTTTAGTTTAAGTTAATAATATATTTATTACATTCGTACCTTTAAACCTATTCCATTTTTCATATTTCCAATTTTATTCTGCTACTGCAAGCCCATTTTTGGAATTTTAAAAATATTGTCATTTTTTGACATTTTCACCTGTACACCGGCATCATGGTATTTTTCAGGTCGAAAAATTTATATTTTTAGTTTAAGTTAATAATGTATTTATTACATTCGTACCTTTAAACCTATTCCATTTTTCATATTTCCAATTTTATTCTGCTACTGCAAGCCCATTTTCGGAATTTTAAAAATATTGTAATTTTTTGACATTTTCACCTGTACCCGGCATCATGGTATTTTTAAGGTCGAAAAATTTATATTTTTAGTTTAAGTTAATAATATATTTATTACATTCGTACCTTTAAACATATTCCATTTTTCATATTTCCAATTTTATTCTGCTACTGCAAGCCCATTTTCGGAATTTTAAAAATATTGTAATTTTTTGACATTTTCACCTGTACCCGGCATCAGGGTATTTTTCAGGTCGAAAAATTTATATTTTTAGTTTAAGTTAATAGTATATTTATTACATTCGTACCTTTAAACCTATTCCATTTTTCATATTTCCAATTTTATTCTGCTACTGCAAGCCCATTTTCGGAATTTTAAAAATATTGTAATTTTTTGACATTTTCACCTGTGCCCGGCATCATGGTATTTTTCAGGTCGAAAAATTTATATTTTTAGTTTAAGTTAATAATATATTTATTACATTCGTACCTTTAAACCTATTCCATTTTTCATATTTCCAATTTTATTCTGCTACTGCAAGCCCATTTTCGGAATTTTAAAAATATTGCAATTTTTTGACATTTTCACCTGTACCCGGCATCAGGGTATTTTTCAGGTCGAAAAATTTATATTTTTAGTTTAAGTTAATAATATATTTATTACATTCGTACCTTTAAACCTATTCCATTTTTCATATTTCCAATTTTATTCTGCTACTGCAAGCCCATTTTCGGAATTTTAAAAATGTTGTCATTTTTTGACATTTTCACCTGTACCCGGCATCAGTGTATTTTTCAGGTCGAAAATTTTATATTTTTAGTTTAAGTTAATAATATATTTATTACATTCGTACCTTTAAACCTATTCCATTTTTCATATTTCCAATTTTATTCTGCTACTGCAAGCCCATTTTTGGAATTTTAAAAATGTTGTCATTTTTTGACATTTTCACCTGTACTATACATCAGGGTATTTTTCAGGTCGAAAAATTTATATATTTACTTTAAGTTAATAATATATTTATTACATTCTACCTTTAAACCTATTCCATTTTTCATATTTCCAATTTTATTCTGCTACTGCAAGCCCATTTTTGGAATTTTAAAAATATTGTAATTTTTTGACCTTTTCACCTGTACCCGGCATCAGGGTATTTTTCAGGTCGAAAAATTTATATTTTTAGTTTAAGTTAATAGTATATTTATTACATTCGTACCTTTAAACCTATTCCATTTTTCATATTTCCAATTTTATTCTGCTACTGCAAGCCCATTTTCGGAATTTTAAAAATATTGTAATTTTTTGACATTTTCACCTGTACCCGGCATCAGTGTATTTTTCAGGTCGAAAATTTTATGTTTTTAGTTTAAGTTAATAGTATATTTATTACATTCGTACCTTTAAACCTATTCCATTTTTCATATTTCCAATTTTATTCTGCTACTGCAAGCCCATTTTTGGAATTTTAAAAATATTGTCATTTTTTGACATTTTCACCTGTACTACATCAGGGTATTTTTCAGGTCGAAAAATTTATATTTTTAGTTTAAGTTAATAATATATTTATTACATTCGTACCTTTAAACGTATTCCATTTTTCATATTTCCAATTTTATTCTGCTACTGCAAGCCCATTTTTAGAATTTTAAAAATATTTTAATTTTTTTACATTTTCACCTGTACCCGGCATCAGGGTATTTTTCAGGTCGAAAAATTTATATTTTTAGTTTAAGTTAATAGTATATTTATTACATTCGTACCTGTAAACCTATTCCATTTTTCATATTTCCAATTTTATTCTGCTACTGCAAGCCCATTTTCGGAATTTTAAAAATATTGTCATTTTTTGACATTTTCACCTGTACTATACATCAGAGTATTTTTCAGGTCGAAAATTTTATATTTTTAGTTTAAGTTAATAATATATTTATTACATTCGTACCTTTAAACCTATTCCATTTTTCATATTTCCAATTTTATTCTGCTACTGCAAGCCCATTTTTGGAATTTTAAAAATATTGTCATTTTTTGACATTTTCACCTGTACCCGGCATCATGGTATTTTTCAGGTCGAAAAATTTATATTTTTAGTTTAAGTTAATAATATATTTATTACATTCGTACCTTTAAACCTATTCCATTTTTCATATTTCCAATTTTATTCTGCTACTGCAAGCCCATTTTCGGAATTTTAAAAATATTGTCATTTTTTGACATTTTCACCTGTACCCGGCATCATGGTATTTTTCAGGTCGAAAAATTTATATTTTTAGTTTAAGTTAATAATATATTTATTACATTCGTACCTTTAAACCTATTCCATTTTTCATATTTCTAATTTTATTCTGCTACTGCAAGCCCATTTTCGGAATTTTAAAAATATTGTAATTTTTTGACATTTTCTCCTGTACCCGGCATCACTGTATTTTTCAGGTCGAAAATTTTATATTTTTAGTTTAAGTTAATAGTATATTTATTACATTCGTACCTTTAAACCTATTCCATTTTTCATATTTCCAATTTTATTCTGCTACTGCAAGCCCATTTTCGGAATTTTAAAAATATTGTCATTTTTTGACATTTTCACCTGTACTATACATCATGGTATTTTTCAGGTCGAAAAATTTATATTTTTAGTTTAAGCTAATAATATATTTATTACATTCGTACCTTTAAACCTATTCCATTTTTCATATTTCCAATTTTATTCTGCTACTGCAAGCCCATTTTTGGAATTTTAAAAATGTTGTCATTTTTTGACATTTTCACCTGTACTATACATCAGGGTATTTTTCAGGTCGAAAATTTTATGTTTTTAGTTTAAGTTAATAATATATTTATTACATTCGTACCTTTAAACCTATTCCATTTTTCATATTTCCAATTTTATTCTGCTACTGCAAGCCCATTTTCGGAATTTTAAAAATATTGTAATTTTTTGACATTTTCACCTTTACCCGGCATCAGTGTATTTTTCAGGTCGAAAATTTTATATTTTTAGTTTAAGTTAATAGTATATTTATTACATTCGTACCTTTAAACCTATTCCATTTTTCATATTTCCAATTTTATTCTGCTACTGCAAGCCCATTTTTGGAATTTTAAAAATATTGTCATTTTTTGACATTTTCACCTGTACTATACATCATGGTATTTTTCAGGTCGAAAAATTTATATTTTTAGTTTAAGTTAATAATATATTTATTACATTCGTACCTTTAAACCTATTCCATTTTTCATATTTCCAATTTTATTCTGCTACTGCAAGCCCATTTTCGGAATTTTAAAAATATTGTAATTTTTTGACATTTTCACCTGTACCCGGCATCATGGTATTTTTCAGGTCGAAAAATTTATATTTTTAGTTTAAGTTAATAGTATATTTATTACATTCGTACCTTTAAACCTATTCCATTTTTCATATTTCCAATTTTATTCTGCTACTGCAAGCCCATTTTTGGAATTTTAAAAATATTGTCATTTTTTGACATTTTCACCTGTACCCGGCATCATGGTATTTTTCAGGTCGAAAAATTTATATTTTTAGTTTAAGTTAATAATATATTTATTACATTCGTACCTTTAAACCTATTCCATTTTTCATATTTCCAATTTTATTCTGCTACTGCAAGCCCATTTTCGGAATTTTAAAAATATTGTAATTTTTTGACATTTTCACCTGTACCCGGCATCATGGTATTGTTCAGGTCGAAAAATTTATATTTTTAGTTTAAGTTAATAATATATTTATTACATTCGTACCTTTAAACCTATTCCATTTTTCATATTTCCAATTTTATTCTGCTACTGCAAGCCCATTTTCGGAATTTTAAAAATATTGCAATTTTTTGACATTTTCACCTGTACAGGGTATTTTTGAGGTCGAAAAATTTATATTTTTAGTTTAAGTTAATAGTATATTTATTACATTCGTACCTTTAAACCTATTCCATTTTTCATATTTCCAATTTTATTCTGCTACTGCAAGCCCATTTTTGGAATTTTAAAAATATTGTCATTTTTTGACATTTTCACCTGTACCCGGCATCATGGTATTTTTCAGGTCGAAAAATTTATATTTTTAGTTTAAGTTAATAATATATTTATTACATTCGTACCTTTAAACCTATTCCATTTTTCATATTTCCAATTTTATTCTGCTACTGCAAGCCCATTTTCGGAATTTTAAAAATATTGTAATTTTTTGACATTTTCACCTGTACCCGGCATCATGGTATTTTTCAGGTCGAAAAATTTATATTTTTAGTTTAAGTTAATAATATATTTATTACATTCGTACCTTTAAACCTATTCCATTTTTCATATTTCCAATTTTATTCTGCTACTGCAAGCCCATTTTTGGAATTTTAAAAATATTGTCATTTTTTGACATTTTCACCTGTACCCGGCATCATGGTATTTTTCAGGTCGAAAAATTTATATTTTTAGTTTAAGTTAATAATATATTTATTACATTCGTACCTTTAAACCTATTCCATTTTTCATATTTCCAATTTTATTCTGCTACTGCAAGCCCATTTTTGGAATTTTAAAAATATTGTCATTTTTTGACATTTTCACCTGTACCCGGCATCAGGGTATTTTTCAGGTCGAAAAATTTATATTTTTAGTTTAAGTTAATAGTATATTTATTACATTCGTACCTTTAAACCTATTCCATTTTTCATATTTCCAATTTTATTCTGCTACTGCAAGCCCATTTTCGGAATTTTAAAAATATTGTAATTTTTTGACATTTTCACCTGTACCCGGCATCAGTGTATTTTTCAGGTCGAAAATTTTATATTTTTAGTTTAAGTTAATAGTATATTTATTACATTCGTACCTTTAAACCTATTCCATTTTTCATATTTCCAATTTTATTCTGCTACTGCAAGCCCATTTTTGGAATTTTAAAAATATTGTCATTTTTTGACATTTTCACCTGTACCCGGCATCATGGTATTTTTCAGGTCGAAAAATTTATATTTTTAGTTTAAGTTAATAATATATTTATTACATTCGTACCTTTAAACCTATTCCATTTTTCATATTTCCAATTTTATTCTGCTACTGCAAGCCCATTTTCGGAATTTTAAAAATATTGTAATTTTTTGACATTTTCACCTGTACCCGGCATCATGGTATTTTTCAGGTCGAAAAATTTATATTTTTAGTTTAAGTTAATAATATATTTATTACATTCGTACCTTTAAACCTATTCCATTTTTCATATTTCCAATTTTATTCTGCTACTGCAAGCCCATTTTCGGAATTTTAAAAATATTGCAATTTTTTGACATTTTCACCTGTACAGGGTATTTTTGAGGTCGAAAAATTTATATTTTTAGTTTAAGTTAATAGTATATTTATTACATTCGTACCTTTAAACCTATTCCATTTTTCATATTTCCAATTTTATTCTGCTACTGCAAGCCCATTTTTGGAATTTTAAAAATATTGTCATTTTTTGACATTTTCACCTGTACTATACATCAGGGTATTTTTCAGGTCGAAAAATTTATATTTTTAGTTTAAGTTAATAATATATTTATTACATTCGTACCTTTAAACCTATTCCATTTTTCATATTTCCAATTTTATTCTGCTACTGCAAGCCCATTTTTGGAATTTTAAAAATATTGTAATTTTTTTACATTTTCACCTGTACCCGGCATCAGGGTATTTTTCAGGTCGAAAAATTTATATTTTTAGTTTAAGTTAATAGTATATTTATTACATTCGTACCTTTAAACCTATTCCATTTTTCATATTTCCAATTTTATTCTGCTACTGCAAGCCCATTTTCGGAATTTTAAAAATATTGTCATTTTTTGACATTTTCACCTGTACCCGGCATCAGTGTATTTTTCAGGTCGAAAATTTTATATTTTTAGTTTAAGTTAATAATATATTTATTACATTCGTACCTTTAAACCTATTCCATTTTTCATATTTCCAATTTTATTCTGCTACTGCAAGCCCATTTTTGGAATTTTAAAAATGTTGTCATTTTTTGACATTTTCACCTGTACTATACATCAGGGTATTTTTCAGGTCGAAAAATTTATATATTTAGTTTAAGTTAATAATATATTTATTACATTCTACCTTTAAACCTATTCCATTTTTCATATTTCCAATTTTATTCTGCTACTGCAAGCCCATTTTTGGAATTTTAAAAATATTGTAATTTTTTGACATTTTCACCTGTACCCGGCATCAGGGTATTTTTCAGGTCGAAAAATTTATATTTTTAGTTTAAGTTAATAGTATATTTATTACATTCGTACCTTTAAACCTATTCCATTTTTCATATTTCCAATTTTATTCTGCTACTGCAAGCCCATTTTCGGAATTTTAAAAATATTGTAATTTTTTGACATTTTCACCTGTACCCGGCATCAGTGTATTTTTCAGGTCGAAAATTTTATATTTTTAGTTTAAGTTAATAGTATATTTATTACATTCGTACCTTTAAACCTTTTCCATTTTTCATATTTCCAATTTTATTCTGCTACTGCAAGCCCATTTTTGGAATTTTAAAAATATTGTCATTTTTTGACATTTTCACCTGTACTATACATCATGGTATTTTTCAGGTCGAAAAATTTATATTTTTAGTTTAAGTTAATAATATATTTATTACATTCGTACCTTTAAACCTATTCCATTTTTCATATTTCCAATTTTATTCTGCTACTGCAAGCCCATTTTCGGAATTTTAAAAATATTGTAATTTTTTGACATTTTCACCTGTACCCGGCATCATGGTATTTTTCAGGTCGAAAAATTTATATTTTTAGTTTAAGTTAATAGTATATTTATTACATTCGTACCTTTAAACCTATTCCATTTTTCATATTTCCAATTTTATTCTGCTACTGCAAGCCCATTTTTGGAATTTTAAAAATATTGTAATTTTTTGACATTTTCACCTGTACCCGGCATCATGGTATTTTTCAGGTCGAAAAATTTATATTTTTAGTTTAAGTTAATAATATATTTATTACATTCGTACCTTTAAACCTATTCCATTTTTCATATTTCCAATTTTATTCTGCTACTGCAAGCCCATTTTCGGAATTTTAAAAATATTGTAATTTTTTGACATTTTCACCTGTACCCGGCATCATGGTATTTTTCAGGTCGAAAAATTTATATTTTTAGTTTAAGTTAATAATATATTTATTACATTCGTACCTTTAAACCTATTCCATTTTTCATATTTCCAATTTTATTCTGCTACTGCAAGCCCATTTTCGGAATTTTAAAAATATTGCAATTTTTTGACATTTTCACCTGTACAGGGTATTTTTGAGGTCGAAAAATTTATATTTTTAGTTTAAGTTAATAGTATATTTATTACATTCGTACCTTTAAACCTATTCCATTTTTCATATTTCCAATTTTATTCTGCTACTGCAAGCCCATTTTTGGAATTTTAAAAATATTGTCATTTTTTGACATTTTCACCTGTACTATACATCAGGGTATTTTTCAGGTCGAAAAATTTATATTTTTAGTTTAAGTTAATAATATATTTATTACATTCGTACCTTTAAACCTATTCCATTTTTCATATTTCCAATTTTATTCTGCTACTGCAAGCCCATTTTCGGAATTTTAAAAATATTGCAATTTTTTGACATTTTCACCTGTACAGGGTATTTTTGAGGTCGAAAAATTTATATTTTTAGTTTAAGTTAATAGTATATTTATTACATTCGTACCTTTAAACCTATTCCATTTTTCATATTTCCAATTTTATTCTGCTACTGCAAGCCCATTTTCGGAATTTTAAAAATATTGTCATTTTTTGACATTTTCACCTGTACTATACATCATGGTATTTTTCAGGTCGAAAAATTTATATTTTTAGTTTAAGTTAATAATATATTTATTACATTCGTACCTTTAAACCTATTCCATTTTTCATATTTCCAATTTTATTCTGCTACTGCAAGCCCATTTTCGGAATTTTAAAAATATTGTAATTTTTTGACATTTTCACCTGTACCCGGCATCATGGTATTTTTCAGGTCGAAAAATTTATATTTTTAGTTTAAGTTAATAGTATATTTATTACATTCATACCTTTAAACCTATTCCATTTTTCATATTTCCAATTTTATTCTGCTACTGCAAGCCCATTTTTGGAATTTTAAAAATATTGTCATTTTTTGACATTTTCACCTGTACCCGGCATCATGGTATTTTTCAGGTCGAAAAATTTATATTTTTAGTTTAAGTTAATAATATATTTATTACATTCGTACCTTTAAACCTATTCCATTTTTCATATTTCCAATTTTATTCTGCTACTGCAAGCCCATTTTCGGAATTTTAAAAATATTGCAATTTTTTGACATTTTCACCTGTACAGGGTATTTTTGAGGTCGAAAAATGTATATTTTTAGTTTAAGTTAATAGTATATTTATTACATTCGTACCTTTAAACCTATTCCATTTTTCATATTTCCAATTTTATTCTGCTACTGCAAGCCCATTTTTGGAATTTTAAAAATATTGTCATTTTTTGACATTTTCACCTGTACTATACATCAGGGTATTTTTCAGGTCGAAAAATTTATATTTTTAGTTTAAGTTAATAATATATTTATTACATTCGTACCTTTAAACCTATTCCATTTTTCATATTTCCAATTTTATTCTGCTACTGCAAGCCCATTTTTGGAATTTTAAAAATATTGTAATTTTTTTACATTTTCACCTGTACCCGGCATCAGGGTATTTTTCAGGTCGAAAAATTTATATTTTTAGTTTAAGTTAATAGTATATTTATTACATTCGTACCTTTAAACCTATTCCATTTTTCATATTTCCAATTTTATTCTGCTACTGCAAGTCCATTTTCGGAATTTTAAAGATATTGTCATTTTTTGACATTTTCACCTGTACCCGGCATCAGTGTATTTTTCAGGTCGAAAATTTTATATTTTTAGTTTAAGTTAATAATATATTTATTACATTCGTACCTTTAAACCTATTCCATTTTTCATATTTCCAATTTTATTCTGCTACTGCAAGCCCATTTTTGGAATTTTAAAAATGTTGTCATTTTTTGACATTTTCACCTGTACTATACATCAGGGTATTTTTCAGGTCGAAAAATTTATATATTTAGTTTAAGTTAATAATATATTTATTACATTCTACCTTTAAACCTATTCCATTTTTCATATTTCCAATTTTATTCTGCTACTGCAAGCCCATTTTTGGAATTTTAAAAATATTGTAATTTTTTGACATTTTCACCTGTACCCGGCATCATGGTATTTTTCAGGTCGAAAAATTTATATTTTTAGTTTAAGTTAATAGTATATTTATTACATTCGTACCTTTAAACCTATTCCATTTTTCATATTTCCAATTTTATTCTGCTACTGCAAGCCCATTTTCGGAATTTTAAAAATATTGTCATTTTTTGACATTTTCACCTGTACCCGGCATCATGGTATTTTTCAGGTCGAAAAATTTATATTTTTAGTTTAAGTTAATAGTATATTTATTACATTCGTACCTTTAAACCTATTCCATTTTTCATATTTCCAATTTTATTCTGCTACTGCAAGCCCATTTTTGGAATTTTAAAAATATTGTAATTTTTTGACATTTTCACCTGTACCCGGCATCATGGTATTTTTCAGGTCGAAAAATTTATATTTTTAGTTTAAGTTAATAATATATTTATTACATTCGTACCTTTAAACCTATTCCATTTTTCATATTTCCAATTTTATTCTGCTACTGCAAGCCCATTTTCGGAATTTTAAAAATATTGTAATTTTTTGACATTTTCACCTGTACCCGGCATCATGGTATTTTTCAGGTCGAAAAATTTATATTTTTAGTTTAAGTTAATAATATATTTATTACATTCGTACCTTTAAACCTATTCCATTTTTCATATTTCCAATTTTATTCTGCTACTGCAAGCCCATTTTCGGAATTTTAAAAATATTGCAATTTTTTGACATTTTCACCTGTACAGGGTATTTTTGAGGTCGAAAAATTTATATTTTTAGTTTAAGTTAATAGTATATTTATTACATTCGTACCTTTAAACCTATTCCATTTTTCATATTTCCAATTTTATTCTGCTACTGCAAGCCCATTTTTGGAATTTTAAAAATATTGTCATTTTTTGACATTTTCACCTGTACTATACATCAGGGTATTTTTCAGGTCGAAAAATTTATATTTTTAGTTTAAGTTAATAATATATTTATTACATTCGTACCTTTAAACCTATTCCATTTTTCATATTTCCAATTTTATTCTGCTACTGCAAGCCCATTTTCGGAATTTTAAAAATATTGCAATTTTTTGACATTTTCACCTGTACAGGGTATTTTTGAGGTCGAAAAATTTATATTTTTAGTTTAAGTTAATAGTATATTTATTACATTCGTACCTTTAAACCTATTCCATTTTTCATATTTCCAATTTTATTCTGCTACTGCAAGCCCATTTTCGGAATTTTAAAAATATTGTCATTTTTTGACATTTTCACCTGTACTATACATCATGGTATTTTTCAGGTCGAAAAATTTATATTTTTAGTTTAAGTTAATAATATATTTATTACATTCGTACCTTTAAACCTATTCCATTTTTCATATTTCCAATTTTATTCTGCTACTGCAAGCCCATTTTCGGAATTTTAAAAATATTGTAATTTTTTGACATTTTCACCTGTACCCGGCATCATGGTATTTTTCAGGTCGAAAAATTTATATTTTTAGTTTAAGTTAATAGTATATTTATTACATTCATACCTTTAAACCTATTCCATTTTTCATATTTCCAATTTTATTCTGCTACTGCAAGCCCATTTTTGGAATTTTAAAAATATTGTCATTTTTTGACATTTTCACCTGTACCCGGCATCATGGTATTTTTCAGGTCGAAAAATTTATATTTTTAGTTTAAGTTAATAATATATTTATTACATTCGTACCTTTAAACCTATTCCATTTTTCATATTTCCAATTTTATTCTGCTACTGCAAGCCCATTTTCGGAATTTTAAAAATATTGCAATTTTTTGACATTTTCACCTGTACAGGGTATTTTTGAGGTCGAAAAATGTATATTTTTAGTTTAAGTTAATAGTATATTTATTACATTCGTACCTTTAAACCTATTCCATTTTTCATATTTCCAATTTTATTCTGCTACTGCAAGCCCATTTTTGGAATTTTAAAAATATTGTCATTTTTTGACATTTTCACCTGTACTATACATCAGGGTATTTTTCAGGTCGAAAAATTTATATTTTTAGTTTAAGTTAATAATATATTTATTACATTCGTACCTTTAAACCTATTCCATTTTTCATATTTCCAATTTTATTCTGCTACTGCAAGCCCATTTTTGGAATTTTAAAAATATTGTAATTTTTTTACATTTTCACCTGTACCCGGCATCAGGGTATTTTTCAGGTCGAAAAATTTATATTTTTAGTTTAAGTTAATAGTATATTTATTACATTCGTACCTTTAAACCTATTCCATTTTTCATATTTCCAATTTTATTCTGCTACTGCAAGTCCATTTTCGGAATTTTAAAGATATTGTCATTTTTTGACATTTTCACCTGTACCCGGCATCAGTGTATTTTTCAGGTCGAAAATTTTATATTTTTAGTTTAAGTTAATAATATATTTATTACATTCGTACCTTTAAACCTATTCCATTTTTCATATTTCCAATTTTATTCTGCTACTGCAAGCCCATTTTTGGAATTTTAAAAATGTTGTCATTTTTTGACATTTTCACCTGTACTATACATCAGGGTATTTTTCAGGTCGAAAAATTTATATATTTAGTTTAAGTTAATAATATATTTATTACATTCTACCTTTAAACCTATTCCATTTTTCATATTTCCAATTTTATTCTGCTACTGCAAGCCCATTTTTGGAATTTTAAAAATATTGTAATTTTTTGACATTTTCACCTGTACCCGGCATCAGGGTATTTTTCAGGTCGAAAAATTTATATTTTTAGTTTAAGTTAATAGTATATTTATTACATTCGTACCTTTAAACCTATTCCATTTTTCATATTTCCAATTTTATTCTGCTACTGCAAGCCCATTTTTGGAATTTTAAAAATATTGTCATTTTTTGACATTTTCACCTCTACTATACATCATGGTATTTTTCAGGTCGAAAAATTTATATTTTTAGTTTAAGTTAATAATATATTTATTACATTCGTACCTTTAAACCTATTCCATTTTTCATATTTCCAATTTTATTCTGCTACTGCAAGCCCATTTTCGGAATTTTAAAAATATTGTAATTTTTTGACATTTTCACCTGTACCCGGCATCATGGTATTTTTCAGGTCGAAAAATTTATATTTTTAGTTTAAGTTAATAGTATATTTATTACATTCGTACCTTTAAACCTATTCCATTTTTCATATTTCCAATTTTATTCTGCTACTGCAAGCCCATTTTTGGAATTTTAAAAATATTGTAATTTTTTGACATTTTCACCTGTACCCGGCATCATGGTATTTTTCAGGTCGAAAAATTTATATTTTTAGTTTAAGTTAATAATATATTTATTACATTCGTACCTTTAAACCTATTCCATTTTTCATATTTCCAATTTTATTCTGCTACTGCAAGCCCATTTTCGGAATTTTAAAAATATTGTAATTTTTTGACATTTTCACCTGTACCCGGCATCATGGTATTTTTCAGGTCGAAAAATTTATATTTTTAGTTTAAGTTAATAATATATTTATTACATTCGTACCTTTAAACCTATTCCATTTTTCATATTTCCAATTTTATTCTGCTACTGCAAGCCCATTTTCGGAATTTTAAAAATATTGCAATTTTTTGACATTTTCACCTGTACAGGGTATTTTTGAGGTCGAAAAATTTATATTTTTAGTTTAAGTTAATAGTATATTTATTACATTCGTACCTTTAAACCTATTCCATTTTTCATATTTCCAATTTTATTCTGCTACTGCAAGCCCATTTTTGGAATTTTAAAAATATTGTCATTTTTTGACATTTTCACCTGTACTATACATCAGGGTATTTTTCAGGTCGAAAAATTTATATTTTTAGTTTAAGTTAATAATATATTTATTACATTCGTACCTTTAAACCTATTCCATTTTTCATATTTCCAATTTTATTCTGCTACTGCAAGCCCATTTTTGGAATTTTAAAAATATTGTAATTTTTTTACATTTTCACCTGTACCCGGCATCAGGGTATTTTTCAGGTCGAAAAATTTATATTTTTAGTTTAAGTTAATAGTATATTTATTACATTCGTACCTTTAAACCTATTCCATTTTTCATATTTCCAATTTTATTCTGCTACTGCAAGCCCATTTTCGGAATTTTTAAAATATTGCAATTTTTTGACATTTTCACCTGTACCCGGCATCAGGGTATTTTTCAGGTCGAAAATTTTATATTTTTATTTTAAGTTAATAATATATTTATTACATTCGTACCTTTAAACCTATTCCATTTTTCATATTTCCAATTTTATTCTGCTACTGCAAGCCCATTTTTGGAATTTTAAAAATATTGTCATTTTTTGACATTTTCACCTGTACCCGGCATCAGTGTATTTTTCAGGTCGAAAATTTTATATTTTTAGTTTAAGTTAATAATATATTTATTACATTCGTACCTTTAAACCTATTCCATTTTTCATATTTCCAATTTTATTCTGCTACTGCAAGCCCATTTTTGGAATTTTAAAAATGTTGTCATTTTTTGACATTTTCACCTGTACTATACATCAGGGTATTTTTCAGGTCGAAAAATTTATATATTTAGTTTAAGTTAATAATATATTTATTACATTCTACCTTTAAACCTATTCCATTTTTCATATTTCCAATTTTATTCTGCTACTGCAAGCCCATTTTAGGAATTTTAAAAATATTGTAATTTTTTGACATTTTCACCTGTACCCGGCATCAGGGTATTTTTCAGGTCGAAAAATTTATATTTTTAGTTTAAGTTAATAGTATATTTATTACATTCGTACCTTTAAACCTATTCCATTTTTCATATTTCCAATTTTATTCTGCTACTGCAAGCCCATTTTCGGAATTTTAAAAATATTGTAATTTTTTGACATTTTCACCTGTACCCGGCATCATGGTATTTTTCAGGTCGAAAATTTTATATTTTTAGTTTAAGTTAATAGTATATTTATTACATTCGTGCCTTTAAACCTATTCCATTTTTCATATTTCCAATTTTATTCTGCTACTGCAAGCCCATTTTTGGAATTTTAAAAATATTGTCATTTTTTGACATTTTCACCTGTACTGTACATCATGGTATTTTTCAGGTCGAAAATTTTATATTTTTAGTTTAAGTTAATAATATATTTATTACATTCGTACCTTTAAACCTATTCCATTTTTCATATTTCCAATTTTATTCTGCTACTGCAAGCCCATTTTCGGAATTTTAAAAATATTGTAATTTTTTGACATTTTCCCCTGTACCCGGCATCATGGTATTTTTCAGGTCGAAAAATTTATATTTTTAGTTTAAGTTAATAGTATATTTATTACATTCGTACCTTTAAACCTATTCCATTTTTCATATTTCCAATTTTATTCTGCTACTGCAAGCCCATTTTCGGAATTTTAAAAATATTGTAATTTTTTTACATTTTCACCTGTACCCGGCATCAGGGTATTTTTCAGGTCGAAAAATTTATATTTTTAGTTTAAGTTAATAATATATTTATTACATTCGTACCTTTAAACCTATTCCATTTTTCATATTTCCAATTTTATTCTGCTACTGCAAGCCCATTTTTGGAATTTTAAAAATGTTGTCATTTTTTGACATTTTCACCTGTACTATACATCAGGGTATTTTTCAGGTCGAAAAATTTATATTTTTAGTTTAAGTTAATAGTATATTTATTACATTCGTACCTTTAAACCTATTCCATTTTTCATATTTCCAATTTTATTCTGCTACTGCAAGCCCATTTTCGGAATTTTAAAAATATTGTCATTTTTTGACATTTTCACCTGTACCCGGCATCAGTGTATTTTTCAGGTCGAAAATTTTATATTTTTAGTTTAAGTTAATAATATATTTATTACATTCGTACCTTTAAACCTATTCCATTTTTCATATTTCCAATTTTATTCTGCTACTGCAAGCCCATTTTTGGAATTTTAAAAATGTTGTCATTTTTTGACATTTTCACCTGTACCCGGCATCAGGGTATTTTTCAGGTCGAAAAATTTATATTTTTAGTTTAAGTTAATAGTATATTTATTACATTCGTACCTTTAAACCTATTCCATTTTTCATATTTCCAATTTTATTCTGCTACTGCAAGCCCATTTTTGGAATTTTAAAAATATTGTCATTTTTTGACATTTTCACCTCTACTATACATCATGGTATTTTTCAGGTCGAAAAATTTATATTTTTAGTTTAAGTTAATAATATATTTATTACATTCGTACCTTTAAACCTATTCCATTTTTCATATTTCCAATTTTATTCTGCTACTGCAAGCCCATTTTCGGAATTTTAAAAATATTGTAATTTTTTGACATTTTCACCTGTACCCGGCATCATGGTATTTTTCAGGTCGAAAAATTTATATTTTTAGTTTAAGTTAATAATATATTTATTACATTCGTACCTTTAAACCTATTCCATTTTTCATATTTCCAATTTTATTCTGCTACTGCAAGCCCATTTTCGGAATTTTAAAAATATTGTAATTTTTTGACATTTTCACCTGTACCCGGCATCAGTGTATTTTTCAGGTCGAAAATTTTATATTTTTAGTTTAAGTTAATAATATATTTATTACATTCGTACCTTTAAACCTATTCCATTTTTCATATTTCCAATTTTATTCTGCTACTGCAAGCCCATTTTTGGAATTTTAAAAATGTTGTCATTTTTTGACATTTTCACCTGTACTATACATCAGGGTATTTTTCAGGTCGAAAAATTTATATATTTAGTTTAAGTTAATAATATATTTATTACATTCTACCTTTAAACCTATTCCATTTTTCATATTTCCAATTTTATTCTGCTACTGCAAGCCCATTTTAGGAATTTTAAAAATATTGTAATTTTTTGACATTTTCACCTGTACCCGGCATCAGGGTATTTTTCAGGTCGAAAAATTTATATTTTTAGTTTAAGTTAATAGTATATTTATTACATTCGTACCTTTAAACCTATTCCATTTTTCATATTTCCAATTTTATTCTGCTACTGCAAGCCCATTTTCGGAATTTTAAAAATATTGTAATTTTTTGACATTTTCACCTGTACCCGGCATCATGGTATTTTTCAGGTCGAAAATTTTATATTTTTAGTTTAAGTTAATAGTATATTTATTACATTCGTGCCTTTAAACCTATTCCATTTTTCATATTTCCAATTTTATTCTGCTACTGCAAGCCCATTTTTGGAATTTTAAAAATATTGTCATTTTTTGACATTTTCACCTGTACTATACATCATGGTATTTTTCAGGTCGAAAATTTTATATTTTTAGTTTAAGTTAATAATATATTTATTACATTCGTACCTTTAAACCTATTCCATTTTTCATATTTCCAATTTTATTCTGCTACTGCAAGCCCATTTTCGGAATTTTAAAAATATTGTCATTTTTTGACATTTTCACCTGTACTATACATCATGGTATTTTTCAGGTCGAAAAATTTATATTTTTAGTTTAAGTTAATAGTATATTTATTACATTCGTACCTTTAAACCTATTCCATTTTTCATATTTCCAATTTTATTCTGCTACTGGAAGCCCATTTTCGGAATTTTAAAAATATTGTAATTTTTTTACATTTTCACCTGTACCCGGCATCAGGGTATTTTTCAGGTCGAAAAATTTATATTTTTAGTTTAAGTTAATAATATATTTATTACATTCGTACCTTTAAACCTATTCCATTTTTCATATTTCCAATTTTATTCTGCTACTGCAAGCCCATTTTCGGAATTTTAAAAATATTGTAATTTTTTGACATTTTCACCTGTACCCGGCATCAGTGTATTTTTCAGGTCGAAAATTTTATGTTTTTAGTTTAAGTTAATAGTATATTTATTACATTCGTACCTTTAAACCTATTCCATTTTTCATATTTCCAATTTTATTCTGCTACTGCAAGCCCATTTTTGGAATTTTAAAAATATTGTCATTTTTTGACATTTTCACCTGTACCCGGCATCATGGTATTTTTCAGGTGGAAAAATTTATATTTTTAGTTTAAGTTAATAATATATTTATTACATTCGTACCTTTAAACCTATTCCATTTTTCATATTTCCAATTTTATTCTGCTACTGCAAGCCCATTTTTGGAATTTTAAAAATATTGTCATTTTTTGACATTTTCACCTGTACTATACATCAGGGTATTTTTCAGGTCGAAAATTTTATATTTTTAGTTTAAGTTAATAATATATTTATTACATTCGTACCTTTAAACCTATTCCATTTTTCATATTTCCAATTTTATTCTGCTACTGCAAGCCCATTTTTGGAATTTTAAAAATATTGTCATTTTTTGACATTTTCACCTGTACCCGGCATCAGGGTATTTTTCAGGTCGAAAAATTTATATTTTTAGTTTAAGTTAATAATATATTTATTACATTCGTACCTTTAAACCTATTCCATTTTTCATATTTCCAATTTTATTCTGCTACTGCAAGCCCATTTTCGGAATTTTAAAAATATTGTAATTTTTTGACATTTTCACCTGTACCCGGCATCATGGTATTTTTCAGGTCGAAAAATTTATATTTTTAGTTTAAGCTAATAATATATTTATTACATTCGTACCTTTAAACCTATTCCATTTTTCATATTTCCAATTTTATTCTGCAACTGCAAGCCCATTTTCGGAATTTTAAAAATATTGCAATTTTTTGACATTTTCACCTGTACCCGGCATCAGGGTATTTTTCAGGTCAAAAAATTTATATTTTTAGTTTAAGTTAATAGTATATTTATTACACTCGTACCTTTAAACCTATTCCATTTTTCATATTTCCAATTTTATTCGGCTACTGCAAGCCCATTTTTGGAATTTTAAAAATATTGTCATTTTTTGACATTTTCACCTGTTCCCGGCATCATGGTATTTTTCAGGTCGAAAAATTTATATTTTTAGTTTAAGTTAATAGTATATTTATTACATTCGTACCTTTAAACCTATTCCATTTTTCATATTTCCAATTTTATTCTGCAACTGCAAGCCCATTTTCGGAATTTTAAAAATATTGCAATTTTTTGACATTTTCACCTGTACCCGGCATCAGGGTATTTTTCAGGTCAAAAAATTTATATTTTTAGTTTAAGTTAATAGTATATTTATTACACTCGTACCTTTAAACCTATTCCATTTTTCATATTTCCAATTTTATTCGGCTACTGCAAGCCCATTTTTGGAATTTTAAAAATATTGTCATTTTTTGACATTTTCACCTGTTCCCGGCATCATGGTATTTTTCAGGTCGAAAAATTTATATTTTTAGTTTAAGTTAATAGTATATTTATTACATTCGTACCTTTAAACCTATTCCATTTTTCATATTTCCAATTTTATTCTGCTACTGCAAGCCCATTTTCGGAATTTTAAAAATATTGTAATTTTTTGACATTTTCACCTGTACCCGGCATCATGGTATTTTTCAGGTCGAAAAATTTATATTTTTAGTTTAAGCTAATAATATATTTATTACATTCGTACCTTTAAACCTATTCCATTTTTCATATTTCCAATTTTATTCTGCTACTGCAAGCCCATTTTCGGAATTTTAAAAATATTGCAATTTTTTGACATTTTCACCTGTACCCGGCATCAGGGTATTTTTCAGGTCGAAAAATTTATATTTTTAGTTTAAGTTAATAGTATATTTATTACATTCGTACCTTTAAACCTATTCCATTTTTCATATTTCCAATTTTATTCTGCTACTGCAAGCCCATTTTCGGAATTTTAAAAATATTGTAATTTTTTGACATTTTCACCTGTACCCGGCATCAGTGTATTTTTCAGGTCGAAAATTTTATGTTTTTAGTTTAAGTTAATAGTATATTTATTACATTCGTACCTTTAAACCTATTCCATTTTTCATATTTCCAATTTTATTCTGCTACTGCAAGCCCATTTTTGGAATTTTAAAAATATTGTCATTTTTTGACATTTTCACCTGTACTACATCAGGGTATTTTTCAGGTCGAAAAATTTATATTTTTAGTTTAAGTTAATAATATATTTATTACATTCGTACCTTTAAACCTATTCCATTTTTCATATTTCCAATTTTATTCTGCTACTGCAAGCCCATTTTTGGAATTTTAAAAATATTGTCATTTTTTGACATTTTCACCTGTACCCGGCATCATGGTATTTTTCAGGTCGAAAAATTTATATTTTTAGTTTAAGTTAATAATATATTTATTACATTCGTACCTTTAAACCTATTCCATTTTTCATATTTCCAATTTTATTCTGCTACTGCAAGCCCATTTTTGGAATTTTAAAAATATTGTCATTTTTTGACATTTTCACCTGTACTATACATCAGGGTATTTTTCAGGTCGAAAATTTTATATTTTTAGTTTAAGTTAATAATATATTTATTACATTCGTACCTTTAAACCTATTCCATTTTTCATATTTCCAATTTTATTCTGCTACTGCAAGCCCATTTTTGGAATTTTAAAAATATTGTCATTTTTTGACATTTTCACCTGTACCCGGCATCAGGGTATTTTTCAGGTCGAAAAATTTATATTTTTAGTTTAAGTTAATAATATATTTATTACATTCGTACCTTTAAACCTATTCCATTTTTCATATTTCCAATTTTATTCTGCTACTGCAAGCCCAATTTCGGAATTTTAAAAATATTGTAATTTTTTGACATTTTCACCTGTACCCGGCATCATGGTATTTTTCAGGTCGAAAAATTTATATTTTTAGTTTAAGCTAATAATATATTTATTACATTCGTACCTTTAAACCTATTCCATTTTTCATATTTCCAATTTTATTCTGCAACTGCAAGCCCATTTTCGGAATTTTAAAAATATTGCAATTTTTTGACATTTTCACCTGTACCCGGCATCAGGGTATTTTTCAGGTCAAAAAATTTATATTTTTAGTTTAAGTTAATAGTATATTTATTACACTCGTACCTTTAAACCTATTCCATTTTTCATATTTCCAATTTTATTCGGCTACTGCAAGCCCATTTTTGGAATTTTAAAAATATTGTCATTTTTTGACATTTTCACCTGTTCCCGGCATCATGGTATTTTTCAGGTCGAAAAATTTATATTTTTAGTTTAAGTTAATAGTATATTTATTACATTCGTACCTTTAAACCTATTCCATTTTTCATATTTCCAATTTTATTCTGCTACTGCAAGCCCATTTTCGGAATTTTAAAAATATTGTAATTTTTTGACATTTTCACCTGTACCCGGCATCATGGTATTTTTCAGGTCGAAAAATTTATATTTTTAGTTTAAGCTAATAATATATTTATTACATTCGTACCTTTAAACCTATTCCATTTTTCATATTTCCAATTTTATTCTGCTACTGCAAGCCCATTTTCGGAATTTTAAAAATATTGTCATTTTTTGACATTTTCACCTGTTCCCGGCATCATGGTATTTTTCAGGTCGAAAAATTTATATTTTTAGTTTAAGTTAATAGTATATTTATTACATTCGTACCTTTAAACCTATTCCATTTTTCATATTTCCAATTTTATTCTGCTACTGCAAGCCCATTTTCGGAATTTTAAAAATATTGTAATTTTTTGACATTTTCACCTGTACCCGGCATCATGGTATTTTTCAGGTCGAAAAATTTATATTTTTAGTTTAAGCTAATAATATATTTATTACATTCGTACCTTTAAACCTATTCCATTTTTCATATTTCCAATTTTATTCTGCTACTGCAAGCCCATTTTCGGAATTTTAAAAATATTGTCATTGTTTGACATTTTCACCTGTACTATACATCAGGGTATTTTTCAGGTCGAAAAATTTATATTTTTAGTTTAAGTTAATAATATATTTATTACATTCGTACCTTTAAACCTATTCCATTTTTCATATTTCCAATTTTATTCTGCTACTGCAAGCCCATTTTTGGAATTTTAAAAATATTGTAATTTTTTTACATTTTCACCTGTACCCGGCATCAGGGTATTTTTCAGGTCGAAAAATTTATATTTTTAGTTTAAGTTAATAGTATATTTATTACATTCGTACCTTTAAACCTATTCCATTTTTCATATTTCCAATTTTATTCTGCTACTGCAAGCCCATTTTCGGAATTTTAAAAATATTGTAATTTTTTGACATTTTCACCTGTACTATACATCAGGGTATTTTTGAGGTCGAAAATTTTACATTTTCAGTTTAAGTTAATAGTATATTTATTACATTCCTACCTTTAAACCTATTCCATTTTTCATATTTCCAATTTTATTCTGCTACTGCAAGCCCATTTTTAGAATTTTAAAAATATTGTAATTTTTTGACATTTTCACCTGTACTATACATCAGGGTATTTTTCAGGTCGAAAAATTTATATTTTTAGTTTAAGCTAATAATATATTTATTACATTCGTACCTTTAAACCTATTCCATTTTTCATATTTCCAATTTTATTCTGCTACTGCAAGCCCATTTTTGGAATTTTAAAAATGTTGTCATTTTTTGACATTTTCACCTGTACTATACATCAGGGTATTTTTCAGGTCGAAAATTTTATATTTTTAGTTTAAGTTAATAATATATTTATTACATTCGTACCTTTAAACCTATTCCATTTTTCATATTTCCAATTTTATTCTGCTACTGCAAGCCCATTTTTGGAATTTTAAAAATATTGTCATTTTTTGACATTTTCACCTGTACCCGGCATCATGGTATTTTTCAGGTCGAAAAATTTATATTTTTAGTTTAAGTTAATAATATATTTATTACATTCGTACCTTTAAACCTATTCCATTTTTCATATTTCCAATTTTATTCTGCTACTGCAAGCCCATTTTCGGAATTTTAAAAATATTGTCATTGTTTGACATTTTCACCTGTACTATACATCAGGGTATTTTTCAGGTCGAAAAATTTATATTTTTAGTTTAAGTTAATAATATATTTATTACATTCGTACCTTTAAACCTATTCCATTTTTCATATTTCCAATTTTATTCTGCTACTGCAAGCCCATTTTTGGAATTTTAAAAATATTGTAATTTTTTTACATTTTCACCTGTACCCGGCATCAGGGTATTTTTCAGGTCGAAAATTTTATATTTTTAGTTTAAGTTAATAGTATATTTATTACATTCGTACCTTTAAACCTATTCCATTTTTCATATTTCCAATTTTATTCTGCTACTGCAAGCCCATTTTTGGAATTTTAAAAATATTGTCATTTTTTGACATTTTCACCTGTACTATACATCATGGTATTTTTCAGGTCGAAAAATTTATATTTTTAGTTTAAGCTAATAATATATTTATTACATTCGTACCTTTAAACCTATTCCATTTTTCATATTTCCAATTTTATTCTGCTACTGCAAGCCCATTTTTGGAATTTTAAAAATGTTGTCATTTTTTGACATTTTCACCTGTACAGGGTATTTTTCAGGTCGAAAAATTTATATTTTTAGTTTAAGTTAATAGTATATTTATTACATTCGTACCTTTAAACCTATTCCATTTTTCATATTTCCAATTTTATTCTGCTACTGCAAGCCCATTTTTGGAATTTTAAAAATGTTGTCATTTTTTGACATTTTCACCTGTACTATACATCAGGGTATTTTTCAGGTCGAAAATTTTATATTTTTAGTTTAAGTTAATAATATATTTATTACATTCGTACCTTTAAACCTATTCCATTTTTCATATTTCCAATTTTATTCTGCTACTGCAAGCCCATTTTTGGAATTTTAAAAATATTGTCATTTTTTGACATTTTCACCTGTACCCGGCATCATGGTATTTTTCAGGTCGAAAAATTTATATTTTTAGTTTAAGTTAATAATATATTTATTACATTCGTACCTTTAAACCTATTCCATTTTTCATATTTCCAATTTTATTCTGCTACTGCAAGCCCATTTTCGGAATTTTAAAAATATTGTAATTTTTTGACATTTTCACCTGTACCCGGCATCATGGTATTTTTCAGGTCGAAAAATTTATATTTTTAGTTTAAGTTAATAGTATATTTATTACATTCGTACCTTTAAACCTATTCCATTTTTCATATTTCCAATTTTATTCTGCTACTGCAAGCCCATTTTCGGAATTTTAAAAATATTGTAATTTTTTTACATTTTCAACTGTACCCGGCATCAGGGTATTTTTCAGGTCGAAAAATTTATATTTTTAGTTTAAGTTAATAATATATTTATTACATTCGTACCTTTAAACCTATTCCATTTTTCATATTTCCAATTTTATTCTGCTACTGCAAGCCCATTTTCGGAATTTTAAAAATATTGTAATTTTTTGACATTTTCACCTGTACCCGGCATCAGTGTATTTCTCAGGTCGAAAATTTTATGTTTTTAGTTTAAGTTAATAGTATATTTATTACATTCGTACCTTTAAACCTATTCCATTTTTCATATTTCCAATTTTATTCTGCTACTGCAAGCCCATTTTTGGAATTTTAAAAATATTGTCATTTTTTGACATTTTCACCTGTACCCGGCATCAGTGTATTTTTCAGGTCGAAAATTTTATATTTTTAGTTTAAGTTAATAATATATTTATTACATTCGTACCTTTAAACCTATTCCATTTTTCATATTTCCAATTTTATTCTGCTACTGCAAGCCCATTTTTGGAATTTTAAAAATGTTGTCATTTTTTGACATTTTCACCTGTACTATACATCAGGGTATTTTTCAGGTCGAAAAATTTATATATTTAGTTTAAGTTAATAATATATTTATTACATTCTACCTTTAAACCTATTCCATTTTTCATATTTCCAATTTTATTCTGCTACTGCAAGCCCATTTTTGGAATTTTAAAAATATTGTAATTTTTTGACATTTTCACCTGTACCCGGCATCAGGGTATTTTTCAGGTCGAAAAATTTATATTTTTAGTTTAAGTTAATAGTATATTTATTACATTCGTACCTTTAAACCTATTCCATTTTTCATATTTCCAATTTTATTCTGCTACTGCAAGCCCATTTTCGGAATTTTAAAAATATTGTAATTTTTTGACATTTTCACCTGTACCCGGCATCATGGTATTTTTCAGGTCGAAAATTTTATATTTTTAGTTTAAGTTAATAGTATATTTATTACATTCGTACCTTTAAACCTATTCCATTTTTCATATTTCCAATTTTATTCTGCTACTGCAAGCCCATTTTTGGAATTTTAAAAATATTGTCATTTTTTGACATTTTCACCTGTACTATACATCATGGTATTTTTCAGGTCGAAAATTTTATATTTTTAGTTTAAGTTAATAATATATTTATTACATTCGTACCTTTAAACCTATTCCATTTTTCATATTTCCAATTTTATTCTGCTACTGCAAGCCCATTTTCGGAATTTTAAAAATATTGTAATTTTTTGACATTTTCCCCTGTACCCGGCATCATGGTATTTTTCAGGTCGAAAAATTTATATTTTTAGTTTAAGTTAATAGTATATTTATTACATTCGTACCTTTAAACCTATTCCATTTTTCATATTTCCAATTTTATTCTGCTACTGCAAGCCCATTTTCGGAATTTTAAAAATATTGTAATTTTTTTACATTTTCACCTGTACCCGGCATCAGGGTATTTTTCAGGTCGAAAAATTTATATTTTTAGTTTAAGTTAATAGTATATTTATTACATTCGTACCTTTAAACCTATTCCATTTTTCATATTTCCAATTTTATTCTGCTACTGCAAGCCCATTTTTGGAATTTTAAAAATATTGTCATTTTTTGACATTTTCACCTGTACTATACATCATGGTATTTTTCAGGTCGAAAAATTTATATTTTTAGTTTAAGCTAATAATATATTTATTACATTCGTACCTTTAAACCTATTCCATTTTTCATATTTCCAATTTTATTCTGCTACTGCAAGCCCATTTTTGGAATTTTAAAAATGTTGTCATTTTTTGACATTTTCACCTGTACTATACATCAGGGTATTTTTCAGGTCGAAAATTTTATATTTTTAGTTTAATTTAATAATATATTTATTACATTCGTACCTTTAAACCTATTCCATTTTTCATATTTCCAATTTTATTCTGCTACTGCAAGCCCATTTTTGGAATTTTAAAAATATTGCAATTTTTTGACATTTTCACCTGTACAGGGTATTTTTCAGGTCGAAAAATTTATATTTTTAGTTTAAGTTAATAGTATATTTATTACATTCGTACCTTTAAACCTATTCCATTTTTCATATTTCCAATTTTATTCTGCTACTGCAAGCCCATTTTTGGAATTTTAAAAATGTTGTCATTTTTTGACATTTTCACCTGTACCCGGCATCATGGTATTTTTCAGGTCGAAAAATTTATATTTTTAGTTTAAGTTAATAATATATTTATTACATTCGTACCTTTAAACCTATTCCATTTTTCATATTTCCAATTTTATTCTGCTACTGCAAGCCCATTTTCGGAATTTTAAAAATATTGTCATTTTTTGACATTTTCACCTGTACCCGGCATCAGGGTATTTTTCAGGTCGAAAAATTTATATTTTTAGTTTAAGTTAATAGTATATTTATTACATTCGTACCTTTAAACCTATTCCATTTTTCATATTTCCAATTTTATTCTGCTACTGCAAGCCCATTTTCAGAATTGTAAAAATATTGTAATTTTTTGACATTTTCACCTGTACTATACATCAGGGTATTTTTGAGGTCGAAAATTTTACATTTTCAGTTTAAGTTAATAGTATATTTATTACATTCCTACCTTTAAACCTATTCCATTTTTCATATTTCCAATTTTATTCTGCTACTGCAAGCCCATTTTTAGAATTTTAAAAATATTGTAATTTTTTGACATTTTCACCTGTACTATACATCAGGGTATTTTTCAGGTCGAAAAATTTATATTTTTAGTTTAAGCTAATAATATATTTATTACATTTGTACCTTTAAACCTATTCCATTTTTCATATTTCCAATTTTATTCTGCTACTGCAAGCCCATTTTTGGAATTTTAAAAATGTTGTCATTTTTTGACATTTTCACCTGTACTATACATCATGGTATTTTTCAGGTCGAAAAATTTATATTTTTAGTTTAACTTAATAATATATTTATTACATTCGTACCTTTAAACCTATTCCATTTTTCATATTTCCAATTTTATTCTGCTACTGCAAGCCCATTTTCGGAATTTTAAAAATATTGTAATTTTTTGACATTTTCACCTGTACCCGGCATCATGGTATTTTTCAGGTCGAAAAATTTATATTTTTAGTTTAAGTTAATAGTATATTTATTACATTCGTACCTTTAAACCTATTCCATTTTTCATATTTCCAATTTTATTCTGCTACTGCAAGCCCATTTTCGGAATTTTAAAAATATTGTAATTTTTTGACATTTTCACCTGTACCCGGCATCATGGTATTTTTCAGGTCGAAAAATTTATATTTTTAGTTTAAGTTAATAGTATATTTATTACATTCGTACCTTTAAACCTATTCCATTTTTCATATTTCCAATTTTATTCTGCTACTGCAAGCCCATTTTCGGAATTTTAAAAATATTGTAATTTTTTGACATTTTCACCTGTACCCGGCATCATGGTATTTTTCAGGTCGAAAAATTTATATTTTTAGTTTAAGCTAATAATATATTTATTACATTCGTACCTTTAAACCTATTCCATTTTTCATATTTCCAATTTTATTCTGCTACTGCAAGCCCATTTTCGGAATTTTAAAAATATTGTAATTTTTTGACATTTTCACCTGTACCCGGCATCAGGGTATTTTTCAGGTCGAAAAATTTATATTTTTAGTTTAAGTTAATAGTATATTTATTACATTCGTACCTTTAAACCTATTCCATTTTTCATATTTCCAATTTTATTCTGCTACTGCAAGCCCATTTTCGGAATTTTAAAAATATTGTAATTTTTTGACATTTTCACCTGTACCCGGCATCATGGTATTTTTCAGGTCGAAAAATTTATATTTTTAGTTTAAGTTAATAGTATATTTATTACATTCGTACCTTTAAACCTATTCCATTTTTCATATTTCCAATTTTATTCTGCTACTGCAAGCCCATTTTCGGAATTTTAAAAATATTGTAATTTTTTTACATTTTCACCTGTACCCGGCATCAGGGTATTTTTCAGGTCGAAAAATTTATATTTTTAGTTTAAGTTAATAATATATTTATTACATTCGTACCTTTAAACCTATTCCATTTTTCATATTTCCAATTTTATTCTGCTACTGCAAGCCCATTTTTGGAATTTTAAAAATATTGTCATTTTTTGACATTTTCACCTGTACCCGGCATCAGGGTATTTTTCAGGTCGAAAAATTTATATTTTTAGTTTAAGTTAATAGTATATTTATTACATTCGTACCTTTAAACCTATTCCATTTTTCATATTTCCAATTTTATTCTGCTACTGCAAGCCCATTTTCGGAATTTTAAAAATATTGTAATTTTTTGACATTTTCACCTGTACCCGGCATCATGGTATTTTTCAGGTCGAAAATTTTATATTTTTAGTTTAAGTTAATAGTATATTTATTACATTCGTACCTTTAAACCTATTCCATTTTTCATATTTCCAATTTTATTCTGCTACTGCAAGCCCATTTTCGGAATTTTAAAAATATTGTAATTTTTTGACATTTTCACCTGTACCCGGCATCATGGTATTTTTCAGGTCGAAAAATTTATATTTTTAGTTTAAGCTAATAATATATTTATTACATTCGTACCTTTAAACCTATTCCATTTTTCATATTTCCAATTTTATTCTGCTACTGCAAGCCCATTTTCGGAATTTTAAAAATATTGTAATTTTTTTACATTTTCACCTGTACCCGGCATCAGGGTATTTTTCAGGTCGAAAAATTTATATTTTTAGTTTAAGTTAATAGTATATTTATTACATTCGTACCTTTAAACCTATTCCATTTTTCATATTTCCAATTTTATTCTGCTACTGCAAGCCCATTTTTGGAATTTTAAAAATATTGTAATTTTTTGACATTTTCACCTGTACCCGGCATCATGGTATTTTTCAGGTCGAAAAATTTATATTTTTAGTTTAAGTTAATAATATATTTATTACATTCGTACCTTTAAACCTATTCCATTTTTCATATTTCCAATTTTATTCTGCTACTGCAAGCCCATTTTCGGAATTTTAAAAATATTGTAATTTTTTGACATTTTCACCTGTACCCGGCATCATGGTATTTTTCAGGTCGAAAAATTTATATTTTTAGTTTAAGTTAATAATATATTTATTACATTCGTACCTTTAAACCTATTCCATTTTTCATATTTCCAATTTTATTCTGCTACTGCAAGCCCATTTTCGGAATTTTAAAAATATTGCAATTTTTTGACATTTTCACCTGTACAGGGTATTTTTGAGGTCGAAAAATTTATATTTTTAGTTTAAGTTAATAGTATATTTATTACATTCGTACCTTTAAACCTATTCCATTTTTCATATTTCCAATTTTATTCTGCTACTGCAAGCCCATTTTTGGAATTTTAAAAATATTGTCATTTTTTGACATTTTCACCTGTACTATACATCAGGGTATTTTTCAGGTCGAAAAATTTATATTTTTAGTTTAAGTTAATAATATATTTATTACATTCGTACCTTTAAACCTATTCCATTTTTCATATTTCCAATTTTATTCTGCTACTGCAAGCCCATTTTTGGAATTTTAAAAATATTGTAATTTTTTTACATTTTCACCTGTACCCGGCATCAGGGTATTTTTCAGGTCGAAAAATTTATATTTTTAGTTTAAGTTAATAGTATATTTATTACATTCGTACCTTTAAACCTATTCCATTTTTCATATTTCCAATTTTATTCTGCTACTGCAAGCCCATTTTCGGAATTTTTAAAATATTGCAATTTTTTGACATTTTCACCTGTACCCGGCATCAGGGTATTTTTCAGGTCGAAAATTTTATATTTTTATTTTAAGTTAATAATATATTTATTACATTCGTACCTTTAAACCTATTCCATTTTTCATATTTCCAATTTTATTCTGCTACTGCAAGCCCATTTTTGGAATTTTAAAAATATTGTCATTTTTTGACATTTTCACCTGTACCCGGCATCAGTGTATTTTTCAGGTCGAAAATTTTATATTTTTAGTTTAAGTTAATAATATATTTATTACATTCGTACCTTTAAACCTATTCCATTTTTCATATTTCCAATTTTATTCTGCTACTGCAAGCCCATTTTTGGAATTTTAAAAATGTTGTCATTTTTTGACATTTTCACCTGTACTATACATCAGGGTATTTTTCAGGTCGAAAAATTTATATATTTAGTTTAAGTTAATAATATATTTATTACATTCTACCTTTAAACCTATTCCATTTTTCATATTTCCAATTTTATTCTGCTACTGCAAGCCCATTTTACGAATTTTAAAAATATTGTAATTTTTTGACATTTTCACCTGTACCCGGCATCAGGGTATTTTTCAGGTCGAAAAATTTATATTTTTAGTTTAAGTTAATAGTATATTTATTACATTCGTACCTTTAAACCTATTCCATTTTTCATATTTCCAATTTTATTCTGCTACTGCAAGCCCATTTTCGGAATTTTAAAAATATTGTAATTTTTTGACATTTTCACCTGTACCCGGCATCATGGTATTTTTCAGGTCGAAAATTTTATATTTTTAGTTTAAGTTAATAGTATATTTATTACATTCGTGCCTTTAAACCTATTCCATTTTTCATATTTCCAATTTTATTCTGCTACTGCAAGCCCATTTTTGGAATTTTAAAAATATTGTCATTTTTTGACATTTTCACCTGTACTGTACATCATGGTATTTTTCAGGTCGAAAATTTTATATTTTTAGTTTAAGTTAATAATATATTTATTACATTCGTACCTTTAAACCTATTCCATTTTTCATATTTCCAATTTTATTCTGCTACTGCAAGCCCATTTTCGGAATTTTAAAAATATTGTAATTTTTTGACATTTTCCCCTGTACCCGGCATCATGGTATTTTTCAGGTCGAAAAATTTATATTTTTAGTTTAAGTTAATAGTATATTTATTACATTCGTACCTTTAAACCTATTCCATTTTTCATATTTCCAATTTTATTCTGCTACTGCAAGCCCATTTTCGGAATTTTAAAAATATTGTAATTTTTTTACATTTTCACCTGTACCCGGCATCAGGGTATTTTTCAGGTCGAAAAATTTATATTTTTAGTTTAAGTTAATAATATATTTATTACATTCGTACCTTTAAACCTATTCCATTTTTCATATTTCCAATTTTATTCTGCTACTGCAAGCCCATTTTTGGAATTTTAAAAATGTTGTCATTTTTTGACATTTTCACCTGTACTATACATCAGGGTATTTTTCAGGTCGAAAAATTTATATTTTTAGTTTAAGTTAATAGTATATTTATTACATTCGTACCTTTAAACCTATTCCATTTTTCATATTTCCAATTTTATTCTGCTACTGCAAGCCCATTTTCGGAATTTTAAAAATATTGTCATTTTTTGACATTTTCACCTGTACCCGGCATCAGTGTATTTTTCAGGTCGAAAATTTTATATTTTTAGTTTAAGTTAATAATATATTTATTACATTCGTACCTTTAAACCTATTCCATTTTTCATATTTCCAATTTTATTCTGCTACTGCAAGCCCATTTTTGGAATTTTAAAAATGTTGTCATTTTTTGACATTTTCACCTGTACCCGGCATCAGGGTATTTTTCAGGTCGAAAAATTTATATTTTTAGTTTAAGTTAATAGTATATTTATTACATTCGTACCTTTAAACCTATTCCATTTTTCATATTTCCAATTTTATTCTGCTACTGCAAGCCCATTTTTGGAATTTTAAAAATATTGTCATTTTTTGACATTTTCACCTCTACTATACATCATGGTATTTTTCAGGTCGAAAAATTTATATTTTTAGTTTAAGTTAATAATATATTTATTACATTCGTACCTTTAAACCTATTCCATTTTTCATATTTCCAATTTTATTCTGCTACTGCAAGCCCATTTTCGGAATTTTAAAAATATTGTAATTTTTTGACATTTTCACCTGTACCCGGCATCATGGTATTTTTCAGGTCGAAAAATTTATATTTTTAGTTTAAGTTAATAGTATATTTATTACATTCGTACCTTTAAACCTATTCCATTTTTCATATTTCCAATTTTATTCTGCTACTGCAAGCCCATTTTTGGAATTTTAAAAATATTGTAATTTTTTGACATTTTCACCTGTACCCGGCATCATGGTATTTTTCAGGTCGAAAAATTTATATTTTTAGTTTAAGTTAATAATATATTTATTACATTCGTACCTTTAAACCTATTCCATTTTTCATATTTCCAATTTTATTCTGCTACTGCAAGCCCATTTTCGGAATTTTAAAAATATTGTAATTTTTTGACATTTTCACCTGTACCCGGCATCATGGTATTTTTCAGGTCGAAAAATTTATATTTTTAGTTTAAGTTAATAATATATTTATTACATTCGTACCTTTAAACCTATTCCATTTTTCATATTTCCAATTTTATTCTGCTACTGCAAGCCCATTTTCGGAATTTTAAAAATATTGCAATTTTTTGACATTTTCACCTGTACAGGGTATTTTTGAGGTCGAAAAATTTATATTTTTAGTTTAAGTTAATAGTATATTTATTACATTCGTACCTTTAAACCTATTCCATTTTTCATATTTCCAATTTTATTCTGCTACTGCAAGCCCATTTTTGGAATTTTAAAAATATTGTCATTTTTTGACATTTTCACCTGTACTATACATCAGGGTATTTTTCAGGTCGAAAAATTTATATTTTTAGTTTAAGTTAATAATATATTTATTACATTCGTACCTTTAAACCTATTCCATTTTTCATATTTCCAATTTTATTCTGCTACTGCAAGCCCATTTTTGGAATTTTAAAAATATTGTCATTTTTTTACATTTTCACCTGTACCCGGCATCAGGGTATTTTTCAGGTCGAAAAATTTATATTTTTAGTTTAAGTTAATAGTATATTTATTACATTCGTACCTTTAAACCTATTCCATTTTTCATATTTCCAATTTTATTCTGCTACTGCAAGCCCATTTTCGGAATTTTTAAAATATTGCAATTTTTTGACATTTTCACCTGTACCCGGCATCAGGGTATTTTTCAGGTCGAAAATTTTATATTTTTATTTTAAGTTAATAATATATTTATTACATTCGTACCTTTAAACCTATTCCATTTTTCATATTTCCAATTTTATTCTGCTACTGCAAGCCCATTTTTGGAATTTTAAAAATATTGTCATTTTTTGACATTTTCACCTGTACCCGGCATCAGTGTATTTTTCAGGTCGAAAATTTTATATTTTTAGTTTAAGTTAATAATATATTTATTACATTCGTACCTTTAAACCTATTCCATTTTTCATATTTCCAATTTTATTCTGCTACTGCAAGCCCATTTTTGGAATTTTAAAAATGTTGTCATTTTTTGACATTTTCACCTGTACTATACATCAGGGTATTTTTCAGGTCGAAAAATTTATATATTTAGTTTAAGTTAATAATATATTTATTACATTCTACCTTTAAACCTATTCCATTTTTCATATTTCCAATTTTATTCTGCTACTGCAAGCCCATTTTAGGAATTTTAAAAATATTGTAATTTTTTGACATTTTCACCTGTACCCGGCATCAGGGTATTTTTCAGGTCGAAAAATTTATATTTTTAGTTTAAGTTAATAGTATATTTATTACATTCGTACCTTTAAACCTATTCCATTTTTCATATTTCCAATTTTATTCTGCTACTGCAAGCCCATTTTCGGAATTTTAAAAATATTGTAATTTTTTGACATTTTCACCTGTACCCGGCATCATGGTATTTTTCAGGTCGAAAATTTTATATTTTTAGTTTAAGTTAATAGTATATTTATTACATTCATGCCTTTAAACCTATTCCATTTTTCATATTTCCAATTTTATTCTGCTACTGCAAGCCCATTTTTGGAATTTTAAAAATATTGTCATTTTTTGACATTTTCACCTGTACTATACATCATGGTATTTTTCAGGTCGAAAATTTTATATTTTTAGTTTAAGTTAATAATATATTTATTACATTCGTACCTTTAAACCTATTCCATTTTTCATATTTCCAATTTTATTCTGCTACTGCAAGCCCATTTTCGGAATTTTAAAAATATTGTAATTTTTTGACATTTTCCCCTGTACCCGGCATCATGGTATTTTTCAGGTCGAAAAATTTATATTTTTAGTGTAAGTTAATAGTATATTTATTACATTCGTACCTTTAAACCTATTCCATTTTTCATATTTCCAATTTTATTCTGCTACTGCAAGCCCATTTTCGGAATTTTAAAAATATTGTAATTTTTTTACATTTTCACCTGTACCCGGCATCAGGGTATTTTTCAGGTCGAAAAATTTATATTTTTAGTTTAAGTTAATAATATATTTATTACATTCGTACCTTTAAACCTATTCCATTTTTCATATTTCCAATTTTATTCTGCTACTGCAAGCCCATTTTTGGAATTTTAAAAATATTGTAATTTTTTGACATTTTCACCTGTACCCGGCATCAGGGTATTTTTCAGGTCGAAAAATTTATATTTTTAGTTTAAGTTAATAGTATATTTATTACATTCGTACCTTTAAACCTATTCCATTTTTCATATTTCCAATTTTATTCTGCTACTGCAAGCCCATTTTCGGAATTTTAAAAATATTGTAATTTTTTGACATTTTCACCTGTACCCGGCATCATGGTATTTTTCAGGTCGAAAATTTTATATTTTTAGTTTAAGTTAATAGTATATTTATTACATTCGTACCTTTAAACCTATTCCATTTTTCATATTTCCAATTTTATTCTGCTACTGCAAGCCCATTTTTGGAATTTTAAAAATATTGTCATTTTTTGACATTTTCACCTGTACTATACATCATGGTATTTTTCAGGTCGAAAAATTTATATTTTTAGTTTAAGTTAATAATATATTTATTACATTCGTACCTTTAAACCTATTCCATTTTTCATATTTCCAATTTTATTCTGCTACTGCAAGCCCATTTTCGGAATTTTAAAAATATTGTCATTTTTTGACATTTTCACCTGTACTATACATCATGGTATTTTTCAGGTCGAAAAATTTATATTTTTAGTTTAAGTTAATAGTATATTTATTACATTCGTACCTTTAAACCTATTCCATTTTTCATATTTCCAATTTTATTCTGCTACTGGAAGCCCATTTTCGGAATTTTAAAAATATTGTAATTTTTTTACATTTTCACCTGTACCCGGCATCAGGGTATTTTTCAGGTCGAAAAATTTATATTTTTAGTTTAAGTTAATAATATATTTATTACATTCGTACCTTTAAACCTATTCCATTTTTCATATTTCCAATTTTATTCTGCTACTGCAAGCCCATTTTCGGAATTTTAAAAATATTGTAATTTTTTGACATTTTCACCTGTACCCGGCATCAGTGTATTTTTCAGGTCGAAAATTTTATGTTTTTAGTTTAAGTTAATAGTATATTTATTACATTCGTACCTTTAAACCTATTCCATTTTTCATATTTCCAATTTTATTCTGCTACTGCAAGCCCATTTTTGGAATTTTAAAAATATTGTCATTTTTTGACATTTTCACCTGTACCCGGCATCATGGTATTTTTCAGGTCGAAAAATTTATATTTTTAGTTTAAGTTAATAATATATTTATTACATTCGTACCTTTAAACCTATTCCATTTTTCATATTTCCAATTTTATTCTGCTACTGCAAGCCCATTTTTGGAATTTTAAAAATATTGTCATTTTTTGACATTTTCACCTGTACTATACATCAGGGTATTTTTCAGGTCGAAAATTTTATATTTTTAGTTTAAGTTAATAATATATTTATTACATTCGTACCTTTAAACCTATTCCATTTTTCATATTTCCAATTTTATTCTGCTACTGCAAGCCCATTTTTGGAATTTTAAAAATATTGTCATTTTTTGACATTTTCACCTGTACCCGGCATCAGGGTATTTTTCAGGTCGAAAAATTTATATTTTTAGTTTAAGTTAATAATATATTTATTACATTCGTACCTTTAAACCTATTCCATTTTTCATATTTCCAATTTTATTCTGCTACTGCAAGCCCATTTTCGGAATTTTAAAAATATTGTAATTTTTTGACATTTTCACCTGTACCCGGCATCAGGGTATTTTTCAGGTCGAAAAATTTATATTTTTAGTTTAAGTTAATAGTATATTTATTACATTCGTACCTTTAAACCTATTCCATTTTTCATATTTCCAATTTTATTCTGCTACTGCAAGCCCATTTTCGGAATTTTAAAAATATTGTCATTTTTTGACATTTTCACCTGTACCCGGCATCATGGTATTTTTCAGGTCGAAAAATTTATATTTTTAGTTTAAGCTAATAATATATTTATTACATTCGTACCTTTAAACCTATTCCATTTTTCATATTTCCAATTTTATTCTGCAACTGCAAGCCCATTTTCGGAATTTTAAAAATATTGCAATTTTTTGACATTTTCACCTGTACCCGGCATCAGGGTATTTTTCAGGTCAAAAAATTTATATTTTTAGTTTAAGTTAATAGTATATTTATTACATTCGTACCTTTAAACCTATTCCATTTTTCATATTTCCAATTTTATTCTGCTACTGCAAGCCCATTTTTGGAATTTTAAAAATATTGTCATTTTTTGACATTTTCACCTGTACCCGGCATCATGGTATTTTTCAGGTCGAAAAATTTATATTTTTAGTTTAAGTTAATAGTATATTTATTACATTCGTACCTTTAAACCTATTCCATTTTTCATATTTCCAATTTTATTCTGCTACTGCAAGCCCATTTTCGGAATTTTAAAAATATTGTAATTTTTTTACATTTTCACCTGTACCCGGCATCAGGGTATTTTTCAGGTCGAAAAATTTATATTTTTAGTTTAAGTTAATAGTATATTTATTACATTCGTACCTTTAAACCTATTCCATTTTTCATATTTCCAATTTTATTCTGCTACTGCAAGCCCATTTTTGTAATTTTAAAAATATTGTCATTTTTTGACATTTTCACCTGTACCCGGCATCATGGTATTTTTCAGGTCGAAAAATTTATATTTTTAGTTTAAGTTAATAGTATATTTATTACATTCGTACCTTTAAACCTATTCCATTTTTCATATTTCCAATTTTATTCTGCTACGGCAAGCCCATTTTTGGAATTTTAAAAATGTTGCCATTTTTTGACATTTTCACCTGTACCCGGCATCATGGTATTTTTCAGGTCGAAAAATTTATATTTTTAGTTTAAGTTAATAATATATTTATTACATTCGTACCTTTAAACCTATTCCATTTTTCATATTTCCAATTTTATTCTGCTACTGCAAGCCCATTTTTGTAATTTTAAAAATATTGTAATTTTTTGACATTTTCACCTGTACCCGGCATCATGGTATTTTTCAGGTCGAAAAATTTATATTTTTAGTTTAAGTTAATAGTATATTTATTACATTCGTACCTTTAAACCTATTCCATTTTTCATATTTCCAATTTTATTCTGCTACTGCAAGCCCATTTTTGTAATTTTAAAAATATTGTCATTTTTTGACATTTTCACCTGTACCCGGCATCATGGTATTTTTCAGGTCGAAAAATTTATATTTTTAGTTTAAGTTAATAATATATTTATTACATTCGTACCTTTAAACCTATTCCATTTTTCATATTTCCAATTTTATTCTGCTACTGCAAGCCCATTTTCGGAATTTTAAAAATATTGTAATTTTTTGACATTTTCACCTGTACCCGGCATCATGGTATTTTTCAGGTCGAAAAATTTATATTTTTAGTTTAAGTTAATAATATATTTATTACATTCGTACCTTTAAACCTATTCCATTTTTCATATTTCCAATTTTATTCTGCTACTGCAAGCCCATTTTCGGAATTTTAAAAATATTGTCATTTTTTGACATTTTCACCTGTACTATACATCAGGGTATTTTTCAGGTCGAAAAATTTATATTTTTAGTTTAAGTTAATAGTATATTTATTACATTCGTACCTTTAAACCTATTCCATTTTTCATATTTCCAATTTTATTCTGCTACTGCAAGCCCATTTTCGGAATTTTAAAAATATTGTAATTTTTTGACATTTTCACCTGTACCCGGCATCATGGTATTTTTCAGGTCGAAAAATTTATATTTTTAGTTTAAGCTAATAATATATTTATTACATTCGTACCTTTAAACCTATTCCATTTTTCATATTTCCAATTTTATTCTGCAACTGCAAGCCCATTTTCGGAATTTTAAAAATATTGCAATTTTTTGACATTTTCACCTGTACCCGGCATCAGGGTATTTTTCAGGTCAAAAAATTTATATTTTTAGTTTAAGTTAATAGTATATTTATTACATTCGTACCTTTAAACCTATTCCATTTTTCATATTTCCAATTTTATTCTGCTACTGCAAGCCCATTTTTGGAATTTTAAAAATATTGTCATTTTTTGACATTTTCACCTGTACCCGGCATCATGGTATTTTTCAGGTCGAAAAATTTATATTTTTAGTTTAAGTTAATAGTATATTTATTACATTCGTACCTTTAAACCTATTCCATTTTTCATATTTCCAATTTTATTCTGCTACTGCAAGCCCATTTTCGGAATTTTAAAAATATTGTAATTTTTTTACATTTTCACCTGTACCCGGCATCAGGGTATTTTTCAGGTCGAAAAATTTATATTTTTAGTTTAAGTTAATAGTATATTTATTACATTCGTACCTTTAAACCTATTCCATTTTTCATATTTCCAATTTTATTCTGCTACTGCAAGCCCATTTTTGTAATTTTAAAAATATTGTCATTTTTTGACATTTTCACCTGTACCCGGCATCATGGTATTTTTCAGGTCGAAAAATTTATATTTTTAGTTTAAGTTAATAGTATATTTATTACATTCGTACCTTTAAACCTATTCCATTTTTCATATTTCCAATTTTATTCTGCTACTGCAAGCCCATTTTCGGAATTTTAAAAATATTGTAATTTTTTGACATTTTCACCTGTACCCGGCATCATGGTATTTTTCAGGTCGAAAAATTTATATTTTTAGTTTAAGCTAATAATATATTTATTACATTCGTACCTTTAAACCTATTCCATTTTTCATATTTCCAATTTTATTCTGCAACTGCAAGCCCATTTTCGGAATTTTAAAAATATTGCAATTTTTTGACATTTTCACCTGTACCCGGCATCAGGGTATTTTTCAGGTCAAAAAATTTATATTTTTAGTTTAAGTTAATAGTATATTTATTACATTCGTACCTTTAAACCTATTCCATTTTTCATATTTCCAATTTTATTCTGCTACTGCAAGCCCATTTTTGGAATTTTAAAAATATTGTCATTTTTTGACATTTTCACCTGTACCCGGCATCATGGTATTTTTCAGGTCAAAAAATTTATATTTTTAGTTTAAGTTAATAGTATATTTATTACATTCGTACCTTTAAACCTATTCCATTTTTCATATTTCCAATTTTATTCTGCTACTGCAAGCCCATTTTCGGAATTTTAAAAATATTGTAATTTTTTTACATTTTCACCTGTACCCGGCATCAGGGTATTTTTCAGGTCGAAAAATTTATATTTTTAGTTTAAGTTAATAGTATATTTATTACATTCGTACCTTTAAACCTATTCCATTTTTCATATTTCCAATTTTATTCTGCTACTGCAAGCCCATTTTTGTAATTTTAAAAATATTGTCATTTTTTGACATTTTCACCTGTACGCGGCATCATGGTATTTTTCAGGTCGAAAAATTTATATTTTTAGTTTAAGTTAATAGTATATTTATTACATTCGTACCTTTAAACCTATTCCATTTTTCATATTTCCAATTTTATTCTGCTACGGCAAGCCCATTTTTGGAATTTTAAAAATATTGCCATTTTTTGACATTTTCACCTGTACCCGGCATCATGGTATTTTTCAGGTCGAAAAATTTATATTTTTAGTTTAAGTTAATAGTATATTTATTACATTCGTACCTTTAAACCTATTCCATTTTTCATATTTCCAATTTTATTCTGCTACTGCAAGCCCATTTTTGTAATTTTAAAAATATTGTAATTTTTTGACATTTTCACCTGTACCCGGCATCATGGTATTTTTCAGGTCGAAAAATTTATATTTTTAGTTTAAGTTAATAGTATATTTATTACATTCGTACCTTTAAACCTATTCCATTTTTCATATTTCCAATTTTATTCTGCTACTGCAAGCCCATTTTTGTAATTTTAAAAATATTGTCATTTTTTGACATTTTCACCTGTACCCGGCATCATGGTATTTTTCAGGTCGAAAAATTTATATTTTTAGTTTAAGTTAATAATATATTTATTACATTCGTACCTTTAAACCTATTCCATTTTTCATATTTCCAATTTTATTCTGCTACTGCAAGCCCATTTTCGGAATTTTAAAAATATTGTAATTTTTTGACATTTTCACCTGTACCCGGCATCATGGTATTTTTCAGGTCGAAAAATTTATATTTTTAGTTTAAGTTAATAATATATTTATTACATTCGTACCTTTAAACCTATTCCATTTTTCATATTTCCAATTTTATTCTGCTACTGCAAGCCCATTTTCGGAATTTTAAAAATATTGTCATTTTTTGACATTTTCACCTGTACCCGGCATCAGGGTATTTTTCAGGTCGAAAAATTTATATTTTTAGTTTAAGTTAATAGTATATTTATTACATTCGTACCTTTAAACCTATTCCATTTTTCATATTTCCAATTTTATTCTGCTACTGCAAGCCCATTTTCGGAATTTTAAAAATATTGTAATTTTTTGACATTTTCACCTGTACCCGGCATCATGGTATTTTTCAGGTCGAAAAATTTATATTTTTAGTTTAAGCTAATAATATATTTATTACATTCGTACCTTTAAACCTATTCCATTTTTCATATTTCCAATTTTATTCTGCAACTGCAAGCCCATTTTCGGAATTTTAAAAATATTGCAATTTTTTGACATTTTCACCTGTACCCGGCATCAGGGTATTTTTCAGGTCAAAAAATTTATATTTTTAGTTTAAGTTAATAGTATATTTATTACATTCGTACCTTTAAACCTATTCCATTTTTCATATTTCCAATTTTATTCTGCTACTGCAAGCCCATTTTTGGAATTTTAAAAATATTGTCATTTTTTGACATTTTCACCTGTACCCGGCATCATGGTATTTTTCAGGTCGAAAAATTTATATTTTTAGTTTAAGTTAATAGTATATTTATTACATTCGTACCTTTAAACCTATTCCATTTTTCATATTTCCAATTTTATTCTGCTACTGCAAGCCCATTTTCGGAATTTTAAAAATATTGTAATTTTTTTACATTTTCACCTGTACCCGGCATCAGGGTATTTTTCAGGTCGAAAAATTTATATTTTTAGTTTAAGTTAATAGTATATTTATTACATTCGTACCTTTAAACCTATTCCATTTTTCATATTTCCAATTTTATTCTGCTACTGCAAGCCCATTTTTGTAATTTTAAAAATATTGTCATTTTTTGACATTTTCACCTGTACCCGGCATCATGGTATTTTTCAGGTCGAAAAATTTATATTTTTAGTTTAAGTTAATAGTATATTTATTACATTCGTACCTTTAAACCTATTCCATTTTTCATATTTCCAATTTTATTCTGCTACGGCAAGCCCATTTTTGGAATTTTAAAAATATTGTAATTTTTTTACATTTTCACCTGTACCCGGCATCATGGTATTTTTCAGGTCGAAAAATTTATATTTTTAGTTTAAGTTAATAATATATTTATTACATTCGTACCTTTAAACCTATTCCATTTTTCATATTTCCAATTTTATTCTGCTACTGCAAGCCCATTTTCGGAATTTTAAAAATATTGTAATTTTTTGACATTTTCACCTGTACCCGGCATCATGGTATTTTTCAGGTCGAAAAATTTATATTTTTAGTTTAAGTTAATAGTATATTTATTACATTCGTACCTTTAAACCTATTCCATTTTTCATATTTCCAATTTTATTCTGCTACTGCAAGCCCATTTTCGGAATTTTAAAAATATTGTAATTTTTTTACATTTTCACCTGTACCCGGCATCAGGGTATTTTTCAGGTCGAAAAATTTATATTTTTAGTTTAAGTTAATAGTATATTTATTACATTCGTACCTTTAAACCTATTCCATTTTTCATATTTCCAATTTTATTCTGCTACTGCAAGCCCATTTTTGTAATTTTAAAAATATTGTCATTTTTTGACATTTTCACCTGTACCCGGCATCATGGTATTTTTCAGGTCGAAAAATTTATATTTTTAGTTTAAGTTAATAGTATATTTATTACATTCGTACCTTTAAACCTATTCCATTTTTCATATTTCCAATTTTATTCTGCTACTGCAAGCCCATTTTCGGAATTTTAAAAATATTGTAATTTTTTGACATTTTCACCTGTACCCGGCATCATGGTATTTTTCAGGTCGAAAAATTTATATTTTTAGTTTAAGCTAATAATATATTTATTACATTCGTACCTTTAAACCTATTCCATTTTTCATATTTCCAATTTTATTCTGCAACTGCAAGCCCATTTTCGGAATTTTAAAAATATTGCAATTTTTTGACATTTTCACCTGTACCCGGCATCAGGGTATTTTTCAGGTCAAAAAATTTATATTTTTAGTTTAAGTTAATAGTATATTTATTACATTCGTACCTTTAAACCTATTCCATTTTTCATATTTCCAATTTTATTCTGCTACTGCAAGCCCATTTTTGGAATTTTAAAAATATTGTCATTTTTTGACATTTTCACCTGTACCCGGCATCATGGTATTTTTCAGGTCAAAAAATTTATATTTTTAGTTTAAGTTAATAGTATATTTATTACATTCGTACCTTTAAACCTATTCCATTTTTCATATTTCCAATTTTATTCTGCTACTGCAAGCCCATTTTCGGAATTTTAAAAATATTGTAATTTTTTTACATTTTCACCTGTACCCGGCATCAGGGTATTTTTCAGGTCGAAAAATTTATATTTTTAGTTTAAGTTAATAGTATATTTATTACATTCGTACCTTTAAACCTATTCCATTTTTCATATTTCCAATTTTATTCTGCTACTGCAAGCCCATTTTTGTAATTTTAAAAATATTGTCATTTTTTGACATTTTCACCTGTACGCGGCATCATGGTATTTTTCAGGTCGAAAAATTTATATTTTTAGTTTAAGTTAATAGTATATTTATTACATTCGTACCTTTAAACCTATTCCATTTTTCATATTTCCAATTTTATTCTGCTACGGCAAGCCCATTTTTGGAATTTTAAAAATATTGCCATTTTTTGACATTTTCACCTGTACCCGGCATCATGGTATTTTTCAGGTCGAAAAATTTATATTTTTAGTTTAAGTTAATAGTATATTTATTACATTCGTACCTTTAAACCTATTCCATTTTTCATATTTCCAATTTTATTCTGCTACTGCAAGCCCATTTTTGTAATTTTAAAAATATTGTAATTTTTTGACATTTTCACCTGTACCCGGCATCATGGTATTTTTCAGGTCGAAAAATTTATATTTTTAGTTTAAGTTAATAATATATTTATTACATTCGTACCTTTAAACCTATTCCATTTTTCATATTTCCAATTTTATTCTGCTACTGCAAGCCCATTTTCGGAATTTTAAAAATATTGTAATTTTTTGACATTTTCACCTGTACCCGGCATCATGGTATTTTTCAGGTCGAAAAATTTATATTTTTAGTTTAAGTTAATAATATATTTATTACATTCGTACCTTTAAACCTATTCCATTTTTCATATTTCCAATTTTATTCTGCTACTGCAAGCCCATTTTCGGAATTTTAAAAATATTGTCATTTTTTGACATTTTCACCTGTACCCGGCATCAGGGTATTTTTCAGGTCGAAAAATTTATATTTTTAGTTTAAGTTAATAGTATATTTATTACATTCGTACCTTTAAACCTATTCCATTTTTCATATTTCCAATTTTATTCTGCTACTGCAAGCCCATTTTCGGAATTTTAAAAATATTGTAATTTTTTGACATTTTCACCTGTACCCGGCATCATGGTATTTTTCAGGTCGAAAAATTTATATTTTTAGTTTAAGCTAATAATATATTTATTACATTCGTACCTTTAAACCTATTCCATTTTTCATATTTCCAATTTTATTCTGCAACTGCAAGCCCATTTTCGGAATTTTAAAAATATTGCAATTTTTTGACATTTTCACCTGTACCCGGCATCAGGGTATTTTTCAGGTCAAAAAATTTATATTTTTAGTTTAAGTTAATAGTATATTTATTACATTCGTACCTTTAAACCTATTCCATTTTTCATATTTCCAATTTTATTCTGCTACTGCAAGCCCATTTTTGGAATTTTAAAAATATTGTCATTTTTTGACATTTTCACCTGTACCCGGCATCATGGTATTTTTCAGGTCGAAAAATTTATATTTTTAGTTTAAGTTAATAGTATATTTATTACATTCGTACCTTTAAACCTATTCCATTTTTCATATTTCCAATTTTATTCTGCTACTGCAAGCCCATTTTCGGAATTTTAAAAATATTGTAATTTTTTTACATTTTCACCTGTACCCGGCATCAGGGTATTTTTCAGGTCGAAAAATTTATATTTTTAGTTTAAGTTAATAGTATATTTATTACATTCGTACCTTTAAACCTATTCCATTTTTCATATTTCCAATTTTATTCTGCTACTGCAAGCCCATTTTTGTAATTTTAAAAATATTGTCATTTTTTGACATTTTCACCTGTACCCGGCATCATGGTATTTTTCAGGTCGAAAAATTTATATTTTTAGTTTAAGTTAATAGTATATTTATTACATTCGTACCTTTAAACCTATTCCATTTTTCATATTTCCAATTTTATTCTGCTACGGCAAGCCCATTTTTGGAATTTTAAAAATATTGTAATTTTTTTACATTTTCACCTGTACCCGGCATCATGGTATTTTTCAGGTCGAAAAATTTATATTTTTAGTTTAAGTTAATAATATATTTATTACATTCGTACCTTTAAACCTATTCCATTTTTCATATTTCCAATTTTATTCTGCTACTGCAAGCCCATTTTCGGAATTTTAAAAATATTGTAATTTTTTGACATTTTCACCTGTACCCGGCATCATGGTATTTTTCAGGTCGAAAAATTTATATTTTTAGTTTAAGTTAATAATATATTTATTACATTCGTACCTTTAAACCTATTCCATTTTTCATATTTCCAATTTTATTCTGCTACTGCAAGCCCATTTTCGGAATTTTAAAAATATTGTCATTTTTTGACATTTTCACCTGTACCCGGCATCAGGGTATTTTTCAGGTCGAAAAATTTATATTTTTAGTTTAAGTTAATAGTATATTTATTACATTCGTACCTTTAAACCTATTCCATTTTTCATATTTCCAATTTTATTCTGCTACTGCAAGCCCATTTTCGGAATTTTAAAAATATTGTAATTTTTTGACATTTTCACCTGTACCCGGCATCATGGTATTTTTCAGGTCGAAAAATTTATATTTTTAGTTTAAGCTAATAATATATTTATTACATTCGTACCTTTAAACCTATTCCATTTTTCATATTTCCAATTTTATTCTGCAACTGCAAGCCCATTTTCGGAATTTTAAAAATATTGCAATTTTTTGACATTTTCACCTGTACCCAGCATCAGGGTATTTTTCAGGTCAAAAAATTTATATTTTTAGTTTAAGTTAATAGTATATTTATTACATTCATACCTTTAAACCTATTCCATTTTTCATATTTCCAATTTTATTCTGCTACTGCAAGCCCATTTTCGGAATTTTAAAAATATTGTCATTTTTTGACATTTTCACCTGTACCCGGCATCATGGTATTTTTCAGGTCGAAAAATTTATATTTTTAGTTTAAGTTAATAATATATTTATTACATTCGTACCTTTAAACCTATTCCATTTTTCATATTTCCAATTTTATTCTGCTACTGCAAGCCCATTTTTGGAATTTTAAAAATATTGTCATTTTTTGACATTTTCACCTGTACTATACATCAGGGTATTTTTCAGGTCGAAAATTTTATATTTTTAGTTTAAGTTAATAATATATTTATTACATTCGTACCTTTAAACCTATTCCATTTTTCATATTTCCAATTTTATTCTGCAACTTCAAGCCCATTTTCGGAATTTTAAAAATATTGCAATTTTTTGACATTTTCACCTGTACCCGGCATCATGGTATTTTTCAGGTCGAAAAATTTATATTTTTAGTTTAAGTTAATAATATATTTATTACATTCGTACCTTTAAACCTATTCCATTTTTCATATTTCCAATTTTATTCTGCTACTGCAAGCCCATTTTCGGAATTTTAAAAATATTGTAATTTTTTGACATTTTCACCTGTACCCGGCATCATGGTATTTTTCAGGTCGAAAAATTTATATTTTTAGTTTAAGTTAATAATATATTTATTACATTCGTACCTTTAAACCTATTCCATTTTTCATATTTCCAATTTTATTCTGCTACTGCAAGCCCATTTTTGGAATTTTAAAAATATTGTCATTTTTTGACATTTTCACCTGTACCCGGCATCATGGTATTTTTCAGGTCGAAAAATTTATATTTTTAGTTTAAGTTAATAATATATTTATTACATTCGTACCTTTAAACCTATTCCATTTTTCATATTTCCAATTTTATTCTGCTACTGCAAGCCCATTTTCGGAATTTTAAAAATATTGTAATTTTTTGACATTTTCACCTGTACCCGGCATCATGGTATTTTTCAGGTCGAAAAATTTATATTTTTAGTTTAAGTTAATAATATATTTATTACATTCGTACCTTTAAACCTATTCCATTTTTCATATTTCCAATTTTATTCTGCTACTGCAAGCCCATTTTCGGAATTTTAAAAATATTGTCATTTTTTGACATTTTCACCTGTACCCGGCATCATGGTATTTTTCAGGTCGAAAAATTTATATTTTTAGTTTAAGTTAATAGTATATTTATTACATTCGTACCTTTAAACCTATTCCATTTTTCATATTTCCAATTTTATTCTGCTACTGCAAGCCCATTTTCGGAATTTTAAAAATATTGTAATTTTTTGACATTTTCACCTGTACCCGGCATCATGGTATTTTTCAGGTCGAAAAATTTATATTTTTAGTTTAAGCTAATAATATATTTATTACATTCGTACCTTTAAACCTATTCCATTTTTCATATTTCCAATTTTATTCTGCAACTGCAAGCCCATTTTCGGAATTTTAAAAATATTGCAATTTTTTGACATTTTCACCTGTACCCGGCATCAGGGTATTTTTCAGGTCAAAAAATTTATATTTTTAGTTTAAGTTAATAGTATATTTATTACATTCGTACCTTTAAACCTATTCCATTTTTTATATTTCCAATTTTATTCTGCTACTGCAAGCCCATTTTTGGAATTTTAAAAATATTGTCATTTTTTGACATTTTCACCTGTACCCGGCATCATGGTATTTTTCAGGTCGAAAAATTTATATTTTTAGTTTAAGTTAATAATATATTTATTACATTCGTACCTTTAAACCTATTCCATTTTTCATATTTCCAATTTTATTCTGCTACTGCAAGCCCATTTTCGGAATTTTAAAAATATTGTAATTTTTTTACATTTTCACCTGTACCCGGCATCAGGGTATTTTTCAGGTCGAAAAATTTATATTTTTAGTTTAAGTTAATAGTATATTTATTACATTCGTACCTTTAAACCTATTCCATTTTTCATATTTCCAATTTTATTCTGCTACTGCAAGCCCATTTTCGGAATTTTAAAAATATTGTAATTTTTTGACATTTTCACCTGTACCCGGCATCATGGTATTTTTCAGGTCGAAAAATTTATATTTTTAGTTTAAGTTAATAATATATTTATTACATTCGTACCTTTAAACCTATTCCATTTTTCATATTTCCAATTTTATTCTGCTACTGCAAGCCCATTTTTGGAATTTTAAAAATGTTGTCATTTTTTGACATTTTCACCTGTACTATACATCAGGGTATTTTTCAGGTCGAAAATTTTATATTTTTAGTTTAAGTTAATAATATATTTATTACATTCGTACCTTTAAACCTATTCCATTTTTCATATTTCCAATTTTATTCTGCAACTTCAAGCCCATTTTCGGAATTTTAAAAATATTGCAATTTTTTGACATTTTCACCTGTACCCGGCATCAGGGTATTTTTCAGGTCGAAAAATTTATATTTTTAGTTTAAGTTAATAGTATATTTATTACATTCGTACCTTTAAACCTATTCCATTTTTCATATTTCCAATTTTATTCTGCTACTGCAAGCCCATTTTTGGAATTTTAAAAATATTGTCATTTTTTGACATTTTCACCTGTACCCGGCATCATGGTATTTTTCAGGTCGAAAAATTTATATTTTTAGTTTAAGTTAATAATATATTTATTACATTCGTACCTTTAAACCTATTCCATTTTTCATATTTCCAATTTTATTCTGCTACTGCAAGCCCATTTTCGGAATTTTAAAAATATTGTCATTTTTTGACATTTTCACCTGTACTATACATCAGGGTATTTTTCAGGTCGAAAATTTTATATTTTTAGTTTAAGTTAATAATATATTTATTACATTCGTACCTTTAAACCTATTCCATTTTTCATATTTCCAATTTTATTCTGCTACTGCAAGCCCATTTTTGGAATTTTAAAAATATTGTCATTTTTTGACATTTTCACCTGTACCCGGCATCATGGTATTTTTCAGGTCGAAAAATTTATATTTTTAGTTTAAGTTAATAATATATTTATTACATTCGTACCTTTAAACCTATTCCATTTTTCATATTTCCAATTTTATTCTGCTACTGCAAGCCTATTTTCGGAATTTTAAAAATATTGTAATTTTTTGACATTTTCACCTGTACCCGGCATCAGGGTATTTTTCAGGTCGAAAAATTTATATTTTTAGTTTAAGTTAATAATATATTTATTACATTCGTACCTTTAAACCTATTCCATTTTTCATATTTCCAATTTTATTCTGCTACTGCAAGCCCATTTTTGGAATTTTAAAAATGTTGTCATTTTTTGACATTTTCACCTGTACTATACATCAGGGTATTTTTCAGGTCGAAAAATTTATATTTTTAGTTTAGGTTAATAATATATTTATTACATTCGTACCTTTAAACCTATTCCATTTTTCATATTTCCAATTTTATTCTGCTACTGCAAGCCCATTTTTGGAATTTTAAAAATATTGTCATTTTTTGACATTTTCACCTGTACCCGGCATCAGGGTATTTTTCAGGTCGAAAAATTTATATTTTTAGTTTAAGTTAATAATATATTTATTACATTCGTACCTTTAAACCTATTCCATTTTTCATATTTCCAATTTTATTCTGCTACTGCAAGCCCATTTTCGGAATTTTAAAAATATTGTCATTTTTTGACATTTTCACCTGTACTATACATCAGGGTATTTTTCAGGTCGAAAATTTTATATTTTTAGTTTAAGTTAATAATATATTTATTACATTCGTACCTTTAAACCTATTCCATTTTTCATATTTCCAATTTTATTCTGCTACTGCAAGCCCATTTTTGGAATTTTAAAAATATTGTCATTTTTTGACATTTTCACCTGTACCCGGCATCATGGTATTTTTCAGGTCGAAAAATTTATATTTTTAGTTTAAGTTAATAATATATTTATTACATTCGTACCTTTAAACCTATTCCATTTTTCATATTTCCAATTTTATTCTGCTACTGCAAGCCCATTTTTGGAATTTTAAAAATATTGTCATTTTTTGACATTTTCACCTGTACCCGGCATCATGGTATTTTTCAGGTTGAAAAATTTATATTTTTAGTTTAAGTTAATAATATATTTATTACATTCGTACCTTTAAACCTATTCCATTTTTCATATTTCCAATTTTATTCTGCTACTGCAAGCCCATTTTTGGAATTTTAAAAATATTGTAATTTTTTGACATTTTCACCTGTACTATACATCAGGGTATTTTTCAGGTCGAAAATTTTATATTTTTAGTTTAAGTTAATAATATATTTATTACATTCATACCTTTAAACCTATTCCATTTTTCATATTTCCAATTTTATTCTGCTACTGCAAGCCCATTTTCGGAATTTTAAAAATATTGTAATTTTTTGACATTTTCACCTGTACCCGGCATCAGGGTATTTTTCAGGTCGAAAAATTTATATTTTTTGTTTAAGTTAATAGTATATTTATTACATTCGTACCTTTAAACCTATTCCATTTTTCATATTTCCAATTTTATTCTGCTACTGCAAGCCCATTTTCAGAATTTTAAAAATATTGTAATTTTTTGACATTTTCACCTGTACTATACATCAGGGTATTTTTCAGGTCGAAAATTTTATATTTTTAGTTTAAGTTAATAATATATTTATTACATTCGTACCTTTAAACCTATTCCATTTTTCATATTTCCAATTTTATTCTGCTACTGCAAGCCCATTTTTGGAATTTTAAAAATATTGTCATTTTTTGACATTTTCACCTGTACTATACATCAGGGTATTTTTCAGGTCGAAAAATTTATATTTTTAGTTTAAGTTAATAATATATTTATTACATTCGTACCTTTAAACCTATTCCATTTTTCATATTTCCAATTTTATTCTGCTACTGCAAGCCCATTTTTGGAATTTTAAAAATATTGTCATTTTTTGACATTTTCACCTGTACCCGGCATCAGGGTATTTTTCAGGTCGAAAAATTTATATTTTTAGTTTAAGTTAATAATATATTTATTGCATTCGTACCTTTAAACCTATTCCATTTTTGATATTTCCAATTTTATTCTGCTACTGCAAGCCCATTTTCGGAATTTTAAAAATATTGTAATTTTTTGACATTTTCACCTGTACCCGGCATCATGGTATTTTTCAGGTCGAAAAATTTATATTTTTAGTTTAAGTTAATAATATATTTATTACATTCGTACCTTTAAACCTATTCCATTTTTCATATTTCCAATTTTATTCTGCTACTGCAAGCCCATTTTTGGAATTTTAAAAATATTGTCATTTTTTGACATTTTCACCTGTACTATACATCAGGGTATTTTTCAGGTCGAAAATTTTATATTTTTAGTTTAAGTTAATAATATATTTATTACATTCGTACCTTTAAACCTATTCCATTTTTCATATTTCCAATTTTATTCTGCTACTGCAAGCCCATTTTTGGAATTTTAAAAATATTGTCATTTTTTGACATTTTCACCTGTACTATACATCAGGGTATTTTTCAGGTCGAAAAATTTATATTTTTAGTTTAAGTTAATAATATATTTATTACATTCGTACCTTTAAACCTATTCCATTTTTCATATTTCCAATTTTATTCTGCTACTGCAAGCCCATTTTTGGAATTTTAAAAATATTGTCATTTTTTGACATTTTCACCTGTACTATACATCAGGGTATTTTTCAGGTCGAAAATTTTATATTTTTAGTTTAAGTTAATAATATATTTATTACATTCGTACCTTTAAACCTATTCCATTTTTAGTTAATATTATTAACAAGTTAATAATATATTTATTACATTCGTACCTTTAAACCTATTCCATTTTTCATATTTCCAATTTTATTCTGCTACTGCAAGCCCATTTTCGGAATTGTCATTTTTTGACATTTTCACCTGTACCCGGCATCATGGTATTTTTCAGGTCGAAAATTTTATATTTTTAGTTTAAGTTAATAATATATTTATTACATTCGTACCTTTAAACCTATTCCATTTTTCATATTTCCAATTTTATTCTGCTACTGCAAGCCCATTTTTGGAATTTTAAAAATATTGTCCTTTTTTGACATTTTCACCTGTACTATACATCAGGGTAATTTTCAGGTCGAAAATTTTATATTTTTAGTTTAAGTTAATAATATATTTATTACATTCGTACCTTTAAACCTATTCCATTTTTCATATTTCCAATTTTATTCTGCTACTGCAAGCCCATTTTCGGAATTTTAAAAATATTGTAATTTTTTGACATTTTCACCTGTACCCGGCATCATGGTATTTTTCAGGTCGAAAAATTTATATTTTTAGTTTAAGTTAATAATATATTTATTACATTCGTACCTTTAAACCTATTCCATTTTTCATATTTCCAATTTTATTCTGCTACTGCAAGCCCATTTTTGGAATTTTAAAAATATTGTAATTTTTTGACATTTTCACCTGTACCCGGCATCATGGTATTTTTCAGGTCGAAAAATTTATATTTTTAGTTTAAGTTAATAATATATTTATTACATTCGTACCTTTAAACCTATTCCATTTTTCATATTTCCAATTTTATTCTGCTACTGCAAGCCCATTTTTGGAATTTTAAAAATATTGTCATTTTTTGACATTTTCACCTGTACTATACATCAGGGTATTTTTCAGGTCGAAAATTTTATATTTTTAGTTTAAGTTAATAATATATTTATTACATTCGTACCTTTAAACCTATTCCATTTTTCATATTTCCAATTTTATTCTGCTACTGCAAGCCCATTTTTGGAATTTTAAAAATATTGTCATTTTTTGACATTTTCACCTGTACCCGGCATCATGGTATTTTTCAGGTTGAAAAATTTATATTTTTAGTTTAAGTTAATAATATATTTATTACATTCGTACCTTTAAACCTATTCCATTTTTCATATTTCCAATTTTATTCTGCTACTGCAAGCCCATTTTCGGAATTTTAAAAATATTGTAATTTTTTGACATTTTCACCTGTACCCGGCATCATGGTATTTTTCAGGTCGAAAAATTTATATTTTTAGTTTAAGTTAATAATATATTTATTGCATTCGTACCTTTAAACCTATTCCATTTTTGATATTTCCAATTTTATTCTGCTACTGCAAGCCCATTTTCGGAATTTTAAAAATATTGTAATTTTTTGACATTTTCACCTGTACCCGGCATCATGGTATTTTTCAGGTCGAAAAATTTATATTTTTAGTTTAAGTTAATAATATATTTATTACATTCGTACCTTTAAACCTATTCCATTTTTCATATTTCCAATTTTATTCTGCTACTGCAAGCCCATTTTTGGAATTTTAAAAATATTGTCATTTTTTGACATTTTCACCTGTACTATACATCAGGGTATTTTTCAGGTCGAAAATTTTATATTTTTAGTTTAAGTTAATAATATATTTATTACATTCGTACCTTTAAACCTATTCCATTTTTAGTTAATATTATTAACAAGTTAATAATATATTTATTACATTCGTACCTTTAAACCTATTCCATTTTTCATATTTCCAATTTTATTCTGCTACTGCAAGCCCATTTTCGGAATTGTCATTTTTTGACATTTTCACCTGTACTATACATCAGGGTATTTTTCAGGTCGAAAAATTTATATTTTTAGTTTAAGTTAATAATATATTTATTACATTCGTACCTTTAAACCTATTCCATTTTTCATATTTCCAATTTTATTCTGCTACTGCAAGCCCATTTTTGGAATTTTAAAAATGTTGTCATTTTTTGACATTTTCACCTGTACTATACATCAGGGTATTTTTCAGGTCGAAAATTTTATATTTTTATTTTAAGTTAATAGTATATTTATTACATTCGTACCTTTAAACCTATTCCATTTTTCATATTTCCAATTTTATTCGGCTACTGCAAGCCCATTTTCAGAATTTTAAAAATATTGTAATTTTTTGACATTTTCACCTGTACCCGGCATCATGGTATTTTTCAGGTCGAAAAATTTATATTTTTAGTTTAAGTTAATAATATATTTATTACATTCGTACCTTTAAACCTATTCCATTTTTCATATTTCCAATTTTATTCTGCTACGGCAAGCCCATTTTTGGAATTTGAAAAATGTTGTCATTTTTTGACATTTTCACCTGTACTATACATCAGGGTATTTTTCAGGTCGAAAAATTTATATTTTTAGTTTAAGTTAATAATATATTTATTACATTCGTACCTTTAAACCTATTCCATTTTTCATATTTCCAATTTTATTCTGCTACTGCAAGCCCATTTTCAGAATTTTAAAAATATTGTAATTTTTTGACATTTTCACCTGTACTATACATCAGGGTATTTTTCAGGTCGAAAAATTTATATTTTTAGTTTAAGTTAATAATATATTTATTACATTCGTACCTTTAAACCTATTCCATTTTTCATATTTCCAATTTTATTCTGCAACTTCAAGCCCATTTTCGGAATTTTAAAAATATTGCAATTTTTTGACATTTTCACCTGTACCCGGCATCAGGGTATTTTTCAGGTCGAAAAATTTATATTTTTAGTTTAAGCTAATAGTATATTTATTACATTCGTACCTTTAAACCTATTCCATTTTTCATATTTCCAATTTTATTCTGCTACTGCAAGCCCATTTTTGGAATTTTAAAAATATTGTCATTTTTTGACATTTTCACCTGTACCCGGCATCATGGTATTTTTCAGGTCGAAAAATTTATATTTTTAGTTTAAGTTAATAATATATTTATTACATTCGTACCTTTAAACCTATTCCATTTTTCATATTTCCAATTTTATTCTGCTACTGCAAGCCCATTTTCGGAATTTTAAAAATATTGTAATTTTTTGACATTTTCACCTGTACCCGGCATCATGGTATTTTTCAGGTCGAAAAATTTATATTTTTAGTTTAAGTTAATAATATATTTATTACATTCGTACCTTTAAACCTATTCCATTTTTCATATTTCCAATTTTATTCTGCTACTGCAAGCCCATTTTTGGAATTTTAAAAATATTGTCATTTTTTGACATTTTCACCTGTACCCGGCATCATGGTATTTTTCAGGTCGAAAAATTTATATTTTTAGTTTAAGTTAATAATATATTTATTACATTCGTACCTTTAAACCTATTCCATTTTTCATATTTCCAATTTTATTCTGCTACTGCAAGCCCATTTTCGGAATTTTAAAAATATTGTAATTTTTTGACATTTTCACCTGTACCCGGCATCATGGTATTTTTCAGGTCGAAAAATTTATATTTTTAGTTTAAGTTAATAATATATTTATTACATTCGTACCTTTAAACCTATTCCATTTTTCATATTTCCAATTTTATTCTGCTACTGCAAGCCCATTTTCGGAATTTTAAAAATATTGTCATTTTTTGACATTTTCACCTGTACCCGGCATCATGGTATTTTTCAGGTCGAAAAATTTATATTTTTAGTTTAAGTTAATAGTATATTTATTACATTCGTACCTTTAAACCTATTCCATTTTTCATATTTCCAATTTTATTCTGCTACTGCAAGCCCATTTTCGGAATTTTAAAAATATTGTAATTTTTTGACATTTTCACCTGTACCCGGCATCATGGTATTTTTCAGGTCGAAAAATTTATATTTTTAGTTTAAGCTAATAATATATTTATTACATTCGTACCTTTAAACCTATTCCATTTTTCATATTTCCAATTTTATTCTGCAACTGCAAGCCCATTTTCGGAATTTTAAAAATATTGCAATTTTTTGACATTTTCACCTGTACCCGGCATCAGGGTATTTTTCAGGTCAAAAAATTTATATTTTTAGTTTAAGTTAATAGTATATTTATTACATTCGTACCTTTAAACCTATTCCATTTTTTATATTTCCAATTTTATTCTGCTACTGCAAGCCCATTTTTGGAATTTTAAAAATATTGTCATTTTTTGACATTTTCACCTGTACCCGGCATCATGGTATTTTTCAGGTCGAAAAATTTATATTTTTAGTTTAAGTTAATAATATATTTATTACATTCGTACCTTTAAACCTATTCCATTTTTCATATTTCCAATTTTATTCTGCTACTGCAAGCCCATTTTCGGAATTTTAAAAATATTGTAATTTTTTTACATTTTCACCTGTACCCGGCATCAGGGTATTTTTCAGGTCGAAAAATTTATATTTTTAGTTTAAGTTAATAGTATATTTATTACATTCGTACCTTTAAACCTATTCCATTTTTCATATTTCCAATTTTATTCTGCTACTGCAAGCCCATTTTCGGAATTTTAAAAATATTGTAATTTTTTGACATTTTCACCTGTACCCGGCATCATGGTATTTTTCAGGTCGAAAAATTTATATTTTTAGTTTAAGTTAATAATATATTTATTACATTCGTACCTTTAAACCTATTCCATTTTTCATATTTCCAATTTTATTCTGCTACTGCAAGCCCATTTTTGGAATTTTAAAAATGTTGTCATTTTTTGACATTTTCACCTGTACTATACATCAGGGTATTTTTCAGGTCGAAAATTTTATATTTTTAGTTTAAGTTAATAATATATTTATTACATTCGTACCTTTAAACCTATTCCATTTTTCATATTTCCAATTTTATTCTGCAACTTCAAGCCCATTTTCGGAATTTTAAAAATATTGCAATTTTTTGACATTTTCACCTGTACCCGGCATCAGGGTATTTTTCAGGTCGAAAAATTTATATTTTTAGTTTAAGTTAATAGTATATTTATTACATTCGTACCTTTAAACCTATTCCATTTTTCATATTTCCAATTTTATTCTGCTACTGCAAGCCCATTTTTGGAATTTTAAAAATATTGTCATTTTTTGACATTTTCACCTGTACCCGGCATCATGGTATTTTTCAGGTCGAAAAATTTATATTTTTAGTTTAAGTTAATAATATATTTATTACATTCGTACCTTTAAACCTATTCCATTTTTCATATTTCCAATTTTATTCTGCTACTGCAAGCCCATTTTCGGAATTTTAAAAATATTGTCATTTTTTGACATTTTCACCTGTACTATACATCAGGGTATTTTTCAGGTCGAAAATTTTATATTTTTAGTTTAAGTTAATAATATATTTATTACATTCGTACCTTTAAACCTATTCCATTTTTCATATTTCCAATTTTATTCTGCTACTGCAAGCCCATTTTTGGAATTTTAAAAATATTGTCATTTTTTGACATTTTCACCTGTACCCGGCATCATGGTATTTTTCAGGTCGAAAAATTTATATTTTTAGTTTAAGTTAATAATATATTTATTACATTCGTACCTTTAAACCTATTCCATTTTTCATATTTCCAATTTTATTCTGCTACTGCAAGCCTATTTTCGGAATTTTAAAAATATTGTAATTTTTTGACATTTTCACCTGTACCCGGCATCAGGGTATTTTTCAGGTCGAAAAATTTATATTTTTAGTTTAAGTTAATAATATATTTATTACATTCGTACCTTTAAACCTATTCCATTTTTCATATTTCCAATTTTATTCTGCTACTGCAAGCCCATTTTTGGAATTTTAAAAATGTTGTCATTTTTTGACATTTTCACCTGTACTATACATCAGGGTATTTTTCAGGTCGAAAAATTTATATTTTTAGTTTAGGTTAATAATATATTTATTACATTCGTACCTTTAAACCTATTCCATTTTTCATATTTCCAATTTTATTCTGCTACTGCAAGCCCATTTTTGGAATTTTAAAAATATTGTCATTTTTTGACATTTTCACCTGTACCCGGCATCAGGGTATTTTTCAGGTCGAAAAATTTATATTTTTAGTTTAAGTTAATAATATATTTATTACATTCGTACCTTTAAACCTATTCCATTTTTCATATTTCCAATTTTATTCTGCTACTGCAAGCCCATTTTCGGAATTTTAAAAATATTGTCATTTTTTGACATTTTCACCTGTACTATACATCAGGGTATTTTTCAGGTCGAAAATTTTATATTTTTAGTTTAAGTTAATAATATATTTATTACATTCGTACCTTTAAACCTATTCCATTTTTCATATTTCCAATTTTATTCTGCTACTGCAAGCCCATTTTTGGAATTTTAAAAATATTGTCATTTTTTGACATTTTCACCTGTACCCGGCATCATGGTATTTTTCAGGTCGAAAAATTTATATTTTTAGTTTAAGTTAATAATATATTTATTACATTCGTACCTTTAAACCTATTCCATTTTTCATATTTCCAATTTTATTCTGCTACTGCAAGCCCATTTTTGGAATTTTAAAAATATTGTCATTTTTTGACATTTTCACCTGTACCCGGCATCATGGTATTTTTCAGGTTGAAAAATTTATATTTTTAGTTTAAGTTAATAATATATTTATTACATTCGTACCTTTAAACCTATTCCATTTTTCATATTTCCAATTTTATTCTGCTACTGCAAGCCCATTTTTGGAATTTTAAAAATATTGTAATTTTTTGACATTTTCACCTGTACTATACATCAGGGTATTTTTCAGGTCGAAAATTTTATATTTTTAGTTTAAGTTAATAATATATTTATTACATTCATACCTTTAAACCTATTCCATTTTTCATATTTCCAATTTTATTCTGCTACTGCAAGCCCATTTTCGGAATTTTAAAAATATTGTAATTTTTTGACATTTTCACCTGTACCCGGCATCAGGGTATTTTTCAGGTCGAAAAATTTATATTTTTTGTTTAAGTTAATAGTATATTTATTACATTCGTACCTTTAAACCTATTCCATTTTTCATATTTCCAATTTTATTCTGCTACTGCAAGCCCATTTTCAGAATTTTAAAAATATTGTAATTTTTTGACATTTTCACCTGTACTATACATCAGGGTATTTTTCAGGTCGAAAATTTTATATTTTTAGTTTAAGTTAATAATATATTTATTACATTCGTACCTTTAAACCTATTCCATTTTTCATATTTCCAATTTTATTCTGCTACTGCAAGCCCATTTTTGGAATTTTAAAAATATTGTCATTTTTTGACATTTTCACCTGTACTATACATCAGGGTATTTTTCAGGTCGAAAAATTTATATTTTTAGTTTAAGTTAATAATATATTTATTACATTCGTACCTTTAAACCTATTCCATTTTTCATATTTCCAATTTTATTCTGCTACTGCAAGCCCATTTTTGGAATTTTAAAAATATTGTCATTTTTTGACATTTTCACCTGTACCCGGCATCAGGGTATTTTTCAGGTCGAAAAATTTATATTTTTAGTTTAAGTTAATAATATATTTATTGCATTCGTACCTTTAAACCTATTCCATTTTTGATATTTCCAATTTTATTCTGCTACTGCAAGCCCATTTTCGGAATTTTAAAAATATTGTAATTTTTTGACATTTTCACCTGTACCCGGCATCATGGTATTTTTCAGGTCGAAAAATTTATATTTTTAGTTTAAGTTAATAATATATTTATTACATTCGTACCTTTAAACCTATTCCATTTTTCATATTTCCAATTTTATTCTGCTACTGCAAGCCCATTTTTGGAATTTTAAAAATATTGTCATTTTTTGACATTTTCACCTGTACTATACATCAGGGTATTTTTCAGGTCGAAAATTTTATATTTTTAGTTTAAGTTAATAATATATTTATTACATTCGTACCTTTAAACCTATTCCATTTTTCATATTTCCAATTTTATTCTGCTACTGCAAGCCCATTTTTGGAATTTTAAAAATATTGTCATTTTTTGACATTTTCACCTGTACTATACATCAGGGTATTTTTCAGGTCGAAAAATTTATATTTTTAGTTTAAGTTAATAATATATTTATTACATTCGTACCTTTAAACCTATTCCATTTTTCATATTTCCAATTTTATTCTGCTACTGCAAGCCCATTTTTGGAATTTTAAAAATATTGTCATTTTTTGACATTTTCACCTGTACTATACATCAGGGTATTTTTCAGGTCGAAAATTTTATATTTTTAGTTTAAGTTAATAATATATTTATTACATTCGTACCTTTAAACCTATTCCATTTTTAGTTAATATTATTAACAAGTTAATAATATATTTATTACATTCGTACCTTTAAACCTATTCCATTTTTCATATTTCCAATTTTATTCTGCTACTGCAAGCCCATTTTCGGAATTGTCATTTTTTGACATTTTCACCTGTACCCGGCATCATGGTATTTTTCAGGTCGAAAATTTTATATTTTTAGTTTAAGTTAATAATATATTTATTACATTCGTACCTTTAAACCTATTCCATTTTTCATATTTCCAATTTTATTCTGCTACTGCAAGCCCATTTTTGGAATTTTAAAAATATTGTCCTTTTTTGACATTTTCACCTGTACTATACATCAGGGTAATTTTCAGGTCGAAAATTTTATATTTTTAGTTTAAGTTAATAATATATTTATTACATTCGTACCTTTAAACCTATTCCATTTTTCATATTTCCAATTTTATTCTGCTACTGCAAGCCCATTTTCGGAATTTTAAAAATATTGTAATTTTTTGACATTTTCACCTGTACCCGGCATCATGGTATTTTTCAGGTCGAAAAATTTATATTTTTAGTTTAAGTTAATAATATATTTATTACATTCGTACCTTTAAACCTATTCCATTTTTCATATTTCCAATTTTATTCTGCTACTGCAAGCCCATTTTTGGAATTTTAAAAATATTGTAATTTTTTGACATTTTCACCTGTACCCGGCATCATGGTATTTTTCAGGTCGAAAAATTTATATTTTTAGTTTAAGTTAATAATATATTTATTACATTCGTACCTTTAAACCTATTCCATTTTTCATATTTCCAATTTTATTCTGCTACTGCAAGCCCATTTTTGGAATTTTAAAAATATTGTCATTTTTTGACATTTTCACCTGTACTATACATCAGGGTATTTTTCAGGTCGAAAATTTTATATTTTTAGTTTAAGTTAATAATATATTTATTACATTCGTACCTTTAAACCTATTCCATTTTTCATATTTCCAATTTTATTCTGCTACTGCAAGCCCATTTTTGGAATTTTAAAAATATTGTCATTTTTTGACATTTTCACCTGTACCCGGCATCATGGTATTTTTCAGGTTGAAAAATTTATATTTTTAGTTTAAGTTAATAATATATTTATTACATTCGTACCTTTAAACCTATTCCATTTTTCATATTTCCAATTTTATTCTGCTACTGCAAGCCCATTTTCGGAATTTTAAAAATATTGTAATTTTTTGACATTTTCACCTGTACCCGGCATCATGGTATTTTTCAGGTCGAAAAATTTATATTTTTAGTTTAAGTTAATAATATATTTATTGCATTCGTACCTTTAAACCTATTCCATTTTTGATATTTCCAATTTTATTCTGCTACTGCAAGCCCATTTTCGGAATTTTAAAAATATTGTAATTTTTTGACATTTTCACCTGTACCCGGCATCATGGTATTTTTCAGGTCGAAAAATTTATATTTTTAGTTTAAGTTAATAATATATTTATTACATTCGTACCTTTAAACCTATTCCATTTTTCATATTTCCAATTTTATTCTGCTACTGCAAGCCCATTTTTGGAATTTTAAAAATATTGTCATTTTTTGACATTTTCACCTGTACTATACATCAGGGTATTTTTCAGGTCGAAAATTTTATATTTTTAGTTTAAGTTAATAATATATTTATTACATTCGTACCTTTAAACCTATTCCATTTTTAGTTAATATTATTAACAAGTTAATAATATATTTATTACATTCGTACCTTTAAACCTATTCCATTTTTCATATTTCCAATTTTATTCTGCTACTGCAAGCCCATTTTCGGAATTGTCATTTTTTGACATTTTCACCTGTACTATACATCAGGGTATTTTTCAGGTCGAAAAATTTATATTTTTAGTTTAAGTTAATAATATATTTATTACATTCGTACCTTTAAACCTATTCCATTTTTCATATTTCCAATTTTATTCTGCTACTGCAAGCCCATTTTTGGAATTTTAAAAATGTTGTCATTTTTTGACATTTTCACCTGTACTATACATCAGGGTATTTTTCAGGTCGAAAATTTTATATTTTTATTTTAAGTTAATAGTATATTTATTACATTCGTACCTTTAAACCTATTCCATTTTTCATATTTCCAATTTTATTCGGCTACTGCAAGCCCATTTTCAGAATTTTAAAAATATTGTAATTTTTTGACATTTTCACCTGTACCCGGCATCATGGTATTTTTCAGGTCGAAAAATTTATATTTTTAGTTTAAGTTAATAATATATTTATTACATTCGTACCTTTAAACCTATTCCATTTTTCATATTTCCAATTTTATTCTGCTACTGCAAGCCCATTTTTGGAATTTGAAAAATGTTGTCATTTTTTGACATTTTCACCTGTACTATACATCAGGGTATTTTTCAGGTCGAAAAATTTATATTTTTAGTTTAAGTTAATAATATATTTATTACATTCGTACCTTTAAACCTATTCCATTTTTCATATTTCCAATTTTATTCTGCTACTGCAAGCCCATTTTCAGAATTTTAAAAATATTGTAATTTTTTGACATTTTCACCTGTACTATACATCAGGGTATTTTTCAGGTCGAAAAATTTATATTTTTAGTTTAAGTTAATAATATATTTATTACATTCGTACGTTTAAACCGATTCCATTTTTCATATTTCCAATTTTAGTCTGCTACTGCAAGCCCATTTTTGGAATTTTAAAAATGTTGTCATTTTTTGACATTTTCACCTGTACCCGGCATCATGGTATTATTCAGGTCGAAAAATTTATATTTTTAGTTTAAGTTAATAATATATTTATTACATTCGTACCTTTAAACCTATTCCATTTTTCATATTTCCAATTTTATTCGGCTACTGCAAGCCCATTTTTGGAATTTTAAAAATATTCTAATTTTTTGACATTTTCACCTGTACTATACATCAGGGTATTTTTCAGGTCGAAAAATTTATATTTTCAGTTTAAGTTAATAATATATTTATTACATTCGTACCTTTAAACCTATTCCATTTTTCATATTTCCAATTTTATTCGGCTACTGCAAGCCCATTTTCAGAATTTTAAAAATATTGTAATTTTTTGACATTTTCACCTGTACTATACATCAGGGTATTTTTCAGGTCGAAAAATTTATATTTTTAGTTTAAGTTAATAATATATTTATTACATTCGTACGTTTAAACCGATTCCATTTTTCATATTTCCAATTTTAGTCTGCTACTGCAAGCCCATTTTTGGAATTTTAAAAATGTTGTCATTTTTTGACATTTTCACCTGTACCCGGCATCATGGTATTTTTCAGGTCGAAAAATTTATATTTTTAGTTTAAGTTAATAATATATTTATTACATTCGTACCTTTAAACCTATTCCATTTTTCATATTTCCAATTTTATTCGGCTACTGCAAGCCCATTTTTGGAATTTTAAAAATATTGTAATTTTTTGACATTTTCACCTGTACTATACATCAGGGTATTTTTCAGGTCGAAAAATTTATATTTTTAGTTTAAGTTAATAATATATTTATTACATTCGTACCTTTAAACCTATTCCATTTTTCATATTTCCAATTTTATTCTGCTACTGCAAGCCCATTTTTGGAATTTTAAAAATATTGTCATTTTTTGACATTTTCACTTGTACTATATACATCATGGTATTTTTCAAGTCGAAAAATTTATATTTTTAGTTTAAGTTAATAATATATTTATTACATTCGTACCTTTAAACCTATTCCATTTTTCATATTTCCAATTTTATTCTGCTACTGCAAGCCCATTTTTGGAATTTTAAAAATATTGTAATTTTTTGACATTTTCACCTGTACTATACATCAGGGTATTTTTCAGGTCGAAAATTTTATATTTTTAGTTTAAGTTAATAATATATTTATTACATTCGTACCTTTAAACCTATTCCATTTTTCATATTTCCAATTTTATTCTGCTACTGCAATCCCATTTTCGGAATTTTAAAAATATTGCAATTTTTTGACATTTTCACCTGTACCCGGCATCATGGTTTTATTCAGGTTGAAAAATTTATATTTTTAGTTTAAGTTAATAATATATTTATTACATTCGTACCTTTAAACCTATTCCATTTTTCATATTTCCAATTTTATTCTGCTACTGCAAGCCCATTTTTGGAATTTTAAAAATGTTGTCATTTTTTGACATTTTCACCTGTACTACATCAGGGTATTTTTCAGGTCAAAAAATTTATATTTTTAGTTTAAGTTAATAATATATTTATTACATTCGTACCTTTAAACCTATTCCATTTTTCATATTTCCAATTTTATTCTGCTACTGCAAGCCCATTTTCAGAATTTTAAGAATATTGTAATTTTTTGACATTTTCACCTGTACTATACATCAGGGTATTTTTCAGGTCGAAAAATTTATATTTTTAGTTTAAGTTAATAATATGTTTATTACATTCGTACCTTTAAACCTATTCCATTTTTCATATTTCCAATTTTATTCTGCTACTGCAAGCCCATTTTCGGAATTTTAAAAATATTGCAATTTTTTGACATTTTCACCTGTATCCATCATCATGGTATTATTCAGGTCGAAAAATTTATATTTTTAGTTTAAGTTAATAATATATTTATTACATTCGTACCTTTAAACCTATTCCATTTTTCATATTTCCAATTTTATTCTGCAACTGCAAGCCCATTTTCAGAATTTTAAAAATATTGTAATTTTTTAAAATTTTCACCTGTACTATACATCAGGGTATTTTTCAGGTCGAAAAATTCATATTTTTAGTTTAAGTTAATAATATATTTATTACATTCATACCTTTAAACCTATTCCATTTTTCATATTTCCAATTTTATTCTGCGACTACAAGCCCATTTTCGGAATTTTAAAAATATTTTCATTTTTTGACATTTTCACCTGTACTATACATCAGGGTAATTTTCAGGTCGAAAATTTTATATTTTTAGTTTAAGTTAATAATATATTTATTACATTCGTACCTTTAAACCTATTCCATTTTTCATATTTCCAATTTTATTCTGCTACTGCAAGCCCATTTTTGGAATTTTAAAAATGTTGTCATTTTTTGACATTTTCACTGTACTATACAGGGTATTTTTCAGGTTGAAAAATTTATATTTTTAGTTTCAGTTAATAATATATTTATTACATTCGTACCTTTAAAGCTATTCCATTTTTCATATTTCCAATTTTATTCTGCTACTGCAAGCCCATTTTTGGAATTTTAAAAATATTCTAATTTTTTGACATTTTCACCTGTACTTATACATCAGGGTATTTTTCAGGTCGAAAAATTTATATTTTTAGTTTAAGTTAATAATATATTTATTACATTCGTACCTTTAAACCTATTCCATTTTTCATATTTCCAATTTTATTCTGCTACTGCAAGCCCATTTTCGGAATTTTAAAAATATTGCAATTTTTTTGACATTTTCACCTGTACCCGGCATCATGGTATTTTTCAGGTCGAAAAATTTATATTTTTAGTTTAAGTTAATAATATATTTATTACATTCGTACCTTTAAACCTATTCCATTTTTCATATTTCCAATTTTATTCTGCAACTGCAAGCCCATTTTTGGAATTTTAAAAATATTGTAATTTTTTGACATTTTCACCTGTACTATACATCAGGGTATTTTTCAGGTCGAAAAATTTATATTTTTAGTTTAAGTTAATAGTGTATTTATTACATTCGTACCTTTAAACCTATTCCATTTTTCATATTTCCAATTTTATTCTGCTACTGCAAGCCCATTTTTTGAATTTTAAAAATATTGTAATTTTTTTGACATTTTCACCTGTACCCGGCATCATGGTATTTTTCAGGTCGAAAAATTTATATTTTTAGTTTAAGTTAATAATATATTTATTACATTCGTACCTTTAAACCTATTCCATTTTTCATATTTCCAATTTTATTCTGCTACTGCAAGCCCATTTTTGGAATTTTATAAATGTTGTCATTTTTTGACATTTTCACCTGTACTATACATCAGGGTATTTTTCAGGTCGAAAATTTTATATTTTTATTTTAAGTTAATAGTATATTTATTACATTCGTACCTTTAAACCTATTCCATTTTTCATATTTCCAATTTTATTCGGCTACTGCAAGCCCATTTTCAGAATTTTAAAAATATTGTAATTTTTTGACTTTTTCACCTGTACTATACATCAGGGTATTTTTCAGGTCGAAAAATTTATATTTTTAGTTTAAGTTAATAATATATTTATTACATTCGTACCTTTAAACCTATTCCATTTTTCATATTTCCAATTTTATTCGGCTACTGCAAGCCCATTTTTGGAATTTTAAAAATATTGTCATTTTTTGACATTTTCACCTGTACTATACATCAGGGTATTTTTCAGGTCGAAAAATTTATATTTTTAGTTTAAGTTAATAATATATTTATTACATTCGTACCTTTAAACCTATTCCATTTTTCATATTTCCAATTTTATTCTGCTACTGCAAGCCCATTTTTGGAATTTTAAAAATATTGTAATTTTTTGACATTTTCACCTGTACTATATATACATCAGGGTATTTTTCAGGTCGAAAATTTTATATTTTTAGTTTAAGTTAATAATATATTTATTACATTCGTACCTTTAAACCTATTCCATTTTTCATATTTCCAATTTTATTCTGCTACTGCAATCCCATTTTCGGAATTTTAAAAATATTGCAATTTTTTGACATTTTCACCTGTACCCGGCATCATGGTATTATTCAGGTTGAAAAATTTATATTTTTAGTTTAAGTTAATAATATATTTATTACATTCGTACCTTTAAACCTATTCCATTTTTCATATTTCCAATTTTATTCTGCTACTGCAAGCCCATTTTTGGAATTTTATAAATGTTGTCATTTTTTGACATTTTCACCTGTACTATACATCAGGGTATTTTTCAGGTCGAAAATTTTATATTTTTATTTTAAGTTAATAGTATATTTATTACATTCGTACCTTTAAACCTATTCCATTTTTCATATTTCCAATTTTATTCGGCTACTGCAAGCCCATTTTCAGAATTTTAAAAATATTGTAATTTTTTGACATTTTCACCTGTACTATACATCAGGGTATTTTTCAGGTCGAAAAATTTATATTTTTAGTTTAAGTTAATAATATATTTATTACATTCGTACCTTTAAACCTATTCCATTTTTCATATTTCCAATTTTATTCGGCTACTGCAAGCCCATTTTTGGAATTTTAAAAATATTGTCATTTTTTGACATTTTCACCTGTACTATACATCAGGGTATTTTTCAGGTCGAAAAATTTATATTTTTAGTTTAAGTTAATAATATATTTATTACATTCGTACCTTTAAACCTATTCCATTTTTCATATTTCCAATTTTATTCTGCTACTGCAAGCCCATTTTTGGAATTTTAAAAATATTGTCATTTTTTGACATTTTCACTTGTACTATACATCATGGTATTTTTCAAGTCGAAAAATTTATATTTTTAGTTTAAGTTAATAATATATTTATTACATTCGTACCTTTAAACCTATTCCATTTTTCATATTTCCAATTTTATTCTGCTACTGCAAGCCCATTTTTGGAATTTTAAAAATATTGTAATTTTTTGACATTTTCACCTGTACTATATATACATCAGGGTATTTTTCAGGTCGAAAATTTTATATTTTTAGTTTAAGTTAATAATATATTTATTACATTCGTACCTTTAAACCTATTCCATTTTTCATATTTCCAATTTTATTCTGCTACTGCAATCCCATTTTCGGAATTTTAAAAATATTGCAATTTTTTGACATTTTCACCTGTACCCGGCATCATGGTATTATTCAGGTTGAAAAATTTATATTTTTAGTTTAAGTTAATAATATATTTATTACATTCGTACCTTTAAACCTATTCCATTTTTCATATTTCCAATTTTATTCTGCTACTGCAAGCCCATTTTTGGAATTTTAAAAATGTTGTCATTTTTTGACATTTTCACCTGTACTATACATCAGGGTATTTTTCAGGTCGAAAAATTTATATTTTTAGTTTAAGTTAATAATATATTTATTACATTCGTACCTTTAAACCTATTCCATTTTTCATATTTCCAATTTTATTCTGCTACTGCAAGCCCATTTTCAGAATTTTAAAAATATTGTAATTTTTTGACATTTTCACCTGTACTATACATCAGGGTATTTTTCAGGTCGAAAAATTTATATTTTTAGTTTAAGTTAATAATATGTTTATTACATTCGTACCTTTAAACCTATTCCATTTTTCATATTTCCAAATTTATTCTGCTACTGCAAGCCCATTTTCGGAATTTTAAAAATATTGCAATTTTTTGACATTTTCACCTGTATCCATCATCATGGTATTATTCAGGTCGAAAAATTTATATTTTTAGTTTAAGTTAATAATATATTTATTACATTCGTACCTTTAAACCTATTCCATTTTTCATATTTCCAATTTTATTCTACGACTACAAGCCCATTTTCGGAATTTTAAAACTATTGTCATTTTTTGACATTTTCACCTGTACTATACATCAGGGTAATTTTCAGGTCGAAAAATTTATATTTTTAGTTTAAGTTAATAATATATTTATTACATTCGTACCTTTAAACCTATTCCATTTTTCATATTTCCAATTTTATTCTGCTACTGCAAGCCCATTTTTGGAATTTTATAAATGTTGTCATTTTTTGACATTTTCACCTGTACTATACATCAGGGTATTTTTCAGGTCGAAAATTTTATATTTTTATTTTAAGTTAATAGTATATTTATTACATTCGTACCTTTAAACCTATTCCATTTTTCATATTTCCAATTTTATTCGGCTACTGCAAGCCCATTTTCAGAATTTTAAAAATATTGTAATTTTTTGACATTTTCACCTGTACTATACATCAGGGTATTTTTCAGGTCGAAAAATTTATATTTTTAGTTTAAGTTAATAATATATTTATTACATTCGTACCTTTAAACCTATTCCATTTTTCATATTTCCAATTTTATTCGGCTACTGCAAGCCCATTTTTGGAATTTTAAAAATATTGTCATTTTTTGACATTTTCACCTGTACTATACATCAGGGTATTTTTCAGGTCGAAAAATTTATATTTTTAGTTTAAGTTAATAATATATTTATTACATTCGTACCTTTAAACCTATTCCATTTTTCATATTTCCAATTTTATTCTGCTACTGCAAGCCCATTTTTGGAATTTTAAAAATATTGTCATTTTTTGACATTTTCACTTGTACTATACATCATGGTATTTTTCAAGTCGAAAAATTTATATTTTTAGTTTAAGTTAATAATATATTTATTACATTCGTACCTTTAAACCTATTCCATTTTTCATATTTCCAATTTTATTCTGCTACTGCAAGCCCATTTTTGGAATTTTAAAAATATTGTAATTTTTTGACATTTTCACCTGTACTATATATACATCAGGGTATTTTTCAGGTCGAAAATTTTATATTTTTAGTTTAAGTTAATAATATATTTATTACATTCGTACCTTTAAACCTATTCCATTTTTCATATTTCCAATTTTATTCTGCTACTGCAATCCCATTTTCGGAATTTTAAAAATATTGCAATTTTTTGACATTTTCACCTGTACCCGGCATCATGGTATTATTCAGGTTGAAAAATTTATATTTTTAGTTTAAGTTAATAATATATTTATTACATTCGTACCTTTAAACCTATTCCATTTTTCATATTTCCAATTTTATTCTGCTACTGCAAGCCCATTTTTGGAATTTTATAAATGTTGTCATTTTTTGACATTTTCACCTGTACTATACATCAGGGTATTTTTCAGGTCGAAAATTTTATATTTTTATTTTAAGTTAATAGTATATTTATTACATTCGTACCTTTAAACCTATTCCATTTTTCATATTTCCAATTTTATTCGGCTACTGCAAGCCCATTTTCAGAATTTTAAAAATATTGTAATTTTTTGACATTTTCACCTGTACTATACATCAGGGTATTTTTCAGGTCGAAAAATTTATATTTTTAGTTTAAGTTAATAATATATTTATTACATTCGTACCTTTAAACCTATTCCATTTTTCATATTTCCAAATTTATTCGGCTACTGCAAGCCCATTTTTGGAATTTTAAAAATATTGTCATTTTTTGACATTTTCACCTGTACTATACATCAGGGTATTTTTCAGGTCGAAAAATTTATATTTTTAGTTTAAGTTAATAATATATTTATTACATTCGTACCTTTAAACCTATTCCATTTTTCATATTTCCAATTTTATTCTGCTACTGCAAGCCCATTTTTGGAATTTTAAAAATGTTGTCATTTTTTGACATTTTCACCTGTACTATACATCAGGGTATTTTTCAGGTCGAAAAATTTATATTTTTAGTTTAAGTTAATAATATATTTATTACATTCGTACCTTTAAACCTATTCCATTTTTCATATTTCCAATTTTATTCTGCTACTGCAAGCCCATTTTCAGAATTTTAAAAATATTGTAATTTTTTGACATTTTCACCTGTACTATACATCAGGGTATTTTTCAGGTCGAAAAATTTATATTTTTAGTTTAAGTTAATAATATGTTTATTACATTCGTACCTTTAAACCTATTCCATTTTTCATATTTCCAAATTTATTCTGCTACTGCAAGCCCATTTTCGGAATTTTAAAAATATTGCAATTTTTTGACATTTTCACCTGTATCCATCATCATGGTATTATTCAGGTCGAAAAATTTATATTTTTAGTTTAAGTTAATAATATATTTATTACATTCGTACCTTTAAACCTATTCCATTTTTCATATTTCCAATTTTATTCTACGACTACAAGCCCATTTTCGGAATTTTAAAACTATTGTCATTTTTTGACATTTTCACCTGTACTATACATCAGGGTATTTTTCAGGTCGAAAAATTTATATTTTTAGTTTAAGTTAATAATATATTTATTACATTCGTACCTTTAAACCTATTCCATTTTTCATATTTCCAATTTTATTCTGCTACTGCAAGCCCATTTTTGGAATTTTAAAAATATTGTAATTTTTTGACATTTTCACCTGTACTATACATCAGGGTATTTTTCAGGTCGAAAAATTTATATTTTTAGTTTAAGTTAATAATATATTTATTACATTCGTACCTTTAAACCTATTCCATTTTTCATATTTCCAATTTTATTCTGCTACTGCAAGCCCATTTTCGGAATTTTAAAAATATTCTAATTTTTTGACATTTTCACCTGTACTATACATCAGGGTATTTTTCAGGTCGAAAAATTTATATTTTTAGTTTAAGTTAAAAATATATTTATTACATTCGTACCTTTAAACCTATTCCATTTTTCATATTTCCAATTTTATTCTGCTACTGCAAGCCCATTTTCGGAATTTTAAAAATATTGTAATTTTTTGACATTTTCACCTGTACCCGGCATCATGGTATTTTTCAGGTCGAAAAATTTATATTTTTAGTTTAAGTTAATAATATATTTATTACATTCGTACCTTTAAACCTATTCCATTTTTCATATTTCCAATTTTATTCTGCTACTGCAAGCCCATTTTTGGAATTTGAAAAATGTTGTCATTTTTTGACATTTTCACCTGTACTATACATCAGGGTATTTTTCAGGTCGAAAAATTTATATTTTTAGTTTAAGTTAATAATATATTTATTACATTCGTACCTTTAAACCTATTCCATTTTTCATATTTCCAATTTTATTCGGCTACTGCAAGCCCATTTTCAGAATTTTAAAAATATTGTAATTTTTTGACATTTTCACCTGTACTATACATCAGGGTATTTTTCAGGTCGAAAAATTTATATTTTTAGTTTAAGTTAATAATATATTTATTACATTCGTACGTTTAAACCGATTCCATTTTTCATATTTCCAATTTTAGTCTGCTACTGCAGCCCATTTTTGGAATTTTAAAAATGTTGTCATTTTTTGACATTTTCACCTGTACCCGGCATCATGGTATTTTTCAGGTCGAAAAATTTATATTTTTAGTTTAAGTTAATAATATATTTATTACATTCGTACCTTTAAACCTATTCCATTTTTCATATTTCCAATTTTATTCGGCTACTGCAAGCCCATTTTTGGAATTTTAAAAATATTGTAATTTTTTGACATTTTCACCTGTACTATACATCAGGGTATTTTTCAGGTCGAAAAATTTATATTTTTAGTTTAAGTTAATAATATATTTATTACATTCGTACCTTTAAACCTATTCCATTTTTCATATTTCCAATTTTATTCTGCTACTGCAAGCCCATTTTTGGAATTTTAAAAATATTGTCATTTTTTGACATTTTCACTTGTACTATACATCATGGTATTTTTCAAGTCGAAAAATTTATATTTTTAGTTTAAGTTAATAATATATTTATTACATTCGTACCTTTAAACCTATTCCATTTTTCATATTTCCAATTTTATTCTGCTACTGCAAGCCCATTTTTGGAATTTTAAAAATATTGTAATTTTTTGACATTTTCACCTGTACTATACATCAGGGTATTTTTCAGGTCGAAAATTTTATATTTTTAGTTTAAGTTAATAATATATTTATTACATTCGTACCTTTAAACCTATTCCATTTTTCATATTTCCAATTTTATTCTGCTACTGCAATCCCATTTTCGGAATTTTAAAAATATTGCAATTTTTTGACATTTTCACCTGTACCCGGCATCATGGTTTTATTCAGGTTGAAAAATTTATATTTTTAGTTTAAGTTAATAATATATTTATTACATTCGTACCTTTAAACCTATTCCATTTTTCATATTTCCAATTTTATTCTGCTACTGCAAGCCCATTTTCAGAATTTTAAAAATATTGTAATTTTTTGACATTTTCACCTGTACTATACATCAGGGTATTTTTCAGGTCGAAAAATTTATATTTTTAGTTTAAGTTAATAATATGTTTATTACATTCGTACCTTTAAACCTATTCCATTTTTCATATTTCCAATTTTATTCTGCTACTGCAAGCCCATTTTCGGAATTTTAAAAATATTGCAATTTTTTGACATTTTCACCTGTATCCATCATCATGGTATTATTCAGGTCGAAAAATTTATATTTTTAGTTTAAGTTAATAATATATTTATTACATTCGTACCTTTAAACCTATTCCATTTTTCATATTTCCAATTTTATTCTGCAACTGCAAGCCCATTTTCAGAATTTTAAAAATATTGTAATTTTTTAAAATTTTCACCTGTACTATACATCAGGGTATTTTTCAGGTCGAAAAATTCATATTTTTAGTTTAAGTTAATAATATATTTATTACATTCATACCTTTAAACCTATTCCATTTTTCATATTTCCAATTTTATTCTGCGACTACAAGCCCATTTTCGGAATTTTAAAAATATTTTCATTTTTTGACATTTTCACCTGTACCCGGCATCAGGGTAATTTTCAGGTCGAAAATTTTATATTTTTATTTTAAGTTAATAGTATATTTATTACATTCGTACCTTTAAACCTATTCCATTTTTCATATTTCCAATTTTATTCTGCTACTGCAAGCCCATTTTTGGAATTTTAAAAATGTTGTCATTTTTTGACATTTTCACCTGTACTATACATCAGGGTATTTTTCAGGTTGAAAAATTTATATTTTTAGTTTCAGTTAATAATATATTTATTACATTCGTACCTTTAAACCTATTCCATTTTTCATATTTCCAATTTTATTCTGCTACTGCAAGCCCATTTTTGGAATTTTAAAAATATTCTAATTTTTTGACATTTTCACCTGTACTTATACATCAGGGTATTTTTCAGGTCGAAAAATTTATATTTTTAGTTTAAGTTAATAATATATTTATTACATTCGTACCTTTAAACCTATTCCATTTTTCATATTTCCAATTTTATTCTGCTACTGCAAGCCCATTTTCGGAATTTTAAAAATATTGTAATTTTTTTGACATTTTCACCTGTACCCGGCATCATGGTATTTTTCAGGTCGAAAAATTTACATTTTTAGTTTAAGTTAATAATATATTTATTACATTCGTACCTTTAAACCTATTCCATTTTTCATATTTCCAATTTTATTCTGCAACTGCAAGCCCATTTTCGGAATTTTAAAAATATTTTCATTTTTTGACATTTTCACCTGTACTATACATCAGGGTAATTTTCAGGTCGAAAATTTTATATTTTTAGTTTAAGTTAATAATATATTTATTACATTCGTACCTTTAAACCTATTCCATTTTTCATATTTCCAATTTTATTCTGCTACTGCAAGCCCATTTTTGGAATTTTAAAAATATTGTAATTTTTTGACATTTTCACCTGTACTATACATCAGGGTATTTTTCAGGTCGAAAAATTTATATTTTAAGTTTAAGTTAATAATATATTTATTACATTCGTACCTTTAAACCTATTCCATTTTTCATATTTCCAATTTTATTCTGCTACTGCAAGCCCATTTTCGGAATTTTAAAAATATTCTAATTTTTTGACATTTTCACCTGTACTATACATCAGGGTATTTTTCAGGTCGAAAAATTTATATTTTTAGTTTAAGTTAATAATATATTTATTACATTCGTACCTTTAAACCTATTCCATTTTTCATATTTCCAATTTTATTCTGCTACTGCAAGCCCATTTTCGGAATTTTAAAAATATTGCAATTTTTTTGACATTTTCACCTGTACCCGGCATCATGGTATTTTTCAGGTCAAAAAAATTTATATTTTTAATTTAAGTTAATAATATATTTATTACATTCGTACCTTTAAACCTATTCCATTTTTCATATTTCCAATTTTATTCTGCAACTGCAAGCCCATTTTTGGAATTTTAAAAATATTGTAATTTTTTGACATTTTCACCTGTACTATACATCAGGGTATTTTTCAGGTCGAAAAATTTATATTTTTAGTTTAAGTTAATAGTGTATTTATTACATTCGTACCTTTAAACCTATTCCATTTTTCATATTTCCAATTTTATTCTGCTACTGCAAGCCCATTTTCAGAATTTTAAAAATATTGTAATTTTTTGACATTTTCACCTGTACTATACATCAGGGTATTTTTCAGGTCGAAAAATTTATATTTTTAGTTTAAGTTAATAATATATTTATTACATTCGTACCTTTAAACCTATTCCATTTTTCATATTTCCAATTTTATTCTGCTACTGCAAGCCCATTTTTTGAATTTTAAAAATATTGTAATTTTTTTGACATTTTCACCTGTACCCGGCATCATGGTATTTTTCAGGTCGAAAAATTTATATTTTTAGTTTAAGTTAATAATATATTTATTACATTCGTACCTTTAAACCTATTCCATTTTTCATATTTCCAATTTTATTCTGCTACTGCAAGCCCATTTTTGGAATTTTATAAATGTTGTCATTTTTTGACATTTTCACCTGTACTATACATCAGGGTATTTTTCAGGTCGAAAATTTTATATTTTTATTTTAAGTTAATAGTATATTTATTACATTCGTACCTTTAAACCTATTCCATTTTTCATATTTCCAATTTTATTCTGCTACTGCAAGCCCATTTTTGGAATTTTAAAAATGTTGTCATTTTTTGACATTTTCACCTGTACTATACATCAGGGTATTTTTCAGGTCGAAAATTTTATATTTTTATTTTAAGTTAATAGTATATTTATTACATTCGTACCTTTAAACCTATTCCATTTTTCATATTTCCAATTTTATTCGGCTATTGCAAGCCCATTTTCAGAATTTTAAAAATATTGTAATTTTTTGACATTTTCACCTGTACTATACATCAGGGTATTTTTCAGGTCGAAAATTTTATATTTTTATTTTAAGTTAATAGTATATTTATTACATTCGTACCTTTAAACCTATTCCATTTTTCATATTTCCAATTTTATTCGGCTATTGCAAGCCCATTTTCAGAATTTTAAAAATATTGTAATTTTTTGACATTTTCACCTGTACTATACATCAGGGTATTTTTCAGGTCGAAAAATTTATATTTTTAGTTTAAGTTAATAGTATATTTATTACATTCGTACCTTTAAACCTATTCCATTTTTCATATTTCCAATTTTATTCTGCTACTGCAAGCCCATTTTCGGAATTTTAAAAATATTGTAATTTTTTGACATTTTCACCTGTACCCGGCATCATGGTATTTTTCAGGTCGAAAAATTTATATTTTTAGTTTAAGTTAATAATATATTTATTACATTCGTACCTTTAAACCTATTCCATTTTTCATATTTCCAATTTTATTCTGCAACTGCAAGCCCATTTTCAGAATTTTAAAAATATTGTAATTTTTTTAAATTTTCACCTGTACTATACATCAGGGTATTTTTCAGGTCGAAAAATTCATATTTTTAGTTTAAGTTAATAATATATTTATTACATTCGTACCTTTAAACCTATTCCATTTTTCATATTTCCAATTTTATTCTGCGACTACAAGCCCATTTTCGGAATTTTAAAAATATTTTCATTTTTTGACATTTTCACCTGTACTATACATCAGGGTAATTTTCAGGTCGAAAATTTTATATTTTTAGTTTAAGTTAATAATATATTTATTACATTCGTACCTTTAAACCTATTCCATTTTTCATATTTCCAATTTTATTCTGATACTGCAAGCCCATATTTGGAATTTTGAAAATATTTTAATTTTTTGACATTTTCACCTGTACTATACATCAGGGTATTTTTCAGGTCGAAAAATTTATATTTTTAGTTTAAGTTAATAATATATTTATTACATTCGTACCTTTAAACCTATTCCATTTTTCATATTTCCAATTTTATTCTGCTACTGCAAGCCCATTTTCGGAATTTTAAAAATATTCTAATTTTTTGACATTTTCACCTGTACTATACATCAGGGTATTTTTGAGGTCGAAAAATTTATATTTTTAGTTTAAGTTAATAATATATTTATTACATTCGTACCTTTAAACCTATTCCATTTTTCATATTTCCAATTTTATTCTGCTACTGCAAGCCCATTTTCGGAATTTTAAAAATATTGTAATTTTTTTGACATTTTCACCTGTACCCGGCATCATGGTATTTTTCAGGTCGAAAAATTTATATTTTTAGTTTAAGTTAATAATATATTTATTACATTCGTACCTTTAAACCTATTCCATTTTTCATATTTCCAATTTTATTCTGCAACTGCAAGCCCATTTTTGGAATTTTAAAAATATTGTAATTTTTTGACATTTTCACCTGTACTATACATCAGGGTATTTTTCAGGTCGAAAAATTTATATTTTTAGTTTAAGTTAATAGTATATTTATTACATTCGTACCTTTAAACCTATTCCATTTTTCATATTTCCAATTTTATTCTGCTACTGCAAGCCCATTTTTTGAATTTTAAAAATATTGTAATTTTTTGACATTTTCACCTGTACCCGGCATCATGGTATTTTTCAGGTCGAAAAATTTATATTTTTAGTTTAAGTTAATAATATATTTATTACATTCGTACCTTTAAACCTATTCCATTTTTCATATTTCCAATTTTATTCTGCTACTGCAAGCCCATTTTTGGAATTTTAAAAATATTGTAATTTTTTTCCATTTTCACCTGTACCCGGCATCATGGTATTTTTCAGGTCGAAAAATTTATATTTTTAGTTTAAGTTAATAATATATTTATTACATTCGTACCTTTAAACCTATTCCATTTTTCATATTTCCAATTTTATTCGGCTACTGCAAGCCCATTTTTGGAATTTTAAAAATATTGTCATTTTTTGACATTTTCACCTGTACCCGGCATCATGGTATTTTTCAGGTCGAAAAATTTATATTTTTAGTTTAAGTTAATAATATATTTATTACATTCGTACCTTTAAACCTATTCCATTTTTCATATTTCCAATTTTATTCTGCAACTGCAAGCCCATTTTCAGAATTTTAAAAATATTGTAATTTTTTTACATTTTCACCTGTACTATACATCAGGGTATTTTTCAGGTCGAAAAATTTATATTTTTAGTTTAAGTTAATAATATATTTATTACATTCGTACCTTTAAACCTATTCCATTTTTCATATTTCCAATTTTATTCTACGACTACAAGCCCATTTTTGGAATTTTAAAAATATTGTAATTTTTTGACATTTTCACCTGTACTATACATCAGGGTATTTTTCAGGTCGAAAAATTTATATTTTTAGTTTAAGTTAATAATATATTTATTACATTCGTACCTTTAAACCTATTCCATTTTTCATATTTCCAATTTTATTCTGCTACTGCAAGCCCATTTTCGGAATTTTAAAAATATTCTAATTTTTTGACATTTTCACCTGTACTATACATCAGGGTATTTTTCAGGTCGAAAAATTTATATTTTTAGTTTAAGTTAATAATATATTTATTACATTCGTACCTTTAAACCTATTCCATTTTTCATATTTCCAATTTTATTCTGCTACTGCAAGCCCATTTTCGGAATTTTAAAAATATTGTAATTTTTTGACATTTTCACCTGTACCCGGCATCATGGTATTTTTCAGGTCGAAAAATTTATATTTTTAGTTTAAGTTAATAATATATTTATTACATTCGTACCTTTAAACCTATTCCATTTTTCATATTTCCAATTTTATTCTGCTACTGCAAGCCCATTTTTGGAATTTGAAAAATGTTGTCATTTTTTGACATTTTCACCTGTACTATACATCAGGGTATTTTTCAGGTCGAAAAATTTATATTTTTAGTTTAAGTTAATAATATATTTATTACATTCGTACCTTTAAACCTATTCCATTTTTCATATTTCCAATTTTATTCGGCTACTGCAAGCCCATTTTCAGAATTTTAAAAATATTGTAATTTTTTGACATTTTCACCTGTACTATACATCAGGGTATTTTTCAGGTCGAAAAATTTATATTTTTAGTTTAAGTTAATAATATATTTATTACATTCGTACCTTTAAACCGATTCCATTTTTCATATTTCCAATTTTATTCTGCTACTGCAAGCCCATTTTTGGAATTTTAAAAATGTTGTCATTTTTTGACATTTTCACCTGTACCCGGCATCATGGTATTTTTCAGGTCGAAAAATTTATATTTTTAGTTTAAGTTAATAATATATTTATTACATTCGTACCTTTAAACCTATTCCATTTTTCATATTTCCAATTTTATTCTGCAACTGCAAGCCCATTTTTGGAATTTTAAAAATATTGTAATTTTTTGACATTTTCACCTGTACTATACATCAGGGTATTTTTCAGGTCGAAAAATTTATATTTTTAGTTTAAGTTAATAGTATATTTATTACATTCGTACCTTTAAACCTATTCCATTTTTCATATTTCCAATTTTATTCTGCTACTGCAAGCCCATTTTCAGAATTTTAAAAATATGGTAATTTTTTGACATTTTCACCTGTACCCGGCATCATGGTATTATTCAGGTCGAAAAATTTATATTTTTAGTTTAAGTTAATAATATATTTATTACATTCGTACCTTTAAACCGATTCCATTTTTCATATTTCCAATTTTATTCTGCTACTGCAAGCCCATTTTTGGAATTTTAAAAATGTTGTCATTTTTTGACATTTTCACCTGTACCCGGCATCATGGTATTTTTCAGGTCGAAAAATTTATATTTTTAGTTTAAGTTAATAATATATTTATTACATTCGTACCTTTAAACCTATTCCATTTTTCATATTTCCAATTTTATTCTGCAACTGCAAGCCCATTTTTGGAATTTTAAAAATATTGTAATTTTTTGACATTTTCACCTGTACTATACATCAGGGTATTTTTCAGGTCGAAAAATTTATATTTTTAGTTTAAGTTAATAATATATTTATTACATTCGTACCTTTAAACCTATTCCATTTTTCATATTTCCAATTTTATTCTGCTACTGCAAGCCCATTTTCGGAATTTTAAAAATATTGCAATTTTTTGACATTTTCACCTGTATCCGTCATCATGGTATTATTCAGGTCGAAAAATTTACATTTTTAGTTTAAGTTAATAATATATTTATTACATTCGTACCTTTAAACCTATTCCATTTTTCATATTTCCAATTTTATTCTGCAACTGCAAGCCCATTTTCAGAATTTTAAAAATATTGTAATTTTTTTACATTTTCACCTGTACTATACATCAGGGTATTTTTCAGGTTGAAAAATTCATATTTTTAGTTTAAGTTAATAATATATTTATTACATTCATACCTTTAAACCTATTCCATTTTTCATATTTCCAATTTTATTCTGCGACTACAAGCCCATTTTCGGAATTTTAAAAATATTTTCATTTTTTGACATTTTCACCTGTACTATACATCAGGGTAATTTTCAGGTCGAAAATTTTATATTTTTAGTTTAAGTTAATAATATATTTATTACATTCGTACCTTTAAACCTATTCCATTTTTCATATTTCCAATTTTATTCTGCTACTGTAAGCCCATTTTTGGAATTTTAAAAATATTGTAATTTTTTGACATTTTCACCTGTACTATACATCAGGGTATTTTTCAGGTCGAAAAATTTATATTTTAAGTTTAAGTTAATAATATATTTATTACATTCGTACCTTTAAACCTATTCCATTTTTCATATTTCCAATTTTATTCTGCAACTGCAAGCCCATTTTCAGAATTTTAAAAATATTGTAATTTTTTGACATTTTCACCTGTACCCGGCATCATGGTATTTTTCAGGTCGAAAAATTTATATTTTTAGTTTAAGTTAATAATATATTTATTACATTCGTACCTTTAAACCTATTCCATTTTTCATATTTCCAATTTTATTCTGCTACTGCAAGCCCATTTTCGGAATTTTAAAAATATTGCAATTTTTTTGACATTTTCACCTGTACCCGGCATCATGGTATTTTTCAGGTCGAAAAATTTATATTTTTAGTTTAAGTTAATAATATATTTATTACATTCGTACCTTTAAACCTATTCCATTTTTCATATTTCCAATTTTATTCTGCAACTGCAAGCCCATTTTTGGAATTTTAAAAATATTGTAATTTTTTGACATTTTCACCTGTACTGTACATCAGGGTATTTTTCAGGTCGAAAAATTTATATTTTTAGTTTAAGTTAATAGTGTATTTATTACATTCGTACCTTTAAACCTATTCCATTTTTCATATTTCCAATTTTATTCTGCTACTGCAAGCCCATTTTCAGAATTTTAAAAATATTGTAATTTTTTGACATTTTCACCTGTACCCGGCATCATGGTATTTTTCAGGTCGAAAAATTTATATTTTTAGTTTAAGTTAATAATATATTTATTACATTCGTACCTTTAAACCTATTCCATTTTTCATATTTCCAATTTTATTCTGCTACTGCAAGCCCATTTTTGGAATTTTAAAAATGTTGTCATTTTTTGACATTTTCACCTGTACTATACATCAGGGTATTTTTCAGGTCGAAAATTTTATATTTTTATTTTAAGTTAATAGTATATTTATTACATTCGTACCTTTAAACCTATTCCATTTTTCATATTTCCAATTTTATTCGGCTACTGCAAGCCCATCTTCAGAATTTTAAAAATATTGTAATTTTTTGACATTTTCACCTGTACTATACATCAGGGTATTTTTCAGGTCGAAAAATTTATATTTTTAGTTTAAGTTAATAATATATTTATTACATTCGTACCTTTAAACCTATTCCATTTTTCATATTTCCAATTTTATTCTGCTACTGCAAGCCCATTTTTTGAATTTTAAAAATATTGTAATTTTTTGACATTTTCACCTGTACTATACATCAGGGTATTTTTCAGGTCGAAAAATTTATATTTTTAGTTTAAGTTAATAATATATTTATTACATTCGTACCTTTAAACCTATTCCATTTTTCATATTTCCAATTTTATTCTGCTACTGCAAGCCCATTTTTGGAATTTTAAAAATGTTGTCATTTTTTGACATTTTCACCTGTACTATACATCAGGGTATTTTTCAGGTCGAAAATTTTATATTTTTATTTTAAGTTAATAGTATATTTATTACATTCGTACCTTTAAACCTATTCCATTTTTCATATTTCCAATTTTATTCGGCTACTGCAAGCCCATTTTCAGAATTTTAAAAATATTGTAATTTTTTGACATTTTCACCTGTACTATACATCAGGGTATTTTTCAGGTTGAAAAATTTATATTTTTAGTTTAAGTTAATAATATATTTATTACATTCGTACCTTTAAACCTATTCCATTTTTCATATTTCCAATTTTATTCTGCTACTGCAAGCCCATTTTCGGAATTTTAAAAATATTGCAATTTTTTGACATTTTCACCTGTATCCATCATCATGGTATTATTCAGGTCGAAAAATTTATATTTTTAGTTTAAGTTAATAATATATTTATTACATTCATACCTTTAAACCTATTCCATTTTTCATATTTCCAATTTTATTCTGCTACTGCAAGCCCATTTTTGGAATTTTAAAAATATTGTAATTTTTTTGACATTTTCACCTGTACCCGGCATCATGGTATTTTTCAGGTCGAAAAATTTATATTTTTAGTTTAAGTTAATAATATATTTATTACATTCGTACCTTTAAACCTATTCCATTTTTCATATTTCCAATTTTATTCTGCAACTGCAAGCCCATTTTCAGAATTTTAAAAATATTGTAATTTTTTTAAATTTTCACCTGTACTATACATCAGGGTATTTTTCAGGTCGAAAAATTTATATTTTTAGTTTAAGTTAATAATATATTTATTACATTCGTACCTTTAAACCTATTCCATTTTTCATATTTCCAATTTTATTCTGCGACTACAAGCCCATTTTCGGAATTTTAAAAATATTTTCATTTTTTGACATTTTCACCTGTACTATACATCAGGGTATTTTTCAGGTCGAAAAATTTATATTTTTAGTTTAAGTTAATAATATATTTATTACATTCGTAACTTTAAACCTATTCCATTTTTCATATTTCCAATTTTATTCTGCTACTGCAAGCCCATTTTCGGAATTTTAAAAATATTCTAATTTTTTGACATTTTCACCTGTACTATACATCAGGGTATTTTTCAGGTCGAAAAATTTATATTTTTAGTTTAAGTTAATAATATATTTATTACATTCGTACCTTTAAACCTATTCCATTTTTCATATTTCCAATTTTATTCTGCTACTGCAAGCCCATTTTCGGAATTTTAAAAATATTGTAATTTTTTTGACATTTTCACCTGTACCCGGCATCATGGTATTTTTCAGGTCGAAAAATTTATATTTTTAGTTTAAGTTAATAATATATTTATTACATTCGTACCTTTAAACCTATTCCATTTTTCATATTTCCAATTTTATTCTGCAACTGCAAGCCCATTTTTGGAATTTTAAAAATATTGTAATTTTTTGACATTTTCACCTGTACTATACATCAGGGTATTTTTCAGGTCGAAAAATTTATATTTTTAGTTTAAGTTAATAGTATATTTATTACATTCGTACCTTTAAACCTATTCCATTTTTCATATTTCCAATTTTATTCTGCTACTGCAAGCCCATTTTCAGAATTTTAAAAATATGGTAATTTTTTGACATTTTCACCTGTACTATACATCAGGGTATTTTTCAGGTCGAAAAATTTATATTTTTAGTTTAAGTTAATAATATATTTATTACATTCGTACCTTTAAACCTATTCCATTTTTCATATTTCCAATTTTATTCTGCAACTGCAAGCCCATTTTCAGAATTTTAAAAATATTGTAATTTTTTGACATTTTCACCTGTACCCGGCATCATGGTATTTTTCAGGTCGAAAAATTTATATTTTTAGTTTAAGTTAATAATATATTTATTACATTCGTACCTTTAAACCTATTCCATTTTTCATATTTCCAATTTTATTCTGCTACTGCAAGCCCATTTTTGGAATTTTAAAAATATTGTAATTTTTTTCCATTTTCACCTGTACCCGGCATCATGGTATATTTCAGGTCGAAAAATTTATATTTTTAGTTTAAGTTAATAATATATTTATTACATTCGTACCTTTAAACCTATTCCATTTTTCATATTTCCAATTTTATTCTGCTACTGCAAGCCCATTTTTGGAATTTTAAAAATGTTGTCATTTTTTGACATTTTCACCTGTACCCGGCATCATGGTATTTTTCAGGTCGAAAAATTTATATTTTTAGTTTAAGTTAATAATATATTTATTACATTCGTACCTTTAAACCTATTCCATTTTTCATATTTCCAATTTTATTCTGCAACTGCAAGCCCATTTTCAGAATTTTAAAAATATTGTAATTTTTTTACATTTTCACCTGTACTATACATCAGGGTATTTTTCAGGTCGAAAAATTTATATTTTTAGTTTAAGTTAATAATATATTTATTACATTCGTACCTTTAAACCTATTCCATTTTTCATATTTCCAATTTTATTCTACGACTACAAGCCCATTTTTGGAATTTTAAAAATATTGTAATTTTTTGACATTTTCACCTGTACTATACATCAGGGTATTTTTCAGGTCGAAAAATTTATATTTTTAGTTTAAGTTAATAATATATTTATTACATTCGTACCTTTAAACCTATTCCATTTTTCATATTTCCAATTTTATTCTGCTACTGCAAGCCCATTTTCGGAATTTTAAAAATATTCTAATTTTTTGACATTTTCACCTGTACTATACATCAGGGTATTTTTCAGGTCGAAAAATTTATATTTTCAGTTTAAGTTAATAATATATTTATTACATTCGTACCTTTAAACCTATTCCATTTTTCATATTTCCAATTTTATTCTGCTACTGCAAGCCCATTTTTGGAATTTGAAAAATGTTGTCATTTTTTGACATTTTCACCTGTACTATACATCAGGGTATTTTTCAGGTCCAAAAATTTATATTTTTAGTTTAAGTTAATAATATATTTATTACATTCGTACCTTTAAACCGATTCCATTTTTCATATTTCCAATTTTATTCTGCTACTGCAAGCCCATTTTTGGAATTTTAAAAATATTGTCATTTTTTGACATTTTCACCTGTACCCGGCATCATGGTATTTTTCAGGTCGAAAAATTTATATTTTTAGTTTAAGTTAATAATATATTTATTACATTCGTACCTTTAAACCTATTCCATTTTTCATATTTCCAATTTTATTCTGCCACAGCAAGCCCATTTTTGGAATTTTAAAAATATTTTCATTTTTTGACATTTTCACCTGTACTATACATCAGGGTATTTTTCAGGTCGAAAAATTTATATTTTTAGTTTAAGTTAATAGTATATTTATTACATTCGTACCTTTAAACCTATTCCATTTTTCATATTTCCAATTTTATTCTGCTACTGCAAGCCCATTTTCAGAATTTTAAAAATATGGTAATTTTTTGACATTTTCACCTGTACTATACATCAGGGTATTTTTCAGGTCGAAAAATTTATATTTTTAGTTTAAGTTAATAATATATTTATTACATTCGTACCTTTAAACCTATTCCATTTTTCATATTTCCAATTTTATTCTGCTACTGCAAGCCCATTTTCGGAATTTTAAAAATATTGCAATTTTTTGACATTTTCACCTGTATCCATCATCATGGTATTATTCAGGTCGAAAAATTTATATTTTTAGTTTAAGTTAATAATATATTTATTACATTCATACCTTTAAACCTATTCCATTTTTCATATTTCCAATTTTATTCTGCTACTGCAAGCCCATTTTTGGAATTTTAAAAATATTGTAATTTTTTTGACATTTTCACCTGTACCCGGCATCATGGTATTTTTCAGGTCGAAAAATTTATATTTTTAGTTTAAGTTAATAATATATTTATTACATTCGTACCTTTAAACCTATTCCATTTTTCATATTTCCAATTTTATTCTGCAACTGCAAGCCCATTTTCAGAATTTTAAAAATATTGTAATTTTTTTAAATTTTCACCTGTACTATACATCAGGGTATTTTTCAGGTCGAAAAATTCATATTTTTAGTTTAAGTTAATAATATATTTATTACATTCGTACCTTTAAACCTATTCCATTTTTCATATTTCCAATTTTATTCTGCGACTACAAGCCCATTTTCGGAATTTTAAAAATATTTTCATTTTTTGACATTTTCACCTGTACTATACATCAGGGTAATTTTCAGGTCGAAAATTTTATATTTTTAGTTTAAGTTAATAATATATTTATTACATTCGTACCTTTAAACCTATTCCATTTTTCATATTTCCAATTTTATTCTGCTACTGCAAGCCCATATTTGGAATTTTGAAAATATTTTAATTTTTTGACATTTTCACCTGTACTATACATCAGGGTATTTTTCAGGTCGAAAAATTTATATTTTTAGTTTAAGTTAATAATATATTTATTACATTCGTACCTTTAAACCTATTCCATTTTTCATATTTCCAATTTTATTCTGCAACTGCAAGCCCATTTTCAGAATTTTAAAAATATTGTAATTTTTTGACATTTTCACCTGTACCCGGCATCATGGTATTTTTCAGGTCGAAAAATTTATATTTTTAGTTTAAGTTAATAATATATTTATTACATTCGTACCTTTAAACCTATTCCATTTTTCATATTTCCAATTTTATTCTGCTACTGCAAGCCCATTTTTGGAATTTTAAAAATATTGTAATTTTTTTCCATTTTCACCTGTACCCGGCATCATGGTATTTTTCAGGTCGAAAAATTTATATTTTTAGTTTAAGTTAATAATATATTTATTACATTCGTACCTTTAAACCTATTCCATTTTTCATATTTCCAATTTTATTCGGCTACTGCAAGCCCATTTTTGGAATTTTAAAAATATTGTCATTTTTTGACATTTTCACCTGTACCCGGCATCATGGTATTTTTCAGGTCGAAAAATTTATATTTTTAGTTTAAGTTAATAATATATTTATTACATTCGTACCTTTAAACCTATTCCATTTTTCATATTTCCAATTTTATTCTGCAACTGCAAGCCCATTTTCAGAATTTTAAAAATATTGTAATTTTTTTACATTTTCACCTGTACTATACATCAGGGTATTTTTCAGGTCGAAAATTTTATATTTTTATTTTAAGTTAATAGTATATTTATTACATTCGTACCTTTAAACCTATTCCATTTTTCATATTTCCAATTTTATTCGGCTACTGCAAGCCCATTTTCAGAATTTTAAAAATATTGTAATTTTTTGACATTTTCACCTGTACTATACATCAGGGTATTTTTCAGGTTGAAAAATTTATATTTTTAGTTTAAGTTAATAATATATTTATTACATTCGTACCTTTAAACCTATTCCATTTTTCATATTTCCAATTTTATTCTGCTACTGCAAGCCCATTTTCGGAATTTTAAAAATATTGCAATTTTTTGACATTTTCACCTGTATCCATCATCATGGTATTATTCAGGTCGAAAAATTTATATTTTTAGTTTAAGTTAATAATATATTTATTACATTCATACCTTTAAACCTATTCCATTTTTCATATTTCCAATTTTATTCTGCTACTGCAAGCCCATTTTTGGAATTTTAAAAATATTGTAATTTTTTTGACATTTTCACCTGTACCCGGCATCATGGTATTTTTCAGGTCGAAAAATTTATATTTTTAGTTTAAGTTAATAATATATTTATTACATTCGTACCTTTAAACCTATTCCATTTTTCATATTTCCAATTTTATTCTGCAACTGCAAGCCCATTTTCAGAATTTTAAAAATATTGTAATTTTTTTAAATTTTCACCTGTACTATACATCAGGGTATTTTTCAGGTCGAAAAATTTATATTTTTAGTTTAAGTTAATAATATATTTATTACATTCGTACCTTTAAACCTATTCCATTTTTCATATTTCCAATTTTATTCTGCGACTACAAGCCCATTTTCGGAATTTTAAAAATATTTTCATTTTTTGACATTTTCACCTGTACTATACATCAGGGTATTTTTCAGGTCGAAAAATTTATATTTTTAGTTTAAGTTAATAATATATTTATTACATTCGTAACTTTAAACCTATTCCATTTTTCATATTTCCAATTTTATTCTGCTACTGCAAGCCCATTTTCGGAATTTTAAAAATATTCTAATTTTTTGACATTTTCACCTGTACTATACATCAGGGTATTTTTCAGGTCGAAAAATTTATATTTTTAGTTTAAGTTAATAATATATTTATTACATTCGTACCTTTAAACCTATTCCATTTTTCATATTTCCAATTTTATTCTGCTACTGCAAGCCCATTTTCGGAATTTTAAAAATATTGTAATTTTTTTGACATTTTCACCTGTACCCGGCATCATGGTATTTTTCAGGTCGAAAAATTTATATTTTTAGTTTAAGTTAATAATATATTTATTACATTCGTACCTTTAAACCTATTCCATTTTTCATATTTCCAATTTTATTCTGCAACTGCAAGCCCATTTTTGGAATTTTAAAAATATTGTAATTTTTTGACATTTTCACCTGTACTATACATCAGGGTATTTTTCAGGTCGAAAAATTTATATTTTTAGTTTAAGTTAATAGTATATTTATTACATTCGTACCTTTAAACCTATTCCATTTTTCATATTTCCAATTTTATTCTGCTACTGCAAGCCCATTTTCAGAATTTTAAAAATATGGTAATTTTTTGACATTTTCACCTGTACTATACATCAGGGTATTTTTCAGGTCGAAAAATTTATATTTTTAGTTTAAGTTAATAATATATTTATTACATTCGTACCTTTAAACCTATTCCATTTTTCATATTTCCAATTTTATTCTGCAACTGCAAGCCCATTTTCAGAATTTTAAAAATATTGTAATTTTTTGACATTTTCACCTGTACCCGGCATCATGGTATTTTTCAGGTCGAAAAATTTATATTTTTAGTTTAAGTTAATAATATATTTATTACATTCGTACCTTTAAACCTATTCCATTTTTCATATTTCCAATTTTATTCTGCTACTGCAAGCCCATTTTTGGAATTTTAAAAATATTGTAATTTTTTTCCATTTTCACCTGTACCCGGCATCATGGTATATTTCAGGTCGAAAAATTTATATTTTTAGTTTAAGTTAATAATATATTTATTACATTCGTACCTTTAAACCTATTCCATTTTTCATATTTCCAATTTTATTCTGCTACTGCAAGCCCATTTTTGGAATTTTAAAAATGTTGTCATTTTTTGACATTTTCACCTGTACCCGGCATCATGGTATTTTTCAGGTCGAAAAATTTATATTTTTAGTTTAAGTTAATAATATATTTATTACATTCGTACCTTTAAACCTATTCCATTTTTCATATTTCCAATTTTATTCTGCAACTGCAAGCCCATTTTCAGAATTTTAAAAATATTGTAATTTTTTTACATTTTCACCTGTACTATACATCAGGGTATTTTTCAGGTCGAAAAATTTATATTTTTAGTTTAAGTTAATAATATATTTATTACATTCGTACCTTTAAACCTATTCCATTTTTCATATTTCCAATTTTATTCTACGACTACAAGCCCATTTTTGGAATTTTAAAAATATTGTAATTTTTTGACATTTTCACCTGTACTATACATCAGGGTATTTTTCAGGTCGAAAAATTTATATTTTTAGTTTAAGTTAATAATATATTTATTACATTCGTACCTTTAAACCTATTCCATTTTTCATATTTCCAATTTTATTCTGCTACTGCAAGCCCATTTTCGGAATTTTAAAAATATTCTAATTTTTTGACATTTTCACCTGTACTATACATCAGGGTATTTTTCAGGTCGAAAAATTTATATTTTCAGTTTAAGTTAATAATATATTTATTACATTCGTACCTTTAAACCTATTCCATTTTTCATATTTCCAATTTTATTCTGCTACTGCAAGCCCATTTTTGGAATTTGAAAAATGTTGTCATTTTTTGACATTTTCACCTGTACTATACATCAGGGTATTTTTCAGGTCGAAAAATTTATATTTTTAGTTTAAGTTAATAATATATTTATTACATTCGTACCTTTAAACCGATTCCATTTTTCATATTTCCAATTTTATTCTGCTACTGCAAGCCCATTTTTGGAATTTTAAAAATATTGTCATTTTTTGACATTTTCACCTGTACCCGGCATCATGGTATTTTTCAGGTCGAAAAATTTATATTTTTAGTTTAAGTTAATAATATATTTATTACATTCGTACCTTTAAACCTATTCCATTTTTCATATTTCCAATTTTATTCTGCCACAGCAAGCCCATTTTTGGAATTTTAAAAATATTTTCATTTTTTGACATTTTCACCTGTACTATACATCAGGGTATTTTTCAGGTCGAAAAATTTATATTTTTAGTTTAAGTTAATAGTATATTTATTACATTCGTACCTTTAAACCTATTCCATTTTTCATATTTCCAATTTTATTCTGCTACTGCAAGCCCATTTTCAGAATTTTAAAAATATGGTAATTTTTTGACATTTTCACCTGTACTATACATCAGGGTATTTTTCAGGTCGAAAAATTTATATTTTTAGTTTAAGTTAATAATATATTTATTACATTCGTACCTTTAAACCTATTCCATTTTTCATATTTCCAATTTTATTCTGCTACTGCAAGCCCATTTTCGGAATTTTAAAAATATTGCAATTTTTTGACATTTTCACCTGTATCCATCATCATGGTATTATTCAGGTCGAAAAATTTATATTTTTAGTTTAAGTTAATAATATATTTATTACATTCATACCTTTAAACCTATTCCATTTTTCATATTTCCAATTTTATTCTGCTACTGCAAGCCCATTTTTGGAATTTTAAAAATATTGTAATTTTTTTGACATTTTCACCTGTACCCGGCATCATGGTATTTTTCAGGTCGAAAAATTTATATTTTTAGTTTAAGTTAATAATATATTTATTACATTCGTACCTTTAAACCTATTCCATTTTTCATATTTCCAATTTTATTCTGCAACTGCAAGCCCATTTTCAGAATTTTAAAAATATTGTAATTTTTTTAAATTTTCACCTGTACTATACATCAGGGTATTTTTCAGGTCGAAAAATTCATATTTTTAGTTTAAGTTAATAATATATTTATTACATTCGTACCTTTAAACCTATTCCATTTTTCATATTTCCAATTTTATTCTGCGACTACAAGCCCATTTTCGGAATTTTAAAAATATTTTCATTTTTTGACATTTTCACCTGTACTATACATCAGGGTAATTTTCAGGTCGAAAATTTTATATTTTTAGTTTAAGTTAATAATATATTTATTACATTCGTACCTTTAAACCTATTCCATTTTTCATATTTCCAATTTTATTCTGCTACTGCAAGCCCATATTTGGAATTTTGAAAATATTTTAATTTTTTGACATTTTCACCTGTACTATACATCAGGGTATTTTTCAGGTCGAAAAATTTATATTTTTAGTTTAAGTTAATAATATATTTATTACATTCGTACCTTTAAACCTATTCCATTTTTCATATTTCCAATTTTATTCTGCAACTGCAAGCCCATTTTCAGAATTTTAAAAATATTGTAATTTTTTGACATTTTCACCTGTACCCGGCATCATGGTATTTTTCAGGTCGAAAAATTTATATTTTTAGTTTAAGTTAATAATATATTTATTACATTCGTACCTTTAAACCTATTCCATTTTTCATATTTCCAATTTTATTCTGCTACTGCAAGCCCATTTTTGGAATTTTAAAAATATTGTAATTTTTTTCCATTTTCACCTGTACCCGGCATCATGGTATTTTTCAGGTCGAAAAATTTATATTTTTAGTTTAAGTTAATAATATATTTATTACATTCGTACCTTTAAACCTATTCCATTTTTCATATTTCCAATTTTATTCGGCTACTGCAAGCCCATTTTTGGAATTTTAAAAATATTGTCATTTTTTGACATTTTCACCTGTACCCGGCATCATGGTATTTTTCAGGTCGAAAAATTTATATTTTTAGTTTAAGTTAATAATATATTTATTACATTCGTACCTTTAAACCTATTCCATTTTTCATATTTCCAATTTTATTCTGCAACTGCAAGCCCATTTTCAGAATTTTAAAAATATTGTAATTTTTTTACATTTTCACCTGTACTATACATCAGGGTATTTTTCAGGTCGAAAAATTTATATTTTTAGTTTAAGTTAATAATATATTTATTACATTCGTACCTTTAAACCTATTCCATTTTTCATATTTCCAATTTTATTCTACGACTACAAGCCCATTTTTGGAATTTTAAAAATATTGTAATTTTTTGACATTTTCACCTGTACTATACATCAGGGTATTTTTCAGGTCGAAAAATTTATATTTTTAGTTTAAGTTAATAATATATTTATTACATTCGTACCTTTAAACCTATTCCATTTTTCATATTTCCAATTTTATTCTGCTACTGCAAGCCCATTTTCGGAATTTTAAAAATATTCTAATTTTTTGACATTTTCACCTGTACCCGGCATCATGGTATTTTTCAGGTCGAAAAATTTATATTTTTAGTTTAAGTTAATAATATATTTATTACATTCGTACCTTTAAACCTATTCCATTTTTCATATTTCCAATTTTATTCTGCTACTGCAAGCCCATTTTTGGAATTTGAAAAATGTTGTCATTTTTTGACATTTTCACCTGTACCCGGCATCATGGTATTTTTCAGGTCGAAAAATTTATATTTTTAGTTTAAGTTAATAATATATTTATTACATTCGTACCTTTAAACCTATTCCATTTTTCATATTTCCAATTTTATTCTGCAACTGCAAGCCCATTTTTGGAATTTTAAAAATATTGTAATTTTTTGACATTTTCACCTGTACTATACATCAGGGTATTTTTCAGGTCGAAAAATTTATATTTTTAGTTTAAGTTAATAGTATATTTATTACATTCGTACCTTTAAACCTATTCCATTTTTCATATTTCCAATTTTATTCGGCTACTGCAAGCCCATTTTCAGAATTTTAAAAATATTGTAATTTTTTGACATTTTCACCTGTACTATACATCAGGGTATTTTTCAGGTCGAAAAATTTATATTTTTAGTTTAAGTTAATAATATATTTATTACATTCGTACCTTTAAACCGATTCCATTTTTCATATTTCCAATTTTATTCTGCTACTGCAAGCCCATTTTTGGAATTTTAAAAATGTTGTCATTTTTTGACATTTTCACCTGTACCCGGCATCATGGTATTTTTCAGGTCGAAAAATTTATATTTTTAGTTTAAGTTAATAATATATTTATTACATTCGTACCTTTAAACCTATTCCATTTTTCATATTTCCAATTTTATTCTGCAACTGCAAGCCCATTTTTGGAATTTTAAAAATATTGTAATTTTTTGACATTTTCACCTGTACTATACATCAGGGTATTTTTCAGGTCGAAAAATTTATATTTTTAGTTTAAGTTAATAATATATTTATTACATTCGTACCTTTAAACCTATTCCATTTTTCATATTTCCAATTTTATTCTGCTACTGCAAGCCCATTTTTTGAATTTTAAAAATATTGTAATTTTTTGACATTTTCACCTGTACCCGGCATCATGGTATTTTTCAGGTCGAAAAATTTATATTTTTAGTTTAAGTTAATAATATATTTATTACATTCGTACCTTTAAACCTATTCCATTTTTCATATTTCCAATTTTATTCTGCTACTGCAAGCCCATTTTTGGAATTTTAAAAATGTTGTCATTTTTTGACATTTTCACCTGTACCCGGCATCATGGTATTTTTCAGGTCGAAAAATTTATATTTTTAGTTTAAGTTAATAATATATTTATTACATTCGTACCTTTAAACCTATTCCATTTTTCATATTTCCAATTTTATTCTGCAACTGCAAGCCCATTTTTGGAATTTTAAAAATATTGTAATTTTTTGACATTTTCACCTGTACTATACATCAGGGTATTTTTCAGGTCGAAAAATTTATATTTTTAGTTTAAGTTAATAGTATATTTATTACATTCGTACCTTTAAACCTATTCCATTTTTCATATTTCCAATTTTATTCTGCTACTGCAAGCCCATTTTCAGAATTTTAAAAATATGGTAATTTTTTGACATTTTCACCTGTACTATACATCAGGGTATTTTTCAGGTCGAAAAATTTATATTTTTAGTTTAAGTTAATAATATATTTATTACATTCGTACCTTTAAACCTATTCCATTTTTCATATTTCCAATTTTATTCGGCTACTGCAAGCCCATTTTCAGAATTTTAAAAATATTGTAATTTTTTGACATTTTCACCTGTACTATACATCAGGGTATTTTTCAGGTCGAAAAATTTATATTTTTAGTTTAAGTTAATAATATATTTATTACATTCGTACCTTTAAACCTATTCCATTTTTCATATTTCCAATTTTATTCTGCTACTACAAGCCCATTTTTGGAATTTTAAAAATATTGTCATTTTTTGACATCAGGGTAATTTTCAGGTCGAAAATTTTATATTTTTAGTTTAAGTTAATAATATATTTATTACATTCGTACCATTAAACCTATTCCATTTTTCGTATTTCCAATTTTATTCTGCTACTGCAAGCCCATTTTTGGAATTTTAAAAATATTGTAATTTTTTGACATTTTCACCTGTACTATACATCAGGGTATTTTTCAGGTTGAAAAATTTATATTTTTAGTTTAAGTTAATAATATATTTATTACATTCGTACCTTTAAACCTATTCCATTTTTCATATTTCCAATTTTATTCTGCTACTGCAAGCCCATTTTTGGAATTTTAAAAATATTCTAATTTTTTGACATTTTCACCTGTACTATACATCAGGGTATTTTTCAGGTCGAAAAATTTATATTTTTAGTTTAAGTTAATAATATATTTATTACATTCGTACCTTTAAACCTATTCCATTTTTCATATTTCCAATTTTATTCTGCTACTGCAAGCCCATTTTCGGAATTTTAAAAATATTGTAATTTTTTTGACATTTTCACCTGTACCCGGCATCATGGTATTTTTCAGGTCGAAAAATTTATATTTTTAGTTTAAGTTAATAATATATTTATTACATTCGTACCTTTAAACCTATTCCATTTTTCATATTTCCAATTTTATTCTGCAACTGCAAGCCCATTTTCAGAATTTTAAAAATATTGTAATTTTTTTACATTTTCACCTGTACTATACATCAGGGTATTTTTCAGGTCGAAAAATTTATATTTTTAGTTTAAGTTAATAATATATTTATTACATTCGTACCTTTAAACCTATTCCATTTTTCATATTTCCAATTTTATTCTACGACTACAAGCCCATTTTCGGAATTTTAAAACTATTGTCATTTTTTGACATTTTCACCTGTACTATACATCAGGGTAATTTTCAGGTCGAAAAATTTATATTTTTAGTTTAAGTTAATAATATATTTATTACATTCGTACCTTTAAACCTATTCCATTTTTCATATTTCCAATTTTATTCTGCTACTGCAAGCCCATTTTCGGAATTTTAAAAATATTGTCATTTTTTGACATTTTCACCTGTACCCGGCATCATGGTATTTTTCAGGTCGAAAAATTTATATTTTTAGTTTAAGTTAATAATATATTTATTACATTCGTACCTTTAAACCTATTCCATTTTTCATATTTCCAATTTTATTCTGCTACTGCAAGCCCATTTTTGGAATTTGAAAAATGTTGTCATTTTTTGACATTTTCACCTGTACTATACATCAGGGTATTTTTCAGGTCGAAAAATTTATATTTTTAGTTTAAGTTAATAATATATTTATTACATTCGTACCTTTAAACCTATTCCATTTTTCATATTTCCAATTTTATTCGGCTACTGCAAGCCCATTTTCAGAATTTTAAAAATATTGTAATTTTTTGACATTTTCACCTGTACTATACATCAGGGTATTTTTCAGGTCGAAAAATTTATATTTTTAGTTTAAGTTAATAATATATTTATTACATTCGTACCTTTAAACCGATTCCATTTTTCATATTTCCAATTTTATTCTGCTACTGCAAGCCCATTTTTGGAATTTTAAAAATGTTGTCATTTTTTGACATTTTCACCTGTACCCGGCATCATGGTATTTTTCAGGTCGAAAAATTTATATTTTTAGTTTAAGTTAATAATATATTTATTACATTCGTACCTTTAAACCTATTCCATTTTTCATATTTCCAATTTTATTCTGCAACTGCAAGCCCATTTTTGGAATTTTAAAAATATTGTAATTTTTTGACATTTTCACCTGTACTATACATCAGGGTATTTTTCAGGTCGAAAAATTTATATTTTTAGTTTAAGTTAATAGTATATTTATTACATTCGTACCTTTAAACCTATTCCATTTTTCATATTTCCAATTTTATTCTGCTACTGCAAGCCCATTTTCAGAATTTTAAAAATATGGTAATTTTTTGACATTTTCACCTGTACTATACATCAGGGTATTTTTCAGGTCGAAAAATTTATATTTTTAGTTTAAGTTAATAATATATTTATTACATTCGTACCTTTAAACCTATTCCATTTTTCATATTTCCAATTTTATTCGGCTACTGCAAGCCCATTTTCAGAATTTTAAAAATATTGTAATTTTTTGACATTTTCACCTGTACTATACATCAGGGTATTTTTCAGGTCGAAAAATTTATATTTTTAGTTTAAGTTAATAATATATTTATTACATTCGTACCTTTAAACCTATTCCATTTTTCATATTTCCAATTTTATTCTGCTACTACAAGCCCATTTTTGGAATTTTAAAAATATTGTCATTTTTTGACATCAGGGTAATTTTCAGGTCGAAAATTTTATATTTTTAGTTTAAGTTAATAATATATTTATTACATTCGTACCATTAAACCTATTCCATTTTTCGTATTTCCAATTTTATTCTGCTACTGCAAGCCCATTTTTGGAATTTTAAAAATATTGTAATTTTTTGACATTTTCACCTGTACTATACATCAGGGTATTTTTCAGGTTGAAAAATTTATATTTTTAGTTTAAGTTAATAATATATTTATTACATTCGTACCTTTAAACCTATTCCATTTTTCATATTTCCAATTTTATTCTGCTACTGCAAGCCCATTTTTGGAATTTTAAAAATATTCTAATTTTTTGACATTTTCACCTGTACTATACATCAGGGTATTTTTCAGGTCGAAAAATTTATATTTTTAGTTTAAGTTAATAATATATTTATTACATTCGTACCTTTAAACCTATTCCATTTTTCATATTTCCAATTTTATTCTGCTACTGCAAGCCCATTTTCGGAATTTTAAAAATATTGTAATTTTTTTGACATTTTCACCTGTACCCGGCATCATGGTATTTTTCAGGTCGAAAAATTTATATTTTTAGTTTAAGTTAATAATATATTTATTACATTCGTACCTTTAAACCTATTCCATTTTTCATATTTCCAATTTTATTCTGCAACTGCAAGCCCATTTTCAGAATTTTAAAAATATTGTAATTTTTTTACATTTTCACCTGTACTATACATCAGGGTATTTTTCAGGTCGAAAAATTTATATTTTTAGTTTAAGTTAATAATATATTTATTACATTCGTACCTTTAAACCTATTCCATTTTTCATATTTCCAATTTTATTCTACGACTACAAGCCCATTTTCGGAATTTTAAAACTATTGTCATTTTTTGACATTTTCACCTGTACTATACATCAGGGTAATTTTCAGGTCGAAAATTTTATATTTTTAGTTTAAGTTAATAATATATTTATTACATTCGTACCTTTAAACCTATTCCATTTTTCATATTTCCAATTTTATTCTGCAACTGCAAGCCCATTTTCAGAATTTTAAAAATATTGTAATTTTTTTACATTTTCACCTGTACTATACATCAGGGTATTTTTCAGGTCGAAAAATTTATATTTTTAGTTTAAGTTAATAATATATTTATTACATTCGTACCTTTAAACCTATTCCATTTTTCATATTTCCAATTTTATTCTACGACTACAAGCCCATTTTCGGAATTTTAAAACTATTGTCATTTTTTGACATTTTCACCTGTACCCGGCATCAGGGTAATTTTCAGGTCGAAAATTTTATATTTTTAGTTTAAGTTAATAATATATTTATTACATTCGTACCTTTAAACCTATTCCATTTTTCATATTTCCAATTTTATTCTGCTACTGCAAGCCCATTTTTGGAATTTTAAAAATATTGTAATTTTTTGACATTTTCACCTGTACTATACATCAGGGTATTTTTCAGGTCGAAAAATTTATATTTTTAGTTTAAGTTAATAATATATTTATTACATTCGTACCTTTAAACCTATTCCATTTTTCATATTTCCAATTTTATTCTGCTACTGCAAGCCCATTTTCGGAATTTTAAAAATATTCTAATTTTTTGACATTTTCACCTGTACTATACATCAGGGTATTTTTCAGGTCGAAAAATTTATATTTTTAGTTTAAGTTAATAATATATTTATTACATTCGTACCTTTAAACCTATTCCATTTTTCATATTTCCAATTTTATTCTGCTACTGCAAGCCCATTTTCGGAATTTTAAAAATATTGTAATTTTTTGACATTTTCACCTGTACCCGGCATCATGGTATTTTTCAGGTCGAAAAATTTATATTTTTAGTTTAAGTTAATAATATATTTATTACATTCGTACCTTTAAACCTATTCCATTTTTCATATTTCCAATTTTATTCTGCTACTGCAAGCCCATTTTTGGAATTTGAAAAATGTTGTCATTTTTTGACATTTTCACCTGTACTATACATCAGGGTATTTTTCAGGTCGAAAAATTTATATTTTTAGTTTAAGTTAATAATATATTTATTACATTCGTACCTTTAAACCTATTCCATTTTTCATATTTCCAATTTTATTCGGCTACTGCAAGCCCATTTTCAGAATTTTAAAAATATTGTAATTTTTTGACATTTTCACCTGTACTATACATCAGGGTATTTTTCAGGTCGAAAAATTTATATTTTTAGTTTAAGTTAATAATATATTTATTACATTCGTACCTTTAAACCGATTCCATTTTTCATATTTCCAATTTTAGTCTGCTACTGCAAGCCCATTTTTGGAATTTTAAAAATGTTGTCATTTTTTGACATTTTCACCTGTACCCGGCATCATGGTATTTTTCAGGTCGAAAAATTTATATTTTTAGTTTAAGTTAATAATATATTTATTACATTCGTACCTTTAAACCTATTCCATTTTTCATATTTCCAATTTTATTCGGCTACTGCAAGCCCATTTTTGGAATTTTAAAAATATTGTCATTTTTTGACATTTTCACCTGTACTATACATCAGGGTATTTTTCAGGTCGAAAAATTTATATTTTTAGTTTAAGTTAATAATATATTTATTACATTCGTACCTTTAAACCTATTCCATTTTTCATATTTCCAATTTTATTCTGCTACTGCAAGCCCATTTTTGGAATTTTAAAAATATTGTCATTTTTTGACATTTTCACTTGTACTATACATCATGGTATTTTTCAAGTCGAAAAATTTATATTTTTAGTTTAAGTTAATAATATATTTATTACATTCGTACCTTTAAACCTATTCCATTTTTCATATTTCCAATTTTATTCTGCTACTGCAAGCCCATTTTTGGAATTTTAAAAATATTGTAATTTTTTGACATTTTCACCTGTACTATACATCAGGGTATTTTTCAGGTCGAAAATTTTATATTTTTAGTTTAAGTTAATAATATATTTATTACATTCGTACCTTTAAACCTATTCCATTTTTCATATTTCCAATTTTATTCTGCTACTGCAATCCCATTTTCGGAATTTTAAAAATATTGCAATTTTTTGACATTTTCACCTGTACCCGGCATCATGGTATTATTCAGGTTGAAAAATTTATATTTTTAGTTTAAGTTAATAATATATTTATTACATTCGTACCTTTAAACCTATTCCATTTTTCATATTTCCAATTTTATTCTGCTACTGCAAGCCCATTTTTGGAATTTTAAAAATGTTGTCATTTTTTGACATTTTCACCTGTACTATACATCAGGGTATTTTTCAGGTCGAAAAATTTATATTTTTAGTTTAAGTTAATAATATATTTATTACATTCGTACCTTTAAACCTATTCCATTTTTCATATTTCCAATTTTATTCTGCTACTGCAAGCCCATTTTCGGAATTTTAAAAATATTGCAATTTTTTGACATTTTCACCTGTACCCGGCATCATGGTATTATTCAGGTCGAAAAAATTATATTTTTAGTTTAAGTTAATAATATATTTATTACATTCGTACCTTTAAACCTATTCCATTTTTCATATTTCCAATTTTATTCTGCTACTGCAAGCCCATTTTTGGAATTTTAAAAATATTGTAATTTTTTGACATTTTCACCTGTACTATACATCAGGGTATTTTTCAGGTCGAAAATTTTATATTTTTAGTTTAAGTTAATAATATATTTATTACATTCGTACCTTTAAACCTATTCCATTTTTCATATTTCCAATTTTATTCTGCTACTGCAAGCCCATTTTTGGAATTTTAAAAATATTGTCATTTTTTGACATTTTCACCTGTACTATACATCATGGTATTTTTCAAGTCGAAAAATTTATATTTTTAGTTTAAGTTAATAATATATTTATTACATTCGTACCTTTAAACCTATTCCATTTTTCATATTTCCAATTTTATTCTGCTACTGCAAGCCCATTTTTGGAATTTTAAAAATATTGCAATTTTTTGACATTTTCACCTGTACCCGGCATCATGGTATTTTTCAGGTCGAAAAATTTATATTTTTAGTTTAAGTTAATAATATATTTATTACATTCGTACCTTTAAACCTATTCCATTTTTCATATTTCCAATTTTATTCTGCTACTGCAAGCCCATTTTTGGAATTTTAAAAATATTCTAATTTTTTGACATTTTCACCTGTACTTATACATCAGGGTATTTTTCAGGTCGAAAAATTTATATTTTTAGTTTAAGTTAATAATATATTTATTACATTCGTACCTTTAAACCTATTCCATTTTTCATATTTCCAATTTTATTCTGCTACTGCAAGCCCATTTTCGGAATTTTAAAAATATTGTAATTTTTTTGACATTTTCACCTGTACCCGGCATCATGGTATTTTTCAGGTCGAAAAATTTACATTTTTAGTTTAAGTTAATAATATATTTATTACATTCGTACCTTTAAACCTATTCCATTTTTCATATTTCCAATTTTATTCTGCAACTGCAAGCCCATTTTCGGAATTTTAAAAATATTTTCATTTTTTGACATTTTCACCTGTACTATACATCAGGGTAATTTTCAGGTCGAAAATTTTATATTTTTAGTTTAAGTTAATAATATATTTATTACATTCGTACCTTTAAACCTATTCCATTTTTCATATTTCCAATTTTATTCTGCTACTGCAAGCCCATTTTCGGAATTTTAAAAATATTGTAATTTTTTTGACATTTTCACCTGTACCCGGCATCATGGTATTTTTCAGGTCGAAAAATTTATATTTTTAGTTTAAGTTAATAATATATTTATTACATTCGTACCTTTAAACCTATTCCATTTTTCATATTTCCAATTTTATTCTGCAACTGCAAGCCCATTTTCAGAATTTTAAAAATATTGTAATTTTTTTACATTTTCACCTGTACTATACATCAGGGTATTTTTCAGGTCGAAAAATTTATATTTTTAGTTTAAGTTAATAATATATTTATTACATTCGTACCTTTAAACCTATTCCATTTTTCATATTTCCAATTTTATTCTACGACTACAAGCCCATTTTCGGAATTTTAAAACTATTGTCATTTTTTGACATTTTCACCTGTACTATACATCAGGGTAATTTTCAGGTCGAAAATTTTATATTTTTAGTTTAAGTTAATAATATATTTATTACATTCGTACCTTTAAACCTATTCCATTTTTCATATTTCCAATTTTATTCTGCTACTGCAAGCCCATTTTTGGAATTTTAAAAATATTGTAATTTTTTGACATTTTCACCTGTACTATACATCAGGGTATTTTTCAGGTCGAAAAATTTATATTTTTAGTTTAAGTTAATAATATATTTATTACATTCGTACCTTTAAACCTATTCCATTTTTCATATTTCCAATTTTATTCTGCTACTGCAAGCCCATTTTCGGAATTTTAAAAATATTCTAATTTTTTGACATTTTCACCTGTACTATACATCAGGGTATTTTTCAGGTCGAAAAATTTATATTTTTAGTTTAAGTTAATAATATATTTATTACATTCGTACCTTTAAACCTATTCCATTTTTCATATTTCCAATTTTATTCTGCTACTGCAAGCCCATTTTCGGAATTTTAAAAATATTGTAATTTTTTGACATTTTCACCTGTACCCGGCATCATGGTATTTTTCAGGTCGAAAAATTTATATTTTTAGTTTAAGTTAATAATATATTTATTACATTCGTACCTTTAAACCTATTCCATTTTTCATATTTCCAATTTTATTCTGCTACTGCAAGCCCATTTTTGGAATTTTAAAAATATTGCAATTTTTTGACATTTTCACCTGTACCCGGCATCATGGTATTTTTCAGGTCGAAAAATTTATATTTTTAGTTTAAGTTAATAATATATTTATTACATTCGTACCTTTAAACCTATTCCATTTTTCATATTTCCAATTTTATTCTGCTACTGCAAGCCCATTTTTGGAATTTTAAAAATATTCTAATTTTTTGACATTTTCACCTGTACTTATACATCAGGGTATTTTTCAGGTCGAAAAATTTATATTTTTAGTTTAAGTTAATAATATATTTATTACATTCGTACCTTTAAACCTATTCCATTTTTCATATTTCCAATTTTATTCTGCTACTGCAAGCCCATTTTCGGAATTTTAAAAATATTGTAATTTTTTTGACATTTTCACCTGTACCCGGCATCATGGTATTTTTCAGGTCGAAAAATTTACATTTTTAGTTTAAGTTAATAATATATTTATTACATTCGTACCTTTAAACCTATTCCATTTTTCATATTTCCAATTTTATTCTGCAACTGCAAGCCCATTTTCGGAATTTTAAAAATATTTTCATTTTTTGACATTTTCACCTGTACTATACATCAGGGTAATTTTCAGGTCGAAAATTTTATATTTTTAGTTTAAGTTAATAATATATTTATTACATTCGTACCTTTAAACCTATTCCATTTTTCATATTTCCAATTTTATTCTGCTACTGCAAGCCCATTTTCGGAATTTTAAAAATATTGTAATTTTTTTGACATTTTCACCTGTACCCGGCATCATGGTATTTTTCAGGTCGAAAAATTTATATTTTTAGTTTAAGTTAATAATATATTTATTACATTCGTACCTTTAAACCTATTCCATTTTTCATATTTCCAATTTTATTCTGCAACTGCAAGCCCATTTTCAGAATTTTAAAAATATTGTAATTTTTTTACATTTTCACCTGTACTATACATCAGGGTATTTTTCAGGTCGAAAAATTTATATTTTTAGTTTAAGTTAATAATATATTTATTACATTCGTACCTTTAAACCTATTCCATTTTTCATATTTCCAATTTTATTCTACGACTACAAGCCCATTTTCGGAATTTTAAAACTATTGTCATTTTTTGACATTTTCACCTGTACTATACATCAGGGTAATTTTCAGGTCGAAAATTTTATATTTTTAGTTTAAGTTAATAATATATTTATTACATTCGTACCTTTAAACCTATTCCATTTTTCATATTTCCAATTTTATTCTGCTACTGCAAGCCCATTTTTGGAATTTTAAAAATATTGTAATTTTTTGACATTTTCACCTGTACTATACATCAGGGTATTTTTCAGGTCGAAAAATTTATATTTTTAGTTTAAGTTAATAATATATTTATTACATTCGTACCTTTAAACCTATTCCATTTTTCATATTTCCAATTTTATTCTGCTACTGCAAGCCCATTTTCGGAATTTTAAAAATATTCTAATTTTTTGACATTTTCACCTGTACTATACATCAGGGTATTTTTCAGGTCGAAAAATTTATATTTTTAGTTTAAGTTAATAATATATTTATTACATTCGTACCTTTAAACCTATTCCATTTTTCATATTTCCAATTTTATTCTGCTACTGCAAGCCCATTTTCGGAATTTTAAAAATATTGTAATTTTTTGACATTTTCACCTGTACCCGGCATCATGGTATTTTTCAGGTCGAAAAATTTATATTTTTAGTTTAAGTTAATAATATATTTATTACATTCGTACCTTTAAACCTATTCCATTTTTCATATTTCCAATTTTATTCTGCTACTGCAAGCCCATTTTTGGAATTTGAAAAATGTTGTCATTTTTTGACATTTTCACCTGTACTATACATCAGGGTATTTTTCAGGTCGAAAAATTTATATTTTTAGTTTAAGTTAATAATATATTTATTACATTCGTACCTTTAAACCTATTCCATTTTTCATATTTCCAATTTTATTCGGCTACTGCAAGCCCATTTTCAGAATTTTAAAAATATTGTAATTTTTTGACATTTTCACCTGTACTATACATCAGGGTATTTTTCAGGTCGAAAAATTTATATTTTTAGTTTAAGTTAATAATATATTTATTACATTCGTACCTTTAAACCGATTCCATTTTTCATATTTCCAATTTTAGTCTGCTACTGCAAGCCCATTTTTGGAATTTTAAAAATGTTGTCATTTTTTGACATTTTCACCTGTACCCGGCATCATGGTATTTTTCAGGTCGAAAAATTTATATTTTTAGTTTAAGTTAATAATATATTTATTACATTCGTACCTTTAAACCTATTCCATTTTTCATATTTCCAATTTTATTCGGCTACTGCAAGCCCATTTTTGGAATTTTAAAAATATTGTCATTTTTTGACATTTTCACCTGTACTATACATCAGGGTATTTTTCAAGTCGAAAAATTTATATTTTTAGTTTAAGTTAATAATATATTTATTACATTCGTACCTTTAAACCTATTCCATTTTTCATATTTCCAATTTTATTCTGCTACTGCAAGCCCATTTTTGGAATTTTAAAAATGTTGTCATTTTTTGACATTTTCACCTGTACCCGGCATCATGGTATTTTTCAGGTCGAAAAATTTATATTTTTAGTTTAAGTTAATAATATATTTATTACATTCGTACCTTTAAACCTATTCCATTTTTCATATTTCCAATTTTATTCTGCTACTACAAGCCCATTTTTGGAATTTTAAAAATATTGTCATTTTTTGACATCAGGGTAATTTTCAGGTCGAAAATTTTATATTTTTAGTTTAAGTTAATAATATATTTATTACATTCGTACCATTAAACCTATTCCATTTTTCGTATTTCCAATTTTATTCTGCTACTGCAAGCCCATTTTTGGAATTTTAAAAATATTGCAATTTTTTGACATTTTCACCTGTACCCGGCATCATGGTATTTTTCAGGTCGAAAAATTTATATTTTTAGTTTAAGTTAATAATATATTTATTACATTCGTACCTTTAAACCTATTCCATTTTTCATATTTCCAATTTTATTCTGCTACTGCAAGCCCATTTTTGGAATTTTAAAAATATTCTAATTTTTTGACATTTTCACCTGTACTTATACATCAGGGTATTTTTCAGGTCGAAAAATTTATATTTTTAGTTTAAGTTAATAATATATTTATTACATTCGTACCTTTAAACCTATTCCATTTTTCATATTTCCAATTTTATTCTGCTACTGCAAGCCCATTTTCGGAATTTTAAAAATATTGTAATTTTTTTGACATTTTCACCTGTACCCGGCATCATGGTATTTTTCAGGTCGAAAAATTTACATTTTTAGTTTAAGTTAATAATATATTTATTACATTCGTACCTTTAAACCTATTCCATTTTTCATATTTCCAATTTTATTCTGCAACTGCAAGCCCATTTTCGGAATTTTAAAAATATTTTCATTTTTTGACATTTTCACCTGTACTATACATCAGGGTAATTTTCAGGTCGAAAATTTTATATTTTTAGTTTAAGTTAATAATATATTTATTACATTCGTACCTTTAAACCTATTCCATTTTTCATATTTCCAATTTTATTCTGCTACTGCAAGCCCATTTTCGGAATTTTAAAAATATTGTAATTTTTTTGACATTTTCACCTGTACCCGGCATCATGGTATTTTTCAGGTCGAAAAATTTATATTTTTAGTTTAAGTTAATAATATATTTATTACATTCGTACCTTTAAACCTATTCCATTTTTCATATTTCCAATTTTATTCTGCAACTGCAAGCCCATTTTCAGAATTTTAAAAATATTGTAATTTTTTTACATTTTCACCTGTACTATACATCAGGGTATTTTTCAGGTCGAAAAATTTATATTTTTAGTTTAAGTTAATAATATATTTATTACATTCGTACCTTTAAACCTATTCCATTTTTCATATTTCCAATTTTATTCTACGACTACAAGCCCATTTTCGGAATTTTAAAACTATTGTCATTTTTTGACATTTTCACCTGTACCCGGCATCAGGGTAATTTTCAGGTCGAAAATTTTATATTTTTAGTTTAAGTTAATAATATATTTATTACATTCGTACCTTTAAACCTATTCCATTTTTCATATTTCCAATTTTATTCTGCTACTGCAAGCCCATTTTTGGAATTTTAAAAATATTGTAATTTTTTGACATTTTCACCTGTACTATACATCAGGGTATTTTTCAGGTCGAAAAATTTATATTTTTAGTTTAAGTTAATAATATATTTATTACATTCGTACCTTTAAACCTATTCCATTTTTCATATTTCCAATTTTATTCTGCTACTGCAAGCCCATTTTCGGAATTTTAAAAATATTCTAATTTTTTGACATTTTCACCTGTACTATACATCAGGGTATTTTTCAGGTCGAAAAATTTATATTTTTAGTTTAAGTTAATAATATATTTATTACATTCGTACCTTTAAACCTATTCCATTTTTCATATTTCCAATTTTATTCTGCTACTGCAAGCCCATTTTCGGAATTTTAAAAATATTGTAATTTTTTGACATTTTCACCTGTACCCGGCATCATGGTATTTTTCAGGTCGAAAAATTTATATTTTTAGTTTAAGTTAATAATATATTTATTACATTCGTACCTTTAAACCTATTCCATTTTTCATATTTCCAATTTTATTCTGCTACTGCAAGCCCATTTTTGGAATTTGAAAAATGTTGTCATTTTTTGACATTTTCACCTGTACTATACATCAGGGTATTTTTCAGGTCGAAAAATTTATATTTTTAGTTTAAGTTAATAATATATTTATTACATTCGTACCTTTAAACCTATTCCATTTTTCATATTTCCAATTTTATTCGGCTACTGCAAGCCCATTTTCAGAATTTTAAAAATATTGTAATTTTTTGACATTTTCACCTGTACTATACATCAGGGTATTTTTCAGGTCGAAAAATTTATATTTTTAGTTTAAGTTAATAATATATTTATTACATTCGTACCTTTAAACCGATTCCATTTTTCATATTTCCAATTTTAGTCTGCTACTGCAAGCCCATTTTTGGAATTTTAAAAATGTTGTCATTTTTTGACATTTTCACCTGTACCCGGCATCATGGTATTTTTCAGGTCGAAAAATTTATATTTTTAGTTTAAGTTAATAATATATTTATTACATTCGTACCTTTAAACCTATTCCATTTTTCATATTTCCAATTTTATTCGGCTACTGCAAGCCCATTTTTGGAATTTTAAAAATATTGTCATTTTTTGACATTTTCACCTGTACTATACATCAGGGTATTTTTCAGGTCGAAAAATTTATATTTTTAGTTTAAGTTAATAATATATTTATTACATTCGTACCTTTAAACCTATTCCATTTTTCATATTTCCAATTTTATTCTGCTACTGCAAGCCCATTTTTGGAATTTTAAAAATATTGTCATTTTTTGACATTTTCACTTGTACTATACATCATGGTATTTTTCAAGTCGAAAAATTTATATTTTTAGTTTAAGTTAATAATATATTTATTACATTCGTACCTTTAAACCTATTCCATTTTTCATATTTCCAATTTTATTCTGCTACTGCAAGCCCATTTTTGGAATTTTAAAAATATTGTAATTTTTTGACATTTTCACCTGTACTATACATCAGGGTATTTTTCAGGTCGAAAATTTTATATTTTTAGTTTAAGTTAATAATATATTTATTACATTCGTACCTTTAAACCTATTCCATTTTTCATATTTCCAATTTTATTCTGCTACTGCAATCCCATTTTCGGAATTTTAAAAATATTGCAATTTTTTGACATTTTCACCTGTACCCGGCATCATGGTATTATTCAGGTTGAAAAATTTATATTTTTAGTTTAAGTTAATAATATATTTATTACATTCGTACCTTTAAACCTATTCCATTTTTCATATTTCCAATTTTATTCTGCTACTGCAAGCCCATTTTTGGAATTTTAAAAATGTTGTCATTTTTTGACATTTTCACCTGTACTATACATCAGGGTATTTTTCAGGTCGAAAAATTTATATTTTTAGTTTAAGTTAATAATATATTTATTACATTCGTACCTTTAAACCTATTCCATTTTTCATATTTCCAATTTTATTCTGCTACTGCAAGCCCATTTTCGGAATTTTAAAAATATTGCAATTTTTTGACATTTTCACCTGTACCCGGCATCATGGTATTATTCAGGTCGAAAAAATTATATTTTTAGTTTAAGTTAATAATATATTTATTACATTCGTACCTTTAAACCTATTCCATTTTTCATATTTCCAATTTTATTCTGCTACTGCAAGCCCATTTTTGGAATTTTAAAAATATTGTAATTTTTTGACATTTTCACCTGTACTATACATCAGGGTATTTTTCAGGTCGAAAATTTTATATTTTTAGTTTAAGTTAATAATATATTTATTACATTCGTACCTTTAAACCTATTCCATTTTTCATATTTCCAATTTTATTCTGCTACTGCAAGCCCATTTTTGGAATTTTAAAAATATTGTCATTTTTTGACATTTTCACCTGTACTATACATCATGGTATTTTTCAAGTCGAAAAATTTATATTTTTAGTTTAAGTTAATAATATATTTATTACATTCGTACCTTTAAACCTATTCCATTTTTCATATTTCCAATTTTATTCTGCTACTGCAAGCCCATTTTTGGAATTTTAAAAATATTGCAATTTTTTGACATTTTCACCTGTACCCGGCATCATGGTATTTTTCAGGTCGAAAAATTTATATTTTTAGTTTAAGTTAATAATATATTTATTACATTCGTACCTTTAAACCTATTCCATTTTTCATATTTCCAATTTTATTCTGCTACTGCAAGCCCATTTTTGGAATTTTAAAAATATTCTAATTTTTTGACATTTTCACCTGTACTTATACATCAGGGTATTTTTCAGGTCGAAAAATTTATATTTTTAGTTTAAGTTAATAATATATTTATTACATTCGTACCTTTAAACCTATTCCATTTTTCATATTTCCAATTTTATTCTGCTACTGCAAGCCCATTTTCGGAATTTTAAAAATATTGTAATTTTTTTGACATTTTCACCTGTACCCGGCATCATGGTATTTTTCAGGTCGAAAAATTTACATTTTTAGTTTAAGTTAATAATATATTTATTACATTCGTACCTTTAAACCTATTCCATTTTTCATATTTCCAATTTTATTCTGCAACTGCAAGCCCATTTTCGGAATTTTAAAAATATTTTCATTTTTTGACATTTTCACCTGTACTATACATCAGGGTAATTTTCAGGTCGAAAATTTTATATTTTTAGTTTAAGTTAATAATATATTTATTACATTCGTACCTTTAAACCTATTCCATTTTTCATATTTCCAATTTTATTCTGCTACTGCAAGCCCATTTTCGGAATTTTAAAAATATTGTAATTTTTTTGACATTTTCACCTGTACCCGGCATCATGGTATTTTTCAGGTCGAAAAATTTATATTTTTAGTTTAAGTTAATAATATATTTATTACATTCGTACCTTTAAACCTATTCCATTTTTCATATTTCCAATTTTATTCTGCAACTGCAAGCCCATTTTCAGAATTTTAAAAATATTGTAATTTTTTTACATTTTCACCTGTACTATACATCAGGGTATTTTTCAGGTCGAAAAATTTATATTTTTAGTTTAAGTTAATAATATATTTATTACATTCGTACCTTTAAACCTATTCCATTTTTCATATTTCCAATTTTATTCTACGACTACAAGCCCATTTTCGGAATTTTAAAACTATTGTCATTTTTTGACATTTTCACCTGTACTATACATCAGGGTAATTTTCAGGTCGAAAATTTTATATTTTTAGTTTAAGTTAATAATATATTTATTACATTCGTACCTTTAAACCTATTCCATTTTTCATATTTCCAATTTTATTCTGCTACTGCAAGCCCATTTTTGGAATTTTAAAAATATTGTAATTTTTTGACATTTTCACCTGTACTATACATCAGGGTATTTTTCAGGTCGAAAAATTTATATTTTTAGTTTAAGTTAATAATATATTTATTACATTCGTACCTTTAAACCTATTCCATTTTTCATATTTCCAATTTTATTCTGCTACTGCAAGCCCATTTTCGGAATTTTAAAAATATTCTAATTTTTTGACATTTTCACCTGTACTATACATCAGGGTATTTTTCAGGTCGAAAAATTTATATTTTTAGTTTAAGTTAATAATATATTTATTACATTCGTACCTTTAAACCTATTCCATTTTTCATATTTCCAATTTTATTCTGCTACTGCAAGCCCATTTTCGGAATTTTAAAAATATTGTAATTTTTTGACATTTTCACCTGTACCCGGCATCATGGTATTTTTCAGGTCGAAAAATTTATATTTTTAGTTTAAGTTAATAATATATTTATTACATTCGTACCTTTAAACCTATTCCATTTTTCATATTTCCAATTTTATTCTGCTACTGCAAGCCCATTTTTGGAATTTTAAAAATATTGCAATTTTTTGACATTTTCACCTGTACCCGGCATCATGGTATTTTTCAGGTCGAAAAATTTATATTTTTAGTTTAAGTTAATAATATATTTATTACATTCGTACCTTTAAACCTATTCCATTTTTCATATTTCCAATTTTATTCTGCTACTGCAAGCCCATTTTTGGAATTTTAAAAATATTCTAATTTTTTGACATTTTCACCTGTACTTATACATCAGGGTATTTTTCAGGTCGAAAAATTTATATTTTTAGTTTAAGTTAATAATATATTTATTACATTCGTACCTTTAAACCTATTCCATTTTTCATATTTCCAATTTTATTCTGCTACTGCAAGCCCATTTTCGGAATTTTAAAAATATTGTAATTTTTTTGACATTTTCACCTGTACCCGGCATCATGGTATTTTTCAGGTCGAAAAATTTACATTTTTAGTTTAAGTTAATAATATATTTATTACATTCGTACCTTTAAACCTATTCCATTTTTCATATTTCCAATTTTATTCTGCAACTGCAAGCCCATTTTCGGAATTTTAAAAATATTTTCATTTTTTGACATTTTCACCTGTACTATACATCAGGGTAATTTTCAGGTCGAAAATTTTATATTTTTAGTTTAAGTTAATAATATATTTATTACATTCGTACCTTTAAACCTATTCCATTTTTCATATTTCCAATTTTATTCTGCTACTGCAAGCCCATTTTCGGAATTTTAAAAATATTGTAATTTTTTTGACATTTTCACCTGTACCCGGCATCATGGTATTTTTCAGGTCGAAAAATTTATATTTTTAGTTTAAGTTAATAATATATTTATTACATTCGTACCTTTAAACCTATTCCATTTTTCATATTTCCAATTTTATTCTGCAACTGCAAGCCCATTTTCAGAATTTTAAAAATATTGTAATTTTTTTACATTTTCACCTGTACTATACATCAGGGTATTTTTCAGGTCGAAAAATTTATATTTTTAGTTTAAGTTAATAATATATTTATTACATTCGTACCTTTAAACCTATTCCATTTTTCATATTTCCAATTTTATTCTACGACTACAAGCCCATTTTCGGAATTTTAAAACTATTGTCATTTTTTGACATTTTCACCTGTACTATACATCAGGGTAATTTTCAGGTCGAAAATTTTATATTTTTAGTTTAAGTTAATAATATATTTATTACATTCGTACCTTTAAACCTATTCCATTTTTCATATTTCCAATTTTATTCTGCTACTGCAAGCCCATTTTTGGAATTTTAAAAATATTGTAATTTTTTGACATTTTCACCTGTACTATACATCAGGGTATTTTTCAGGTCGAAAAATTTATATTTTTAGTTTAAGTTAATAATATATTTATTACATTCGTACCTTTAAACCTATTCCATTTTTCATATTTCCAATTTTATTCTGCTACTGCAAGCCCATTTTCGGAATTTTAAAAATATTCTAATTTTTTGACATTTTCACCTGTACTATACATCAGGGTATTTTTCAGGTCGAAAAATTTATATTTTTAGTTTAAGTTAATAATATATTTATTACATTCGTACCTTTAAACCTATTCCATTTTTCATATTTCCAATTTTATTCTGCTACTGCAAGCCCATTTTCGGAATTTTAAAAATATTGTAATTTTTTGACATTTTCACCTGTACCCGGCATCATGGTATTTTTCAGGTCGAAAAATTTATATTTTTAGTTTAAGTTAATAATATATTTATTACATTCGTACCTTTAAACCTATTCCATTTTTCATATTTCCAATTTTATTCTGCTACTGCAAGCCCATTTTTGGAATTTGAAAAATGTTGTCATTTTTTGACATTTTCACCTGTACTATACATCAGGGTATTTTTCAGGTCGAAAAATTTATATTTTTAGTTTAAGTTAATAATATATTTATTACATTCGTACCTTTAAACCTATTCCATTTTTCATATTTCCAATTTTATTCGGCTACTGCAAGCCCATTTTCAGAATTTTAAAAATATTGTAATTTTTTGACATTTTCACCTGTACTATACATCAGGGTATTTTTCAGGTCGAAAAATTTATATTTTTAGTTTAAGTTAATAATATATTTATTACATTCGTACCTTTAAACCGATTCCATTTTTCATATTTCCAATTTTAGTCTGCTACTGCAAGCCCATTTTTGGAATTTTAAAAATGTTGTCATTTTTTGACATTTTCACCTGTACCCGGCATCATGGTATTTTTCAGGTCGAAAAATTTATATTTTTAGTTTAAGTTAATAATATATTTATTACATTCGTACCTTTAAACCTATTCCATTTTTCATATTTCCAATTTTATTCGGCTACTGCAAGCCCATTTTTGGAATTTTAAAAATATTGTCATTTTTTGACATTTTCACCTGTACTATACATCAGGGTATTTTTCAAGTCGAAAAATTTATATTTTTAGTTTAAGTTAATAATATATTTATTACATTCGTACCTTTAAACCTATTCCATTTTTCATATTTCCAATTTTATTCTGCTACTGCAAGCCCATTTTTGGAATTTTAAAAATATTGTAATTTTTTGACATTTTCACCTGTACTATACATCAGGGTATTTTTCAGGTCGAAAATTTTATATTTTTAGTTTAAGTTAATAATATATTTATTACATTCGTACCTTTAAACCTATTCCATTTTTCATATTTCCAATTTTATTCTGCTACTGCAATCCCATTTTCGGAATTTTAAAAATATTGCAATTTTTTGACATTTTCACCTGTACCCGGCATCATGGTATTATTCAGGTTGAAAAATTTATATTTTTAGTTTAAGTTAATAATATATTTATTACATTCGTACCTTTAAACCTATTCCATTTTTCATATTTCCAATTTTATTCTGCTACTGCAAGCCCATTTTTGGAATTTTAAAAATGTTGTCATTTTTTGACATTTTCACCTGTACTATACATCAGGGTATTTTTCAGGTCGAAAAATTTATATTTTTAGTTTAAGTTAATAATATATTTATTACATTCGTACCTTTAAACCTATTCCATTTTTCATATTTCCAATTTTATTCTGCTACTGCAAGCCCATTTTCGGAATTTTAAAAATATTGCAATTTTTTGACATTTTCACCTGTACCCGGCATCATGGTATTATTCAGGTCGAAAAATTTATATTTTTAGTTTAAGTTAATAATATATTTATTACATTCGTACCTTTAAACCTATTCCATTTTTCATATTTCCAATTTTATTCTGCTACTGCAAGCCCATTTTTGGAATTTTAAAAATATTGTAATTTTTTGACATTTTCACCTGTACTATACATCAGGGTATTTTTCAGGTCGAAAATTTTATATTTTTAGTTTAAGTTAATAATATATTTATTACATTCGTACCTTTAAACCTATTCCATTTTTCATATTTCCAATTTTATTCTGCTACTGCAAGCCCATTTTTGGAATTTTAAAAATATTGTCATTTTTTGACATTTTCACCTGTACTATACATCATGGTATTTTTCAAGTCGAAAAATTTATATTTTTAGTTTAAGTTAATAATATATTTATTACATTCGTACCTTTAAACCTATTCCATTTTTCATATTTCCAATTTTATTCTGCTACTGCAAGCCCATTTTTGGAATTTTAAAAATATTGCAATTTTTTGACATTTTCACCTGTACCCGGCATCATGGTATTTTTCAGGTCGAAAAATTTATATTTTTAGTTTAAGTTAATAATATATTTATTACATTCGTACCTTTAAACCTATTCCATTTTTCATATTTCCAATTTTATTCTGCTACTGCAAGCCCATTTTTGGAATTTTAAAAATATTCTAATTTTTTGACATTTTGACCTGTACTTATACATCAGGGTATTTTTCAGGTCGAAAAATTTATATTTTTAGTTTAAGTTAATAATATATTTATTACATTCGTACCTTTAAACCTATTCCATTTTTCATATTTCCAATTTTATTCTGCTACTGCAAGCCCATTTTCGGAATTTTAAAAATATTGTAATTTTTTTGACATTTTCACCTGTACCCGGCATCATGGTATTTTTCAGGTCGAAAAATTTACATTTTTAGTTTAAGTTAATAATATATTTATTACATTCGTACCTTTAAACCTATTCCATTTTTCATATTTCCAATTTTATTCTGCAACTGCAAGCCCATTTTCGGAATTTTAAAAATATTTTCATTTTTTGACATTTTCACCTGTACTATACATCAGGGTAATTTTCAGGTCGAAAATTTTATATTTTTAGTTTAAGTTAATAATATATTTATTACATTCGTACCTTTAAACCTATTCCATTTTTCATATTTCCAATTTTATTCTGCTACTGCAAGCCCATTTTTGGAATTTTAAAAATATTGTAATTTTTTGACATTTTCACCTGTACTATACATCAGGGTATTTTTCAGGTCGAAAAATTTATATTTTAAGTTTAAGTTAATAATATATTTATTACATTCGTACCTTTAAACCTATTCCATTTTTCATATTTCCAATTTTATTCTGCTACTGCAAGCCCATTTTCGGAATTTTAAAAATATACTAATTTTTTGACATTTTCACCTGTACTATACATCAGGGTATTTTTCAGGTCGAAAAATTTATATTTTTAGTTTAAGTTAATAATATATTTATTACATTCGTACCTTTAAACCTATTCCATTTTTCATATTTCCAATTTTATTCTGCTACTGCAAGCCCATTTTCGGAATTTTAAAAATATTGCAATTTTTTTGACATTTTCACCTGTACCCGGCATCATGGTATTTTTCAGGTCGAAAAATTTATATTTTTAGTTTAAGTTAATAATATATTTATTACATTCGTACCTTTAAACCTATTCCATTTTTCATATTTCCAATTTTATTCTGCAACTGCAAGCCCATTTTTGGAATTTTAAAAATATTGTAATTTTTTGACATTTTCACCTGTACTATACATCAGGGTATTTTTCAGGTCGAAAAATTTATATTTTTAGTTTAAGTTAATAGTGTATTTATTACATTCGTACCTTTAAACCTATTCCATTTTTCATATTTCCAATTTTATTCTGCTACTGCAAGCCCATTTTCAGAATTTTAAAAATATTGTAATTTTTTGACATTTTCACCTGTACTATACATCAGGGTATTTTTCAGGTCGAAAAATTTATATTTTTAGTTTAAGTTAATAATATATTTATTACATTCGTACCTTTAAACCTATTCCATTTTTCATATTTCCAATTTTATTCTGCTACTGCAAGCCCATTTTTTGAATTTTAAAAATATTGTAATTTTTTTGACATTTTCACCTGTACCCGGCATCATGGTATTTTTCAGGTCGAAAAATTTATATTTTTAGTTTAAGTTAATAATATATTTATTACATTCGTACCTTTAAACCTATTCCATTTTTCATATTTCCAATTTTATTCTGCTACTGCAAGCCCATTTTTGGAATTTTATAAATGTTGTCATTTTTTGACATTTTCACCTGTACTATACATCAGGGTATTTTTCAGGTCGAAAATTTTATATTTTTATTTTAAGTTAATAGTATATTTATTACATACGTACCTTTAAACCTATTCCATTTTTCATATTTCCAATTTTATTCGGCTACTGCAAGCCCATTTTCAGAATTTTAAAAATATTGTAATTTTTTGACATTTTCACCTGTACTATACATCAGGGTATTTTTCAGGTCGAAAAATTTATATTTTTAGTTTAAGTTAATAATATATTTATTACATTCGTACCTTTAAACCTATTCCATTTTTCATATTTCCAATTTTATTCTGCTACTGCAAGCCCATTTTTTGAATTTTAAAAATATTGTAATTTTTTGACATTTTCACCTGTACTATACATCAGGGTATTTTTCAGGTTGAAAAATTTATATTTTTAGATTAAGTTAATAATATATTTATTACATTCGTACCTTTAAACCGATTGCATTTTTCCTATTTCCAATTTTATTCTGCTACTGCAAGCCCATTTTTAGAATTTTAAAAATATTTTCATTTTTTGACATTTTCACCTGTACTATACATCAGGGTATTTTTCAGGTCGAAAAATTTATATTTTTAGTTTAAGTTAATAATATATTTATTACATTCGTACCTTTAAACCTATTCCATTTTTCATATTTCCAATTTTATTCTGCTACTGCAAGCCCATTTTTGGAATTTTAAAAATGTTGTCATTTTTTGACATTTTCACCTGTACTATACATCAGGGTATTTTTCAGGTCAAAAATTTATATTTTTATTTTAAGTTAATAGTATATTTATTACATTCGTACCTTTAAACCTATTCCATTTTTCATATTTCCAATTTTATTCGGCTATTGCAAGCCCATTTTCAGAATTTTAAAAATATTGTAATTTTTTGACATTTTCACCTGTACTATACATCAGGGTATTTTTCAGGTCGAAAAATTTATATTTTTAGTTTAAGTTAATAATATATTTATTACATTCGTACCTTTAAACCTATTCCATTTTTCATATTTCCAATTTTATTCTGCTACTGCAAGCCCATTTTCGGAATTTTAAAAATATTGCAATTTTTTGACATTTTCACCTGTATCCATCATCATGGTATTATTCAGGTCGAAAAATTTATATTTTTAGTTTAAGTTAATAATATATTTATTACATTCATACCTTTAAACCTATTCCATTTTTCATATTTCCAATTTTATTCTGCTACTGCAAGCCCATTTTCGGAATTTTAAAAATATTGTAATTTTTTTGACATTTTCACCTGTACTATACATCAGGGTATTTTTCAGGTCGAAAAATTTATATTTTTAGTTTAAGTTAATAATATATTTATTACATTCGTACCTTTAAACCTATTCCATTTTTCATATTTCCAATTTTATTCTGCAACTGCAAGCCCATTTTCAGAATTTTAAAAATATTGTAATTTTTTTAAATTTTCACCTGTACTATACATCAGGGTATTTTTCAGGTCGAAAAATTCATATTTTTAGTTTAAGTTAATAATATATTTATTACATTCGTACCTTTAAACCTATTCCATTTTTCATATTTCCAATTTTATTCTGCGACTACAAGCCCATTTTCGGAATTTTAAAAATATTTTCATTTTTTGACATTTTCACCTGTACTATACATCAGGGTAATTTTCAGGTCGAAAATTTTATATTTTTAGTTTAAGTTAATAATATATTTATTACATTCGTACCTTTAAACCTATTCCATTTTTCATATTTCCAATTTTATTCTGCTACTGCAAGCCTATTTTCGGAATTTTAAAAATGTTGTCATTTTTTGACATTTTCACCTGTACCCGGCATCATGGTATTTTTCAGGTCGAAAAATTTATATTTTTAGTTTAAGTTAATAATATATTTATTACATTCGTACGTTTAAACCTATTCCATTTTTCATATTTCCAATTTTATTCTGCAACTGCAAGCCCATTTTTGGAATTTTAAAAATATTGTAATTTTTTGACATTTTCACCTGTACTATACATCAGGGTATTTTTCAGGTCGAAAAATTTATATTTTTAGTTTAAGTTAATAGTATATTTATTACATTCGTACCTTTAAACCTATAGCATTTTTCATATTTCCAATTTTATTCTGCTACTGCAAGCCCATTTTCAGAATTTTAAAAATATGGTAATTTTTTGACATTTTCACCTGTACTATACATCAGGGTATTTTTCAGGTCGAAAAATTTATATTTTTAGTTTAAGTTAATAATATATTTATTACATTCGTACCTTTAAACCTATTCCATTTTTCATATTTCCAATTTTATTCTGCTACTGCAAGCCCATTTTTTGAATTTTAAAAATATTGTAATTTTTTGACATTTTCACCTGTACCCGGCATCATGGTATTTTTCAGGTCGAAAAATTTATATTTTTAGTTTAAGTTAATAATATATTTATTACATTCGTACCTTTAAACCTATTCCATTTTTCATATTTCCAATTTTATTCTGCTACTGCAAGCCCATTTTTGGAATTTTAAAAATATTGTAATTTTTTTCCATTTTCACCTGTACCCGGCATCATGGTATTTTTCAGGTCGAAAAATTTATATTTTTAGTTTAAGTTAATAATATATTTATTACATTCGTACCTTTAAACCTATTCCATTTTTCATATTTCCAATTTTATTCTGCTACTGCAAGCCCATTTTTGGAATTTTAAAAATATTCTAATTTTTTGACATTTTCACCTGTACTATACATCAGGGTATTTTTCAGGTCGAAAATTTTATATTTTTATTTTAAGTTAATAGTATATTTATTATATTCGTACCTTTAAACCTATTCCATTTTTCATATTTCCAATTTTATTCGGCTACTGCAAGCCCATTTTTGGAATTTTAAAAATATTGTCATTTTTTGACATTTTCACCTGTACCCGGCATCATGGTATTTTTCAGGTCGAAAAATTTATATTTTTAGTTTAAGTTAATAATATATTTATTACATTCGTACCTTTAAACCTATTCCATTTTTCATATTTCCAATTTTATTCTGCAACTGCAAGCCCATTTTCAGAATTTTAAAAATATTGTAATTTTTTTACATTTTCACCTGTACTATACATCAGGGTATTTTTCAGGTCGAAAAATTTATATTTTTAGTTTAAGTTAATAATATATTTATTACATTCGTACCTTTAAACCTATTCCATTTTTCATATTTCCAATTTTATTCTACGACTACAAGCCCATTTTTGGAATTTTAAAAATATTGTAATTTTTTGACATTTTCACCTGTACTATACATCAGGGTATTTTTCAGGTCGAAAAATTTATATTTTTAGTTTAAGTTAATAATATATTTATTACATTCGTACCTTTAAACCTATTCCATTTTTCATATTTCCAATTTTATTCTGCTACTGCAAGCCCATTTTCGGACTTTTAAAAATATTCTAATTTTTTGACATTTTCACCTGTACTATACATCAGGGTATTTTTCAGGTCGAAAAATTTATATTTTTAGTTTAAGTTAATAATATATTTATTACATTCGTACCTTTAAACCTATTCCATTTTTCATATTTCCAATTTTATTCTGCTACTGCAAGCCCATTTTCGGAATTTTAAAAATATTGTAATTTTTTGACATTTTCACCTGTACTATACATCATGGTATTTTTCAGGTCGAAAAATTTATATTTTTAGTTTAAGTTAATAATATATTTATTACATTCGTACCTTTAAACCTATTCCATTTTTCATATTTCCAATTTTATTCTGCTACTGCAAGCCCATTTTTGGAATTTGAAAAATGTTGTCATTTTTTGACATTTTCACCTGTACTATACATCAGGGTATTTTTCAGGTCGAAAAATTTATATTTTTAGTTTAAGTTAATAATATATTTATTACATTCGTACCTTTAAACCTATTCCATTTTTCATATTTCCAATTTTATTCGGCTACTGCAAGCCCATTTTCAGAATTTTAAAAATATTGTAATTTTTTGACATTTTCACCTGTACTATACATCAGGGTATTTTTCAGGTCGAAAAATTTATATTTTTAGTTTAAGTTAATAATATATTTATTACATTCGTACCTTTAAACCGATTCCATTTTTCATATTTCCAATTTTATTCTGCTACTGCAAGCCCATTTTTGGAATTTTAAAAATGTTGTCATTTTTTGACATTTTCACCTGTACCCGGCATCATGGTATTTTTCAGGTCGAAAAATTTATATTTTTAGTTTAAGTTAATAATATATTTATTACATTCGTACGTTTAAACCTATTCCATTTTTCATATTTCCAATTTTATTCTGCAACTGCAAGCCCATTTTTGGAATTTTAAAAATATTGTAATTTTTTGACATTTTCACCTGTACTATACATCAGGGTATTTTTCAGGTCGAAAAATTTATATTTTTAGTTTAAGTTAATAGTATATTTATTACATTCGTACCTTTAAACCTATTCCATTTTTCATATTTCCAATTTTATTCTGCTACTGCAAGCCCATTTTCAGAATTTTAAAAATATGGTAATTTTTTGACATTTTCACCTGTACTATACATCAGGGTATTTTTCAGGTCGAAAAATTTATATTTTTAGTTTAAGTTAATAATATATTTATTACATTCGTACCTTTAAACCTATTCCATTTTTCATATTTCCAATTTTATTCTGCTACTGCAAGCCCATTTTTGGAATTTGAAAAATGTTGTCATTTTTTGACATTTTCACCTGTACTATACATCAGGGTATTTTTCAGGTCGAAAAATTTATATTTTTAGTTTAAGTTAATAATATATTTATTACATTCGTACCTTTAAACCTATTCCATTTTTCATATTTCCAATTTTATTCTGCTACTGCAAGCCCATTTTCGGAATTTTAAAAATATTGTAATTTTTTTGACATTTTCACCTGTACCCGGCATCATGGTATTTTTCAGGTCGAAAAATTTATATTTTTAGTTTAAGTTAATAATATATTTATTACATTCGTACCTTTAAACCTATTCCATTTTTCATATTTCCAATTTTATTCTGCAACTGCAAGCCCATTTTCAGAATTTTAAAAATATTGTAATTTTTTTAAATTTTCACCTGTACTATACATCAGGGTATTTTTCAGGTCGAAAAATTCATATTTTTAGTTTAAGTTAATAATATATTTATTACATTCGTACCTTTAAACCTATTCCATTTTTCATATTTCCAATTTTATTCTGCGACTACAAGCCCATTTTCGGAATTTTAAAAATATTTTCATTTTTTGACATTTTCACCTGTACTATACATCAGGGTAATTTTCAGGTCGAAAATTTTATATTTTTAGTTTAAGTTAATAATATATTTATTACATTCGTACCTTTAAACCTATTCCATTTTTCATATTTCCAATTTTATTCTGATACTGCAAGCCCATATTTGGAATTTTGAAAATATTTTAATTTTTTGACATTTTCACCTGTACTATACATCAGGGTATTTTTCAGGTCGAAAAATTTATATTTTTAGTTTAAGTTAATAATATATTTATTACATTCGTACCTTTAAACCTATTCCATTTTTCATATTTCCAATTTTATTCTGCTACTGCAAGCCCATTTTCGGAATTTTAAAAATATTCTAATTTTTTGACATTTTCACCTGTACTATACATCAGGGTATTTTTCAGGTCGAAAAATTTATATTTTTAGTTTAAGTTAATAATATATTTATTACATTCGTACCTTTAAACCTATTCCATTTTTCATATTTCCAATTTTATTCTGCTACTGCAAGCCCATTTTCGGAATTTTAAAAATATTGTAATTTTTTTGACATTTTGACCTGTACCCGGCATCATGGTATTTTTCAGGTCGAAAAATTTATATTTTTAGTTTAAGTTAATAATATATTTATTACATTCGTACCTTTAAACCTATTCCATTTTTCATATTTCCAATTTTATTCTGCAACTGCAAGCCCATTTTCGGAATTTTAAAAATATTTTCATTTTTTGACATTTTCACCTGTACTATACATCAGGGTAATTTTCAGGTCGAAAATTTTATATTTTTAGTTTAAGTTAATAATATATTTATTACATTCGTACCTTTAAACCTATTCCATTTTTCATATTTCCAATTTTATTCTGCTACTGCAAGCCCATTTTTGGAATTTTAAAAATATTGTAATTTTTTGACATTTTCACCTGTACTATACATCAGGGTATTTTTCAGGTCGAAAAATTTATATTTTAAGTTTAAGTTAATAATATATTTATTACATTCGTACCTTTAAACCTATTCCATTTTTCATATTTCCAATTTTATTCTGCTACTGCAAGCCCATTTTCGGAATTTTAAAAATATACTAATTTTTTGACATTTTCACCTGTACTATACATCAGGGTATTTTTCAGGTCGAAAAATTTATATTTTTAGTTTAAGTTAATAATATATTTATTACATTCGTACCTTTAAACCTATTCCATTTTTCATATTTCCAATTTTATTCTGCTACTGCAAGCCCATTTTCGGAATTTTAAAAATATTGCAATTTTTTTGACATTTTCACCTGTACCCGGCATCATGGTATTTTTCAGGTCGAAAAATTTATATTTTTAGTTTAAGTTAATAATATATTTATTACATTCGTACCTTTAAACCTATTCCATTTTTCATATTTCCAATTTTATTCTGCAACTGCAAGCCCATTTTTGGAATTTTAAAAATATTGTAATTTTTTGACATTTTCACCTGTACTATACATCAGGGTATTTTTCAGGTCGAAAAATTTATATTTTTAGTTTAAGTTAATAGTGTATTTATTACATTCGTACCTTTAAACCTATTCCATTTTTCATATTTCCAATTTTATTCTGCTACTGCAAGCCCATTTTCAGAATTTTAAAAATATTGTAATTTTTTGACATTTTCACCTGTACTATACATCAGGGTATTTTTCAGGTCGAAAAATTTATATTTTTAGTTTAAGTTAATAATATATTTATTACATTCGTACCTTTAAACCTATTCCATTTTTCATATTTCCAATTTTATTCTGCTACTGCAAGCCCATTTTTTGAATTTTAAAAATATTGTAATTTTTTTGACATTTTCACCTGTACCCGGCATCATGGTATTTTTCAGGTCGAAAAATTTATATTTTTAGTTTAAGTTAATAATATATTTATTACATTCGTACCTTTAAACCTATTCCATTTTTCATATTTCCAATTTTATTCTGCTACTGCAAGCCCATTTTTGGAATTTTATAAATGTTGTCATTTTTTGACATTTTCACCTGTACTATACATCAGGGTATTTTTCAGGTCGAAAATTTTATATTTTTATTTTAAGTTAATAGTATATTTATTACATACGTACCTTTAAACCTATTCCATTTTTCATATTTCCAATTTTATTCGGCTACTGCAAGCCCATTTTCAGAATTTTAAAAATATTGTAATTTTTTGACATTTTCACCTGTACTATACATCAGGGTATTTTTCAGGTCGAAAAATTTATATTTTTAGTTTAAGTTAATAATATATTTATTACATTCGTACCTTTAAACCTATTCCATTTTTCATATTTCCAATTTTATTCTGCTACTGCAAGCCCATTTTTTGAATTTTAAAAATATTGTAATTTTTTGACATTTTCACCTGTACTATACATCAGGGTATTTTTCAGGTTGAAAAATTTATATTTTTAGATTAAGTTAATAATATATTTATTACATTCGTACCTTTAAACCGATTGCATTTTTCCTATTTCCAATTTTATTCTGCTACTGCAAGCCCATTTTTAGAATTTTAAAAATATTTTCATTTTTTGACATTTTCACCTGTACTATACATCAGGGTATTTTTCAGGTCGAAAAATTTATATTTTTAGTTTAAGTTAATAATATATTTATTACATTCGTACCTTTAAACCTATTCCATTTTTCATATTTCCAATTTTATTCTGCTACTGCAAGCCCATTTTTGGAATTTTAAAAATGTTGTCATTTTTTGACATTTTCACCTGTACTATACATCAGGGTATTTTTCAGGTCAAAAATTTATATTTTTATTTTAAGTTAATAGTATATTTATTACATTCGTACCTTTAAACCTATTCCATTTTTCATATTTCCAATTTTATTCGGCTATTGCAAGCCCATTTTCAGAATTTTAAAAATATTGTAATTTTTTGACATTTTCACCTGTACTATACATCAGGGTATTTTTCAGGTCGAAAAATTTATATTTTTAGTTTAAGTTAATAATATATTTATTACATTCGTACCTTTAAACCTATTCCATTTTTCATATTTCCAATTTTATTCTGCTACTGCAAGCCCATTTTCGGAATTTTAAAAATATTGCAATTTTTTGACATTTTCACCTGTATCCATCATCATGGTATTATTCAGGTCGAAAAATTTATATTTTTAGTTTAAGTTAATAATATATTTATTACATTCATACCTTTAAACCTATTCCATTTTTCATATTTCCAATTTTATTCTGCTACTGCAAGCCCATTTTCGGAATTTTAAAAATATTGTAATTTTTTTGACATTTTCACCTGTACTATACATCAGGGTATTTTTCAGGTCGAAAAATTTATATTTTTAGTTTAAGTTAATAATATATTTATTACATTCGTACCTTTAAACCTATTCCATTTTTCATATTTCCAATTTTATTCTGCAACTGCAAGCCCATTTTCAGAATTTTAAAAATATTGTAATTTTTTTAAATTTTCACCTGTACTATACATCAGGGTATTTTTCAGGTCGAAAAATTCATATTTTTAGTTTAAGTTAATAATATATTTATTACATTCGTACCTTTAAACCTATTCCATTTTTCATATTTCCAATTTTATTCTGCGACTACAAGCCCATTTTCGGAATTTTAAAAATATTTTCATTTTTTGACATTTTCACCTGTACTATACATCAGGGTAATTTTCAGGTCGAAAATTTTATATTTTTAGTTTAAGTTAATAATATATTTATTACATTCGTACCTTTAAACCTATTCCATTTTTCATATTTCCAATTTTATTCTGCTACTGCAAGCCTATTTTCGGAATTTTAAAAATGTTGTCATTTTTTGACATTTTCACCTGTACCCGGCATCATGGTATTTTTCAGGTCGAAAAATTTATATTTTTAGTTTAAGTTAATAATATATTTATTACATTCGTACGTTTAAACCTATTCCATTTTTCATATTTCCAATTTTATTCTGCAACTGCAAGCCCATTTTTGGAATTTTAAAAATATTGTAATTTTTTGACATTTTCACCTGTACTATACATCAGGGTATTTTTCAGGTCGAAAAATTTATATTTTTAGTTTAAGTTAATAGTATATTTATTACATTCGTACCTTTAAACCTATAGCATTTTTCATATTTCCAATTTTATTCTGCTACTGCAAGCCCATTTTCAGAATTTTAAAAATATGGTAATTTTTTGACATTTTCACCTGTACTATACATCAGGGTATTTTTCAGGTCGAAAAATTTATATTTTTAGTTTAAGTTAATAATATATTTATTACATTCGTACCTTTAAACCTATTCCATTTTTCATATTTCCAATTTTATTCTGCTACTGCAAGCCCATTTTTTGAATTTTAAAAATATTGTAATTTTTTGACATTTTCACCTGTACCCGGCATCATGGTATTTTTCAGGTCGAAAAATTTATATTTTTAGTTTAAGTTAATAATATATTTATTACATTCGTACCTTTAAACCTATTCCATTTTTCATATTTCCAATTTTATTCTGCTACTGCAAGCCCATTTTTGGAATTTTAAAAATATTGTAATTTTTTTCCATTTTCACCTGTACCCGGCATCATGGTATTTTTCAGGTCGAAAAATTTATATTTTTAGTTTAAGTTAATAATATATTTATTACATTCGTACCTTTAAACCTATTCCATTTTTCATATTTCCAATTTTATTCTGCTACTGCAAGCCCATTTTTGGAATTTTAAAAATATTCTAATTTTTTGACATTTTCACCTGTACTATACATCAGGGTATTTTTCAGGTCGAAAATTTTATATTTTTATTTTAAGTTAATAGTATATTTATTATATTCGTACCTTTAAACCTATTCCATTTTTCATATTTCCAATTTTATTCGGCTACTGCAAGCCCATTTTTGGAATTTTAAAAATATTGTCATTTTTTGACATTTTCACCTGTACCCGGCATCATGGTATTTTTCAGGTCGAAAAATTTATATTTTTAGTTTAAGTTAATAATATATTTATTACATTCGTACCTTTAAACCTATTCCATTTTTCATATTTCCAATTTTATTCTGCAACTGCAAGCCCATTTTCAGAATTTTAAAAATATTGTAATTTTTTTACATTTTCACCTGTACTATACATCAGGGTATTTTTCAGGTCGAAAAATTTATATTTTTAGTTTAAGTTAATAATATATTTATTACATTCGTACCTTTAAACCTATTCCATTTTTCATATTTCCAATTTTATTCTACGACTACAAGCCCATTTTTGGAATTTTAAAAATATTGTAATTTTTTGACATTTTCACCTGTACTATACATCAGGGTATTTTTCAGGTCGAAAAATTTATATTTTTAGTTTAAGTTAATAATATATTTATTACATTCGTACCTTTAAACCTATTCCATTTTTCATATTTCCAATTTTATTCTGCTACTGCAAGCCCATTTTCGGACTTTTAAAAATATTCTAATTTTTTGACATTTTCACCTGTACTATACATCAGGGTATTTTTCAGGTCGAAAAATTTATATTTTTAGTTTAAGTTAATAATATATTTATTACATTCGTACCTTTAAACCTATTCCATTTTTCATATTTCCAATTTTATTCTGCTACTGCAAGCCCATTTTCGGAATTTTAAAAATATTGTAATTTTTTGACATTTTCACCTGTACTATACATCATGGTATTTTTCAGGTCGAAAAATTTATATTTTTAGTTTAAGTTAATAATATATTTATTACATTCGTACCTTTAAACCTATTCCATTTTTCATATTTCCAATTTTATTCTGCTACTGCAAGCCCATTTTTGGAATTTGAAAAATGTTGTCATTTTTTGACATTTTCACCTGTACTATACATCAGGGTATTTTTCAGGTCGAAAAATTTATATTTTTAGTTTAAGTTAATAATATATTTATTACATTCGTACCTTTAAACCTATTCCATTTTTCATATTTCCAATTTTATTCGGCTACTGCAAGCCCATTTTCAGAATTTTAAAAATATTGTAATTTTTTGACATTTTCACCTGTACTATACATCAGGGTATTTTTCAGGTCGAAAAATTTATATTTTTAGTTTAAGTTAATAATATATTTATTACATTCGTACCTTTAAACCGATTCCATTTTTCATATTTCCAATTTTATTCTGCTACTGCAAGCCCATTTTTGGAATTTTAAAAATGTTGTCATTTTTTGACATTTTCACCTGTACCCGGCATCATGGTATTTTTCAGGTCGAAAAATTTATATTTTTAGTTTAAGTTAATAATATATTTATTACATTCGTACGTTTAAACCTATTCCATTTTTCATATTTCCAATTTTATTCTGCAACTGCAAGCCCATTTTTGGAATTTTAAAAATATTGTAATTTTTTGACATTTTCACCTGTACTATACATCAGGGTATTTTTCAGGTCGAAAAATTTATATTTTTAGTTTAAGTTAATAGTATATTTATTACATTCGTACCTTTAAACCTATTCCATTTTTCATATTTCCAATTTTATTCTGCTACTGCAAGCCCATTTTCAGAATTTTAAAAATATGGTAATTTTTTGACATTTTCACCTGTACTATACATCAGGGTATTTTTCAGGTCGAAAAATTTATATTTTTAGTTTAAGTTAATAATATATTTATTACATTCGTACCTTTAAACCTATTCCATTTTTCATATTTCCAATTTTATTCTGCTACTGCAAGCCCATTTTTGGAATTTGAAAAATGTTGTCATTTTTTGACATTTTCACCTGTACTATACATCAGGGTATTTTTCAGGTCGAAAAATTTATATTTTTAGTTTAAGTTAATAATATATTTATTACATTCGTACCTTTAAACCTATTCCATTTTTCATATTTCCAATTTTATTCTGCTACTGCAAGCCCATTTTCGGAATTTTAAAAATATTGTAATTTTTTTGACATTTTCACCTGTACCCGGCATCATGGTATTTTTCAGGTCGAAAAATTTATATTTTTAGTTTAAGTTAATAATATATTTATTACATTCGTACCTTTAAACCTATTCCATTTTTCATATTTCCAATTTTATTCTGCAACTGCAAGCCCATTTTCAGAATTTTAAAAATATTGTAATTTTTTTAAATTTTCACCTGTACTATACATCAGGGTATTTTTCAGGTCGAAAAATTCATATTTTTAGTTTAAGTTAATAATATATTTATTACATTCGTACCTTTAAACCTATTCCATTTTTCATATTTCCAATTTTATTCTGCGACTACAAGCCCATTTTCGGAATTTTAAAAATATTTTCATTTTTTGACATTTTAACCTGTACTATACATCAGGGTAATTTTCAGGTCGAAAATTTTATATTTTTAGTTTAAGTTAATAATATATTTATTACATTCGTACCTTTAAACCTATTCCATTTTTCATATTTCCAATTTTATTCTGATACTGCAAGCCCATATTTGGAATTTTGAAAATATTTTAATTTTTTGACATTTTCACCTGTACTATACGTCAGGGTATTTTTCAGGTCGAAAAATTTATATTTTTAGTTTAAGTTAATAATATATTTATTACATTCGTACCTTTAAACCTATTCCATTTTTCATATTTCCAATTTTATTCTGCTACTGCAAGCCCATTTTCGGAATTTTAAAAATATTCTAATTTTTTGACATTTTCACCTGTACTATACATCAGGGTATTTTTCAGGTCGAAAAATTTATATTTTTAGTTTAAGTTAATAATATATTTATTACATTCGTACCTTTAAACCTATTCCATTTTTCATATTTCCAATTTTATTCTGCTACTGCAAGCCCATTTTCGGAATTTTAAAAATATTGTAATTTTTTTGACATTTTGACCTGTACCCGGCATCATGGTATTTTTCAGGTCGAAAAATTTATATTTTTAGTTTAAGTTAATAATATATTTATTACATTCGTACCTTTAAACCTATTCCATTTTTCATATTTCCAATTTTATTCTGCAACTGCAAGCCCATTTTTGGAATTTTAAAAATATTGTAATTTTTTGACATTTTCACCTGTACTATACATCAGGGTATTTTTCAGGTCGAAAAATTTATATTTTTAGTTTAAGTTAATAATATATTTATTACATTCGTACCTTTAAACCTATTCCATTTTTCATATTTCCAATTTTATTCTGCTACTGCAAGCCCATTTTTTGAATTTTAAAAATATTGTAATTTTTTGACATTTTCACCTGTACCCGGCATCATGGTATTTTTCAGGTCGAAAAATTTATATTTTTAGTTTAAGTTAATAATATATTTATTACATTCGTACCTTTAAACCTATTCCATTTTTCATATTTCCAATTTTATTCTGCTACTGCAAGCCCATTTTTGGAATTTTAAAAATATTGTAATTTTTTTCCATTTTCACCTGTACCCGGCATCATGGTATTTTTCAGGTCGAAAAATTTATATTTTTAGTTTAAGTTAATAATATATTTATTACATTCGTACCTTTAAACCTATTCCATTTTTCATATTTCCAATTTTATTCTGCTACTGCAAGCCCATTTTTGGAATTTTAAAAATGTTGTCATTTTTTGACATTTTCACCTGTACTATACATCAGGGTATTTTTCAGGTCGAAAATTTTATATTTTTATTTTAAGTTAATAGTATATTTATTATATTCGTACCTTTAAACCTATTCCATTTTTCATATTTCCAATTTTATTCGGCTACTGCAAGCCCATTTTTGGAATTTTAAAAATATTGTCATTTTTTGACATGTTCACCTGTACCCGGCATCATGGTATTTTTCAGGTCGAAAAATTTATATTTTTAGTTTAAGTTAATAATATATTTATTACATTCGTACCTTTAAACCTATTCCATTTTTCATATTTCCAATTTTATTCTGCAACTGCAAGCCCATTTTCAGAAATTTAAAAATATTGTAATTTTTTTACATTTTCACCTGTACTATACATCAGGGTATTTTTCAGGTCGAAAAATTTATATTTTTAGTTTAAGTTAATAATATATTTATTACATTCGTACCTTTAAACCTATTCCATTTTTCATATTTCCAATTTTATTCTACGACTACAAGCCCATTTTTGGAATTTTAAAAATATTGTAATTTTTTGACATTTTCACCTGTACTATACATCAGGGTATTTTTCAGGTCGAAAAATTTATATTTTTAGTTTAAGTTAATAATATATTTATTACATTCGTACCTTTAAACCTATTCCATTTTTCATATTTCCAATTTTATTCTGCTACTGCAAGCCCATTTTCGGAATTTTAAAAATATTCTAATTTTTTGACATTTTCACCTGTACTATACATCAGGGTATTTTTCAGGTCGAAAAATTTATATTTTTAGTTTAAGTTAATAATATATTTATTACATTCGTACCTTTAAACCTATTCCATTTTTCATATTTCCAATTTTATTCTGCTACTGCAAGCCCATTTTCGGAATTTTAAAAATATTGTAATTTTTTGACATTTTCACCTGTACCCGGCATCATGGTATTTTTCAGGTCGAAAAATTTATATTTTTAGTTTAAGTTAATAATATATTTATTACATTCGTACCTTTAAACCTATTCCATTTTTCATATTTCCAATTTTATTCTGCTACTGCAAGCCCATTTTTGGAATTTGAAAAATGTTGTCATTTTTTGACATTTTCACCTGTACTATACATCAGGGTATTTTTCAGGTCGAAAAATTTATATTTTTAGTTTAAGTCAATAATATATTTATTACATTCGTACCTTTAAACCTATTCCATTTTTCATATTTCCAATTTTATTCTGCTACTGCAAGCCCATTTTTGGAATTTTAAAAATATTGTCATTTTTTGACATTTTCACCTGTACTATACATCATGGTATTTTTCAAGTCGAAAAATTTATATTTTTAGTTTAAGTTAATAATATATTTATTACATTCGTACCTTTAAACCTATTCCATTTTTCATATTTCCAATTTTATTCTGCTACTGCAAGCCCATTTTTGGAATTTTAAAAATATTGCAATTTTTTGACATTTTCACCTGTACCCGGCATCATGGTATTTTTCAGGTCGAAAAATTTATATTTTTAGTTTAAGTTAATAATATATTTATTACATTCGTACCTTTAAACCTATTCCATTTTTCATATTTCCAATTTTATTCTGCTACTGCAAGCCCATTTTTGGAATTTTAAAAATATTCTAATTTTTTGACATTTTCACCTGTACTTATACATCAGGGTATTTTTCAGGTCGAAAAATTTATATTTTTAGTTTAAGTTAATAATATATTTATTACATTCGTACCTTTAAACCTATTCCATTTTTCATATTTCCAATTTTATTCTGCTACTGCAAGCCCATTTTCGGAATTTTAAAAATATTGTAATTTTTTTGACATTTTCACCTGTACCCGGCATCATGGTATTTTTCAGGTCGAAAAATTTACATTTTTAGTTTAAGTTAATAATATATTTATTACATTCGTACCTTTAAACCTATTCCATTTTTCATATTTCCAATTTTATTCTGCAACTGCAAGCCCATTTTCGGAATTTTAAAAATATTTTCATTTTTTGACATTTTCACCTGTACTATACATCAGGGTAATTTTCAGGTCGAAAATTTTATATTTTTAGTTTAAGTTAATAATATATTTATTACATTCGTACCTTTAAACCTATTCCATTTTTCATATTTCCAATTTTATTCTGCTACTGCAAGCCCATTTTCGGAATTTTAAAAATATTGTAATTTTTTTGACATTTTCACCTGTACCCGGCATCATGGTATTTTTCAGGTCGAAAAATTTATATTTTTAGTTTAAGTTAATAATATATTTATTACATTCGTACCTTTAAACCTATTCCATTTTTCATATTTCCAATTTTATTCTGCAACTGCAAGCCCATTTTCAGAATTTTAAAAATATTGTAATTTTTTTACATTTTCACCTGTACTATACATCAGGGTATTTTTCAGGTCGAAAAATTTATATTTTTAGTTTAAGTTAATAATATATTTATTACATTCGTACCTTTAAACCTATTCCATTTTTCATATTTCCAATTTTATTCTACGACTACAAGCCCATTTTCGGAATTTTAAAACTATTGTCATTTTTTGACATTTTCACCTGTACCCGGCATCAGGGTAATTTTCAGGTCGAAAATTTTATATTTTTAGTTTAAGTTAATAATATATTTATTACATTCGTACCTTTAAACCTATTCCATTTTTCATATTTCCAATTTTATTCTGCTACTGCAAGCCCATTTTTGGAATTTTAAAAATATTGTAATTTTTTGACATTTTCACCTGTACTATACATCAGGGTATTTTTCAGGTCGAAAAATTTATATTTTTAGTTTAAGTTAATAATATATTTATTACATTCGTACCTTTAAACCTATTCCATTTTTCATATTTCCAATTTTATTCTGCTACTGCAAGCCCATTTTCGGAATTTTAAAAATATTCTAATTTTTTGACATTTTCACCTGTACTATACATCAGGGTATTTTTCAGGTCGAAAAATTTATATTTTTAGTTTAAGTTAATAATATATTTATTACATTCGTACCTTTAAACCTATTCCATTTTTCATATTTCCAATTTTATTCTGCTACTGCAAGCCCATTTTCGGAATTTTAAAAATATTGTAATTTTTTGACATTTTCACCTGTACCCGGCATCATGGTATTTTTCAGGTCGAAAAATTTATATTTTTAGTTTAAGTTAATAATATATTTATTACATTCGTACCTTTAAACCTATTCCATTTTTCATATTTCCAATTTTATTCTGCTACTGCAAGCCCATTTTTGGAATTTGAAAAATGTTGTCATTTTTTGACATTTTCACCTGTACTATACATCAGGGTATTTTTCAGGTCGAAAAATTTATATTTTTAGTTTAAGTTAATAATATATTTATTACATTCGTACCTTTAAACCTATTCCATTTTTCATATTTCCAATTTTATTCGGCTACTGCAAGCCCATTTTCAGAATTTTAAAAATATTGTAATTTTTTGACATTTTCACCTGTACTATACATCAGGGTATTTTTCAGGTCGAAAAATTTATATTTTTAGTTTAAGTTAATAATATATTTATTACATTCGTACCTTTAAACCGATTCCATTTTTCATATTTCCAATTTTAGTCTGCTACTGCAAGCCCATTTTTGGAATTTTAAAAATGTTGTCATTTTTTGACATTTTCACCTGTACCCGGCATCATGGTATTTTTCAGGTCGAAAAATTTATATTTTTAGTTTAAGTTAATAATATATTTATTACATTCGTACCTTTAAACCTATTCCATTTTTCATATTTCCAATTTTATTCGGCTACTGCAAGCCCATTTTTGGAATTTTAAAAATATTGTCATTTTTTGACATTTTCACCTGTACTATACATCAGGGTATTTTTCAGGTCGAAAAATTTATATTTTTAGTTTAAGTTAATAATATATTTATTACATTCGTACCTTTAAACCTATTCCATTTTTCATATTTCCAATTTTATTCTGCTACTGCAAGCCCATTTTTGGAATTTTAAAAATATTGTCATTTTTTGACATTTTCACTTGTACTATACATCATGGTATTTTTCAAGTCGAAAAATTTATATTTTTAGTTTAAGTTAATAATATATTTATTACATTCGTACCTTTAAACCTATTCCATTTTTCATATTTCCAATTTTATTCTGCTACTGCAAGCCCATTTTTGGAATTTTAAAAATATTGTAATTTTTTGACATTTTCACCTGTACTATACATCAGGGTATTTTTCAGGTCGAAAATTTTATATTTTTAGTTTAAGTTAATAATATATTTATTACATTCGTACCTTTAAACCTATTCCATTTTTCATATTTCCAATTTTATTCTGCTACTGCAATCCCATTTTCGGAATTTTAAAAATATTGCAATTTTTTGACATTTTCACCTGTACCCGGCATCATGGTATTATTCAGGTTGAAAAATTTATATTTTTAGTTTAAGTTAATAATATATTTATTACATTCGTACCTTTAAACCTATTCCATTTTTCATATTTCCAATTTTATTCTGCTACTGCAAGCCCATTTTTGGAATTTTAAAAATGTTGTCATTTTTTGACATTTTCACCTGTACTATACATCAGGGTATTTTTCAGGTCGAAAAATTTATATTTTTAGTTTAAGTTAATAATATATTTATTACATTCGTACCTTTAAACCTATTCCATTTTTCATATTTCCAATTTTATTCTGCTACTGCAAGCCCATTTTCGGAATTTTAAAAATATTGCAATTTTTTGACATTTTCACCTGTACCCGGCATCATGGTATTATTCAGGTCGAAAAAATTATATTTTTAGTTTAAGTTAATAATATATTTATTACATTCGTACCTTTAAACCTATTCCATTTTTCATATTTCCAATTTTATTCTGCTACTGCAAGCCCATTTTTGGAATTTTAAAAATATTGTAATTTTTTGACATTTTCACCTGTACTATACATCAGGGTATTTTTCAGGTCGAAAATTTTATATTTTTAGTTTAAGTTAATAATATATTTATTACATTCGTACCTTTAAACCTATTCCATTTTTCATATTTCCAATTTTATTCTGCTACTGCAAGCCCATTTTTGGAATTTTAAAAATATTGCAATTTTTTGACATTTTCACCTGTACCCGGCATCATGGTATTTTTCAGGTCGAAAAATTTATATTTTTAGTTTAAGTTAATAATATATTTATTACATTCGTACCTTTAAACCTATTCCATTTTTCATATTTCCAATTTTATTCTGCTACTGCAAGCCCATTTTTGGAATTTTAAAAATATTCTAATTTTTTGACATTTTCACCTGTACTTATACATCAGGGTATTTTTCAGGTCGAAAAATTTATATTTTTAGTTTAAGTTAATAATATATTTATTACATTCGTACCTTTAAACCTATTCCATTTTTCATATTTCCAATTTTATTCTGCTACTGCAAGCCCATTTTCGGAATTTTAAAAATATTGTAATTTTTTTGACATTTTCACCTGTACCCGGCATCATGGTATTTTTCAGGTCGAAAAATTTACATTTTTAGTTTAAGTTAATAATATATTTATTACATTCGTACCTTTAAACCTATTCCATTTTTCATATTTCCAATTTTATTCTGCAACTGCAAGCCCATTTTCGGAATTTTAAAAATATTTTCATTTTTTGACATTTTCACCTGTACTATACATCAGGGTAATTTTCAGGTCGAAAATTTTATATTTTTAGTTTAAGTTAATAATATATTTATTACATTCGTACCTTTAAACCTATTCCATTTTTCATATTTCCAATTTTATTCTGCTACTGCAAGCCCATTTTCGGAATTTTAAAAATATTGTAATTTTTTTGACATTTTCACCTGTACCCGGCATCATGGTATTTTTCAGGTCGAAAAATTTATATTTTTAGTTTAAGTTAATAATATATTTATTACATTCGTACCTTTAAACCTATTCCATTTTTCATATTTCCAATTTTATTCTGCAACTGCAAGCCCATTTTCAGAATTTTAAAAATATTGTAATTTTTTTACATTTTCACCTGTACTATACATCAGGGTATTTTTCAGGTCGAAAAATTTATATTTTTAGTTTAAGTTAATAATATATTTATTACATTCGTACCTTTAAACCTATTCCATTTTTCATATTTCCAATTTTATTCTACGACTACAAGCCCATTTTCGGAATTTTAAAACTATTGTCATTTTTTGACATTTTCACCTGTACCCGGCATCAGGGTAATTTTCAGGTCGAAAATTTTATATTTTTAGTTTAAGTTAATAATATATTTATTACATTCGTACCTTTAAACCTATTCCATTTTTCATATTTCCAATTTTATTCTGCTACTGCAAGCCCATTTTTGGAATTTTAAAAATATTGTAATTTTTTGACATTTTCACCTGTACTATACATCAGGGTATTTTTCAGGTCGAAAAATTTATATTTTTAGTTTAAGTTAATAATATATTTATTACATTCGTACCTTTAAACCTATTCCATTTTTCATATTTCCAATTTTATTCTGCTACTGCAAGCCCATTTTCGGAATTTTAAAAATATTCTAATTTTTTGACATTTTCACCTGTACTATACATCAGGGTATTTTTCAGGTCGAAAAATTTATATTTTTAGTTTAAGTTAATAATATATTTATTACATTCGTACCTTTAAACCTATTCCATTTTTCATATTTCCAATTTTATTCTGCTACTGCAAGCCCATTTTCGGAATTTTAAAAATATTGTAATTTTTTGACATTTTCACCTGTACCCGGCATCATGGTATTTTTCAGGTCGAAAAATTTATATTTTTAGTTTAAGTTAATAATATATTTATTACATTCGTACCTTTAAACCTATTCCATTTTTCATATTTCCAATTTTATTCTGCTACTGCAAGCCCATTTTTGGAATTTGAAAAATGTTGTCATTTTTTGACATTTTCACCTGTACTATACATCAGGGTATTTTTCAGGTCGAAAAATTTATATTTTTAGTTTAAGTTAATAATATATTTATTACATTCGTACCTTTAAACCTATTCCATTTTTCATATTTCCAATTTTATTCGGCTACTGCAAGCCCATTTTCAGAATTTTAAAAATATTGTAATTTTTTGACATTTTCACCTGTACTATACATCAGGGTATTTTTCAGGTCGAAAAATTTATATTTTTAGTTTAAGTTAATAATATATTTATTACATTCGTACCTTTAAACCGATTCCATTTTTCATATTTCCAATTTTAGTCTGCTACTGCAAGCCCATTTTTGGAATTTTAAAAATGTTGTCATTTTTTGACATTTTCACCTGTACCCGGCATCATGGTATTTTTCAGGTCGAAAAATTTATATTTTTAGTTTAAGTTAATAATATATTTATTACATTCGTACCTTTAAACCTATTCCATTTTTCATATTTCCAATTTTATTCGGCTACTGCAAGCCCATTTTTGGAATTTTAAAAATATTGTCATTTTTTGACATTTTCACCTGTACTATACATCAGGGTATTTTTCAGGTCGAAAAATTTATATTTTTAGTTTAAGTTAATAATATATTTATTACATTCGTACCTTTAAACCTATTCCATTTTTCATATTTCCAATTTTATTCTGCTACTGCAAGCCCATTTTTGGAATTTTGAAAATATTGTCATTTTTTGACATTTTCACTTGTACTATACATCATGGTATTTTTCAAGTCGAAAAATTTATATTTTTAGTTTAAGTTAATAATATATTTATTACATTCGTACCTTTAAACCTATTCCATTTTTCATATTTCCAATTTTATTCTGCTACTGCAAGCCCATTTTTGGAATTTTAAAAATATTGTAATTTTTTGACATTTTCACCTGTACTATACATCAGGGTATTTTTCAGGTCGAAAATTTTATATTTTTAGTTTAAGTTAATAATATATTTATTACATTCGTACCTTTAAACCTATTCCATTTTTCATATTTCCAATTTTATTCTGCTACTGCAATCCCATTTTCGGAATTTTAAAAATATTGCAATTTTTTGACATTTTCACCTGTACCCGGCATCATGGTATTATTCAGGTTGAAAAATTTATATTTTTAGTTTAAGTTAATAATATATTTATTACATTCGTACCTTTAAACCTATTCCATTTTTCATATTTCCAATTTTATTCTGCTACTGCAAGCCCATTTTTGGAATTTTAAAAATGTTGTCATTTTTTGACATTTTCACCTGTACTATACATCAGGGTATTTTTCAGGTCGAAAAATTTATATTTTTAGTTTAAGTTAATAATATATTTATTACATTCGTACCTTTAAACCTATTCCATTTTTCATATTTCCAATTTTATTCTGCTACTGCAAGCCCATTTTCGGAATTTTAAAAATATTGCAATTTTTTGACATTTTCACCTGTACCCGGCATCATGGTATTATTCAGGTCGAAAAAATTATATTTTTAGTTTAAGTTAATAATATATTTATTACATTCGTACCTTTAAACCTATTCCATTTTTCATATTTCCAATTTTATTCTGCTACTGCAAGCCCATTTTTGGAATTTTAAAAATATTGTAATTTTTTGACATTTTCACCTGTACTATACATCAGGGTATTTTTCAGGTCGAAAATTTTATATTTTTAGTTTAAGTTAATAATATATTTATTACATTCGTACCTTTAAACCTATTCCATTTTTCATATTTCCAATTTTATTCTGCTACTGCAAGCCCATTTTTGGAATTTTAAAAATATTGTCATTTTTTGACATTTTCACCTGTACTATACATCATGGTATTTTTCAAGTCGAAAAATTTATATTTTTAGTTTAAGTTAATAATATATTTATTACATTCGTACCTTTAAACCTATTCCATTTTTCATATTTCCAATTTTATTCTGCTACTGCAAGCCCATTTTTGGAATTTTAAAAATATTGCAATTTTTTGACATTTTCACCTATACCCGGCATCATGGTATTTTTCAGGTCGAAAAATTTATATTTTTAGTTTAAGTTAATAATATATTTATTACATTCGTACCTTTAAACCTATTCCATTTTTCATATTTCCAATTTTATTCTGCTACTGCAAGCCCATTTTTGGAATTTTAAAAATATTCTAATTTTTTGACATTTTCACCTGTACTTATACATCAGGGTATTTTTCAGGTCGAAAAATTTATATTTTTAGTTTAAGTTAATAATATATTTATTACATTCGTACCTTTAAACCTATTCCATTTTTCATATTTCCAATTTTATTCTGCTACTGCAAGCCCATTTTCGGAATTTTAAAAATATTGTAATTTTTTTGACATTTTCACCTGTACCCGGCATCATGGTATTTTTCAGGTCGAAAAATTTACATTTTTAGTTTAAGTTAATAATATATTTATTACATTCGTACCTTTAAACCTATTCCATTTTTCATATTTCCAATTTTATTCTGCAACTGCAAGCCCATTTTCGGAATTTTAAAAATATTTTCATTTTTTGACATTTTCACCTGTACTATACATCAGGGTAATTTTCAGGTCGAAAATTTTATATTTTTAGTTTAAGTTAATAATATATTTATTACATTCGTACCTTTAAACCTATTCCATTTTTCATATTTCCAATTTTATTCTGCTACTGCAAGCCCATTTTCGGAATTTTAAAAATATTGTAATTTTTTTGACATTTTCACCTGTACCCGGCATCATGGTATTTTTCAGGTCGAAAAATTTATATTTTTAGTTTAAGTTAATAATATATTTATTACATTCGTACCTTTAAACCTATTCCATTTTTCATATTTCCAATTTTATTCTGCAACTGCAAGCCCATTTTCAGAATTTTAAAAATATTGTAATTTTTTTACATTTTCACCTGTACTATACATCAGGGTATTTTTCAGGTCGAAAAATTTATATTTTTAGTTTAAGTTAATAATATATTTATTACATTCGTACCTTTAAACCTATTCCATTTTTCATATTTCCAATTTTATTCTACGACTACAAGCCCATTTTCGGAATTTTAAAACTATTGTCATTTTTTGACATTTTCACCTGTACTATACATCAGGGTAATTTTCAGGTCGAAAATTTTATATTTTTAGTTTAAGTTAATAATATATTTATTACATTCGTACCTTTAAACCTATTCCATTTTTCATATTTCCAATTTTATTCTGCTACTGCAAGCCCATTTTTGGAATTTTAAAAATATTGTAATTTTTTGACATTTTCACCTGTACTATACATCAGGGTATTTTTCAGGTCGAAAAATTTATATTTTTAGTTTAAGTTAATAATATATTTATTACATTCGTACCTTTAAACCTATTCCATTTTTCATATTTCCAATTTTATTCTGCTACTGCAAGCCCATTTTCGGAATTTTAAAAATATTCTAATTTTTTGACATTTTCACCTGTACTATACATCAGGGTATTTTTCAGGTCGAAAAATTTATATTTTTAGTTTAAGTTAATAATATATTTATTACATTCGTACCTTTAAACCTATTCCATTTTTCATATTTCCAATTTTATTCTGCTACTGCAAGCCCATTTTCGGAATTTTAAAAATATTGTAATTTTTTGACATTTTCACCTGTACCCGGCATCATGGTATTTTTCAGGTCGAAAAATTTATATTTTTAGTTTAAGTTAATAATATATTTATTACATTCGTACCTTTAAACCTATTCCATTTTTCATATTTCCAATTTTATTCTGCTACTGCAAGCCCATTTTTGGAATTTGAAAAATGTTGTCATTTTTTGACATTTTCACCTGTACTATACATCAGGGTATTTTTCAGGTCGAAAAATTTATATTTTTAGTTTAAGTTAATAATATATTTATTACATTCGTACCTTTAAACCTATTCCATTTTTCATATTTCCAATTTTATTCGGCTACTGCAAGCCCATTTTCAGAATTTTAAAAATATTGTAATTTTTTGACATTTTCACCTGTACTATACATCAGGGTATTTTTCAGGTCGAAAAATTTATATTTTTAGTTTAAGTTAATAATATATTTATTACATTCGTACCTTTAAACCGATTCCATTTTTCATATTTCCAATTTTAGTCTGCTACTGCAAGCCCATTTTTGGAATTTTAAAAATGTTGTCATTTTTTGACATTTTCACCTGTACCCGGCATCATGGTATTTTTCAGGTCGAAAAATTTATATTTTTAGTTTAAGTTAATAATATATTTATTACATTCGTACCTTTAAACCTATTCCATTTTTCATATTTCCAATTTTATTCGGCTACTGCAAGCCCATTTTTGGAATTTTAAAAATATTGTCATTTTTTGACATTTTCACCTGTACTATACATCAGGGTATTTTTCAAGTCGAAAAATTTATATTTTTAGTTTAAGTTAATAATATATTTATTACATTCGTACCTTTAAACCTATTCCATTTTTCATATTTCCAATTTTATTCTGCTACTGCAAGCCCATTTTTGGAATTTTAAAAATATTGTAATTTTTTGACATTTTCACCTGTACTATACATCAGGGTATTTTTCAGGTCGAAAATTTTATATTTTTAGTTTAAGTTAATAATATATTTATTACATTCGTACCTTTAAACCTATTCCATTTTTCATATTTCCAATTTTATTCTGCTACTGCAATCCCATTTTCGGAATTTTAAAAATATTGCAATTTTTTGACATTTTCACCTGTACCCGGCATCATGGTATTATTCAGGTTGAAAAATTTATATTTTTAGTTTAAGTTAATAATATATTTATTACATTCGTACCTTTAAACCTATTCCATTTTTCATATTTCCAATTTTATTCTGCTACTGCAAGCCCATTTTTGGAATTTTAAAAATGTTGTCATTTTTTGACATTTTCACCTGTACTATACATCAGGGTATTTTTCAGGTCGAAAAATTTATATTTTTAGTTTAAGTTAATAATATATTTATTACATTCGTACCTTTAAACCTATTCCATTTTTCATATTTCCAATTTTATTCTGCTACTGCAAGCCCATTTTCGGAATTTTAAAAATATTGCAATTTTTTGACATTTTCACCTGTACCCGGCATCATGGTATTATTCAGGTCGAAAAATTTATATTTTTAGTTTAAGTTAATAATATATTTATTACATTCGTACCTTTAAACCGATTCCATTTTTCATATTTCCAATTTTATTCTGCTACTGCAAGCCCATTTTTGGAATTTTAAAAATATTGTAATTTTTTGACATTTTCACCTGTACTATACATCAGGGTATTTTTCAGGTCGAAAATTTTATATTTTTAGTTTAAGTTAATAATATATTTATTACATTCGTACCTTTAAACCTATTCCATTTTTCATATTTCCAATTTTATTCTGCTACTGCAAGCCCATTTTTGGAATTTTAAAAATATTGTCATTTTTTGACATTTTCACCTGTACTATACATCATGGTATTTTTCAAGTCGAAAAATTTATATTTTTAGTTTAAGTTAATAATATATTTATTACATTCGTACCTTTAAACCTATTCCATTTTTCATATTTCCAATTTTATTCTGCTACTGCAAGCCCATTTTTGGAATTTTAAAAATATTCTAATTTTTTGACATTTTGACCTGTACTTATACATCAGGGTATTTTTCAGGTCGAAAAATTTATATTTTTAGTTTAAGTTAATAATATATTTATTACATTCGTACCTTTAAACCTATTCCATTTTTCATATTTCCAATTTTATTCTGCTACTGCAAGCCCATTTTCGGAATTTTAAAAATATTGTAATTTTTTTGACATTTTCACCTGTACCCGGCATCATGGTATTTTTCAGGTCGAAAAATTTACATTTTTAGTTTAAGTTAATAATATATTTATTACATTCGTACCTTTAAACCTATTCCATTTTTCATATTTCCAATTTTATTCTGCAACTGCAAGCCCATTTTCGGAATTTTAAAAATATTTTCATTTTTTGACATTTTCACCTGTACTATACATCAGGGTAATTTTCAGGTCGAAAATTTTATATTTTTAGTTTAAGTTAATAATATATTTATTACATTCGTACCTTTAAACCTATTCCATTTTTCATATTTCCAATTTTATTCTGCTACTGCAAGCCCATTTTTGGAATTTTAAAAATATTGTAATTTTTTGACATTTTCACCTGTACTATACATCAGGGTATTTTTCAGGTCGAAAAATTTATATTTTAAGTTTAAGTTAATAATATATTTATTACATTCGTACCTTTAAACCTATTCCATTTTTCATATTTCCAATTTTATTCTGCTACTGCAAGCCCATTTTCGGAATTTTAAAAATATACTAATTTTTTGACATTTTCACCTGTACTATACATCAGGGTATTTTTCAGGTCGAAAAATTTATATTTTTAGTTTAAGTTAATAATATATTTATTACATTCGTACCTTTAAACCTATTCCATTTTTCATATTTCCAATTTTATTCTGCTACTGCAAGCCCATTTTCGGAATTTTAAAAATATTGCAATTTTTTTGACATTTTCACCTGTACCCGGCATCATGGTATTTTTCAGGTCGAAAAATTTATATTTTTAGTTTAAGTTAATAATATATTTATTACATTCGTACCTTTAAACCTATTCCATTTTTCATATTTCCAATTTTATTCTGCAACTGCAAGCCCATTTTTGGAATTTTAAAAATATTGTAATTTTTTGACATTTTCACCTGTACTATACATCAGGGTATTTTTCAGGTCGAAAAATTTATATTTTTAGTTTAAGTTAATAGTGTATTTATTACATTCGTACCTTTAAACCTATTCCATTTTTCATATTTCCAATTTTATTCTGCTACTGCAAGCCCATTTTCAGAATTTTAAAAATATTGTAATTTTTTGACATTTTCACCTGTACTATACATCAGGGTATTTTTCAGGTCGAAAAATTTATATTTTTAGTTTAAGTTAATAATATATTTATTACATTCGTACCTTTAAACCTATTCCATTTTTCATATTTCCAATTTTATTCTGCTACTGCAAGCCCATTTTTTGAATTTTAAAAATATTGTAATTTTTTTGACATTTTCACCTGTACCCGGCATCATGGTATTTTTCAGGTCGAAAAATTTATATTTTTAGTTTAAGTTAATAATATATTTATTACATTCGTACCTTTAAACCTATTCCATTTTTCATATTTCCAATTTTATTCTGCTACTGCAAGCCCATTTTTGGAATTTTATAAATGTTGTCATTTTTTGACATTTTCACCTGTACTATACATCAGGGTATTTTTCAGGTCGAAAATTTTATATTTTTATTTTAAGTTAATAGTATATTTATTACATACGTACCTTTAAACCTATTCCATTTTTCATATTTCCAATTTTATTCGGCTACTGCAAGCCCATTTTCAGAATTTTAAAAATATTGTAATTTTTTGACATTTTCACCTGTACTATACATCAGGGTATTTTTCAGGTCGAAAAATTTATATTTTTAGTTTAAGTTAATAATATATTTATTACATTCGTACCTTTAAACCTATTCCATTTTTCATATTTCCAATTTTATTCTGCTACTGCAAGCCCATTTTTTGAATTTTAAAAATATTGTAATTTTTTTACATTTTCACCTGTACTATACATCAGGGTATTTTTCAGGTTGAAAAATTTATATTTTTAGATTAAGTTAATAATATATTTATTACATTCGTACCTTTAAACCGATTGCATTTTTCCTATTTCCAATTTTATTCTGCTACTGCAAGCCCATTTTTAGAATTTTAAAAATATTTTCATTTTTTGACATTTTCACCTGTACTATACATCAGGGTATTTTTCAGGTCGAAAAATTTATATTTTTAGTTTAAGTTAATAATATATTTATTACATTCGTACCTTTAAACCTATTCCATTTTTCATATTTCCAATTTTATTCTGCTACTGCAAGCCCATTTTTGGAATTTTAAAAATGTTGTCATTTTTTGACATTTTCACCTGTACTATACATCAGGGTATTTTTCAGGTCAAAAATTTATATTTTTATTTTAAGTTAATAGTATATTTATTACATTCGTACCTTTAAACCTATTCCATTTTTCATATTTCCAATTTTATTCGGCTATTGCAAGCCCATTTTCAGAATTTTAAAAATATTGTAATTTTTTGACATTTTCACCTGTACTATACATCAGGGTATTTTTCAGGTCGAAAAATTTATATTTTTAGTTTAAGTTAATAATATATTTATTACATTCGTACCTTTAAACCTATTCCATTTTTCATATTTCCAATTTTATTCTGCTACTGCAAGCCCATTTTCGGAATTTTAAAAATATTGCAATTTTTTGACATTTTCACCTGTATCCATCATCATGGTATTATTCAGGTCGAAAAATTTATATTTTTAGTTTAAGTTAATAATATATTTATTACATTCATACCTTTAAACCTATTCCATTTTTCATATTTCCAATTTTATTCTGCTACTGCAAGCCCATTTTCGGAATTTTAAAAATATTGTAATTTTTTTGACATTTTCACCTGTACTATACATCATGGTATTTTTCAGGTCGAAAAATTTATATTTTTAGTTTAAGTTAATAATATATTTATTACATTCGTACCTTTAAACCTATTCCATTTTTCATATTTCCAATTTTATTCTGCTACTGCAAGCCCATTTTTGGAATTTTAAAAATATTCTAATTTTTTGACATTTTCACCTGTACTTATACATCAGGGTATTTTTCAGGTCGAAAAATTTATATTTTTAGTTTAAGTTAATAATATATTTATTACATTCGTACCTTTAAACCTATTCCATTTTTCATATTTCCAATTTTATTCTGCTACTGCAAGCCCATTTTCGGAATTTTAAAAATATTGTAATTTTTTTGACATTTTCACCTGTACCCGGCATCATGGTATTTTTCAGGTCGAAAAATTTACATTTTTAGTTTAAGTTAATAATATATTTATTACATTCGTACCTTTAAACCTATTCCATTTTTCATATTTCCAATTTTATTCTGCAACTGCAAGCCCATTTTCGGAATTTTAAAAATATTTTCATTTTTTGACATTTTCACCTGTACTATACATCAGGGTAATTTTCAGGTCGAAAATTTTATATTTTTAGTTTAAGTTAATAATATATTTATTACATTCGTACCTTTAAACCTATTCCATTTTTCATATTTCCAATTTTATTCTGCTACTGCAAGCCCATTTTCGGAATTTTAAAAATATTGTAATTTTTTTGACATTTTCACCTGTACCCGGCATCATGGTATTTTTCAGGTCGAAAAATTTATATTTTTAGTTTAAGTTAATAATATATTTATTACATTCGTACCTTTAAACCTATTCCATTTTTCATATTTCCAATTTTATTCTGCAACTGCAAGCCCATTTTCAGAATTTTAAAAATATTGTAATTTTTTTACATTTTCACCTGTACTATACATCAGGGTATTTTTCAGGTCGAAAAATTTATATTTTTAGTTTAAGTTAATAATATATTTATTACATTCGTACCTTTAAACCTATTCCATTTTTCATATTTCCAATTTTATTCTACGACTACAAGCCCATTTTCGGAATTTTAAAACTATTGTCATTTTTTGACATTTTCACCTGTACTATACATCAGGGTAATTTTCAGGTCGAAAATTTTATATTTTTAGTTTAAGTTAATAAAATATTTATTACATTCGTACCTTTAAACCTATTCCATTTTTCATATTTCCAATTTTATTCTGCTACTGCAAGCCCATTTTTGGAATTTTAAAAATATTGTAATTTTTTGACATTTTCACCTGTACTATACATCAGGGTATTTTTCAGGTCGAAAAATTTATATTTTTAGTTTAAGTTAATAATATATTTATTACATTCGTACCTTTAAACCTATTCCATTTTTCATATTTCCAATTTTATTCTGCTACTGCAAGCCCATTTTCGGAATTTTAAAAATATTCTAATTTTTTGACATTTTCACCTGTACTATACATCAGGGTATTTTTCAGGTCGAAAAATTTATATTTTTAGTTTAAGTTAATAATATATTTATTACATTCGTACCTTTAAACCTATTCCATTTTTCATATTTCCAATTTTATTCTGCTACTGCAAGCCCATTTTCGGAATTTTAAAAATATTGTAATTTTTTGACATTTTCACCTGTACCCGGCATCATGGTATTTTTCAGGTCGAAAAATTTATATTTTTAGTTTAAGTTAATAATATATTTATTACATTCGTACCTTTAAACCTATTCCATTTTTCATATTTCCAATTTTATTCTGCTACTGCAAGCCCATTTTTGGAATTTGAAAAATGTTGTCATTTTTTGACATTTTCACCTGTACTATACATCAGGGTATTTTTCAGGTCGAAAAATTTATATTTTTAGTTTAAGTTAATAATATATTTATTACATTCGTACCTTTAAACCTATTCCATTTTTCATATTTCCAATTTTATTCGGCTACTGCAAGCCCATTTTCAGAATTTTAAAAATATTGTAATTTTTTGACATTTTCACCTGTACTATACATCAGGGTATTTTTCAGGTCGAAAAATTTATATTTTTAGTTTAAGTTAATAATATATTTATTACATTCGTACCTTTAAACCGATTCCATTTTTCATATTTCCAATTTTAGTCTGCTACTGCAAGCCCATTTTTGGAATTTTAAAAATGTTGTCATTTTTTGACATTTTCACCTGTACCCGGCATCATGGTATTTTTCAGGTCGAAAAATTTATATTTTTAGTTTAAGTTAATAATATATTTATTACATTCGTACCTTTAAGCCTATTCCATTTTTCATATTTCCAATTTTATTCGGCTACTGCAAGCCCATTTTTGGAATTTTAAAAATATTGTCATTTTTTGACATTTTCACCTGTACTATACATCAGGGTATTTTTCAAGTCGAAAAATTTATATTTTTAGTTTAAGTTAATAATATATTTATTACATTCGTACCTTTAAACCTATTCCATTTTTCATATTTCCAATTTTATTCTGCTACTGCAAGCCCATTTTTGGAATTTTAAAAATATTGTAATTTTTTGACATTTTCACCTGTACTATACATCAGGGTATTTTTCAGGTCGAAAATTTTATATTTTTAGTTTAAGTTAATAATATATTTATTACATTCGTACCTTTAAACCTATTCCATTTTTCATATTTCCAATTTTATTCTGCTACTGCAATCCCATTTTCGGAATTTTAAAAATATTGCAATTTTTTGACATTTTCACCTGTACCCGGCATCATGGTATTATTCAGGTTGAAAAATTTATATTTTTAGTTTAAGTTAATAATATATTTATTACATTCGTACCTTTAAACCTATTCCATTTTTCATATTTCCAATTTTATTCTGCTACTGCAAGCCCATTTTTGGAATTTTAAAAATGTTGTCATTTTTTGACATTTTCACCTGTACTATACATCAGGGTATTTTTCAGGTCGAAAAATTTATATTTTTAGTTTAAGTTAATAATATATTTATTACATTCGTACCTTTAAACCTATTCCATTTTTCATATTTCCAATTTTATTCTGCTACTGCAAGCCCATTTTCGGAATTTTAAAAATATTGCAATTTTTTGACATTTTCACCTGTACCCGGCATCATGGTATTATTCAGGTCGAAAAATTTATATTTTTAGTTTAAGTTAATAATATATTTATTACATTCGTACCTTTAAACCGATTCCATTTTTCATATTTCCAATTTTATTCTGCTACTGCAAGCCCATTTTTGGAATTTTAAAAATATTGTAATTTTTTGACATTTTCACCTGTACTATACATCAGGGTATTTTTCAGGTCGAAAATTTTATATTTTTAGTTTAAGTTAATAATATATTTATTACATTCGTACCTTTAAACCTATTCCATTTTTCATATTTCCAATTTTATTCTGCTACTGCAAGCCCATTTTTGGAATTTTAAAAATATTGTCATTTTTTGACATTTTCACCTGTACTATACATCATGGTATTTTTCAAGTCGAAAAATTTATATTTTTAGTTTAAGTTAATAATATATTTATTACATTCGTACCTTTAAACCTATTCCATTTTTCATATTTCCAATTTTATTCTGCTACTGCAAGTCCATTTTTGGAATTTTAAAAATATTGCAATTTTTTGACATTTTCACCTGTACCCGGCATCATGGTATTTTTCAGGTCGAAAAATTTATATTTTTAGTTTAAGTTAATAATATATTTATTACATTCGTACCTTTAAACCTATTCCATTTTTCATATTTCCAATTTTATTCTGCTACTGCAAGCCCATTTTTGGAATTTTAAAAATATTCTAATTTTTTGACATTTTGACCTGTACTTATACATCAGGGTATTTTTCAGGTCGAAAAATTTATATTTTTAGTTTAAGTTAATAATATATTTATTACATTCGTACCTTTAAACCTATTCCATTTTTCATATTTCCAATTTTATTCTGCTACTGCAAGCCCATTTTCGGAATTTTAAAAATATTGTAATTTTTTTGACATTTTCACCTGTACCCGGCATCATGGTATTTTTCAGGTCGAAAAATTTACATTTTTAGTTTAAGTTAATAATATATTTATTACATTCGTACCTTTAAACCTATTCCATTTTTCATATTTCCAATTTTATTCTGCAACTGCAAGCCCATTTTCGGAATTTTAAAAATATTTTCATTTTTTGACATTTTCACCTGTACTATACATCAGGGTAATTTTCAGGTCGAAAATTTTATATTTTTAGTTTAAGTTAATAATATATTTATTACATTCGTACCTTTAAACCTATTCCATTTTTCATATTTCCAATTTTATTCTGCTACTGCAAGCCCATTTTCGGAATTTTAAAAATATTGCAATTTTTTTGACATTTTCACCTGTACCCGGCATCATGGTATTTTTCAGGTCGAAAAATTTATATTTTTAGTTTAAGTTAATAATATATTTATTACATTCGTACCTTTAAACCTATTCCATTTTTCATATTTCCAATTTTATTCTGCAACTGCAAGCCCATTTTTGGAATTTTAAAAATATTGTAATTTTTTGACATTTTCACCTGTACTATACATCAGGGTATTTTTCAGGTCGAAAAATTTATATTTTTAGTTTAAGTTAATAGTGTATTTATTACATTCGTACCTTTAAACCTATTCCATTTTTCATATTTCCAATTTTATTCTGCTACTGCAAGCCCATTTTCAGAATTTTAAAAATATTGTAATTTTTTGACATTTTCACCTGTACTATACATCAGGGTATTTTTCAGGTCGAAAAATTTATATTTTTAGTTTAAGTTAATAATATATTTATTACATTCGTACCTTTAAACCTATTCCATTTTTCATATTTCCAATTTTATTCTGCTACTGCAAGCCCATTTTTTGAATTTTAAAAATATTGTAATTTTTTTGACATTTTCACCTGTACCCGGCATCATGGTATTTTTCAGGTCGAAAAATTTATATTTTTAGTTTAAGTTAATAATATATTTATTACATTCGTACCTTTAAACCTATTCCATTTTTCATATTTCCAATTTTATTCTGCTACTGCAAGCCCATTTTTGGAATTTTATAAATGTTGTCATTTTTTGACATTTTCACCTGTACTATACATCAGGGTATTTTTCAGGTCGAAAATTTTATATTTTTATTTTAAGTTAATAGTATATTTATTACATACGTACCTTTAAACCTATTCCATTTTTCATATTTCCAATTTTATTCGGCTACTGCAAGCCCATTTTCAGAATTTTAAAAATATTGTAATTTTTTGACATTTTCACCTGTACTATACATCAGGGTATTTTTCAGGTCGAAAAATTTATATTTTTAGTTTAAGTTAATAATATATTTATTACATTCGTACCTTTAAACCTATTCCATTTTTCATATTTCCAATTTTATTCTGCTACTGCAAGCCCATTTTTTGAATTTTAAAAATATTGTAATTTTTTTACATTTTCACCTGTACTATACATCAGGGTATTTTTCAGGTTGAAAAATTTATATTTTTAGATTAAGTTAATAATATATTTATTACATTCGTACCTTTAAACCGATTGCATTTTTCCTATTTCCAATTTTATTCTGCTACTGCAAGCCCATTTTTAGAATTTTAAAAATATTTTCATTTTTTGACATTTTCACCTGTACTATACATCAGGGTATTTTTCAGGTCGAAAAATTTATATTTTTAGTTTAAGTTAATAATATATTTATTACATTCGTACCTTTAAACCTATTCCATTTTTCATATTTCCAATTTTATTCTGCTACTGCAAGCCCATTTTTGGAATTTTAAAAATGTTGTCATTTTTTGACATTTTCACCTGTACTATACATCAGGGTATTTTTCAGGTCAAAAATTTATATTTTTATTTTAAGTTAATAGTATATTTATTACATTCGTACCTTTAAACCTATTCCATTTTTCATATTTCCAATTTTATTCGGCTATTGCAAGCCCATTTTCAGAATTTTAAAAATATTGTAATTTTTTGACATTTTCACCTGTACTATACATCAGGGTATTTTTCAGGTCGAAAAATTTATATTTTTAGTTTAAGTTAATAATATATTTATTACATTCGTACCTTTAAACCTATTCCATTTTTCATATTTCCAATTTTATTCTGCTACTGCAAGCCCATTTTCGAAATTTTAAAAATATTGCAATTTTTTGACATTTTCACCTGTATCCATCATCATGGTATTATTCAGGTCGAAAAATTTATATTTTTAGTTTAAGTTAATAATATATTTATTACATTCATACCTTTAAACCTATTCCATTTTTCATATTTCCAATTTTATTCTGCTACTGCAAGCCCATTTTCGGAATTTTAAAAATATTGTAATTTTTTTGACATTTTCACCTGTACTATACATCAGGGTATTTTTCAGGTCGAAAAATTTATATTTTTAGTTTAAGTTAATAATATATTTATTACATTCGTACCTTTAAACCTATTCCATTTTTCATATTTCCAATTTTATTCTGCAACTGCAAGCCCATTTTCAGAATTTTAAAAATATTGTAATTTTTTTAAATTTTCACCTGTACTATACATCAGGGTATTTTTCAGGTCGAAAAATTCATATTTTTAGTTTAAGTTAATAATATATTTATTACATTCGTACCTTTAAACCTATTCCATTTTTCATATTTCCAATTTTATTCTGCGACTACAAGCCCATTTTCGGAATTTTAAAAATATTTTCATTTTTTGACATTTTCACCTGTACTATACATCAGGGTAATTTTCAGGTCGAAAATTTTATATTTTTAGTTTAAGTTAATAATATATTTATTACATTCGTACCTTTAAACCTATTCCATTTTTCATATTTCCAATTTTATTCTGCTACTGCAAGCCTATTTTCGGAATTTTAAAAATGTTGTCATTTTTTGACATTTTCACCTGTACCCGGCATCATGGTATTTTTCAGGTCGAAAAATTTATATTTTTAGTTTAAGTTAATAATATATTTATTACATTCGTACGTTTAAACCTATTCCATTTTTCATATTTCCAATTTTATTCTGCAACTGCAAGCCCATTTTTGGAATTTTAAAAATATTGTAATTTTTTGACATTTTCACCTGTACTATACATCAGGGTATTTTTCAGGTCGAAAAATTTATATTTTTAGTTTAAGTTAATAGTATATTTATTACATTCGTACCTTTAAACCTATAGCATTTTTCATATTTCCAATTTTATTCTGCTACTGCAAGCCCATTTTCAGAATTTTAAAAATATGGTAATTTTTTGACATTTTCACCTGTACTATACATCAGGGTATTTTTCAGGTCGAAAAATTTATATTTTTAGTTTAAGTTAATAATATATTTATTACATTCGTACCTTTAAACCTATTCCATTTTTCATATTTCCAATTTTATTCTGCTACTGCAAGCCCATTTTTTGAATTTTAAAAATATTGTAATTTTTTGACATTTTCACCTGTACCCGGCATCATGGTATTTTTCAGGTCGAAAAATTTATATTTTTAGTTTAAGTTAATAATATATTTATTACATTCGTACCTTTAAACCTATTCCATTTTTCATATTTCCAATTTTATTCTGCTACTGCAAGCCCATTTTTGGAATTTTAAAAATATTGTAATTTTTTTCCATTTTCACCTGTACCCGGCATCATGGTATTTTTCAGGTCGAAAAATTTATATTTTTAGTTTAAGTTAATAATATATTTATTACATTCGTACCTTTAAACCTATTCCATTTTTCATATTTCCAATTTTATTCTGCTACTGCAAGCCCATTTTTGGAATTTTAAAAATATTCTAATTTTTTGACATTTTCACCTGTACTATACATCAGGGTATTTTTCAGGTCGAAAATTTTATATTTTTATTTTAAGTTAATAGTATATTTATTATATTCGTACCTTTAAACCTATTCCATTTTTCATATTTCCAATTTTATTCGGCTACTGCAAGCCCATTTTTGGAATTTTAAAAATATTGTCATTTTTTGACATTTTCACCTGTACCCGGCATCATGGTATTTTTCAGGTCGAAAAATTTATATTTTTAGTTTAAGTTAATAATATATTTATTACATTCGTACCTTTAAACCTATTCCATTTTTCATATTTCCAATTTTATTCTGCAACTGCAAGCCCATTTTCAGAATTTTAAAAATATTGTAATTTTTTTACATTTTCACCTGTACTATACATCAGGGTATTTTTCAGGTCGAAAAATTTATATTTTTAGTTTAAGTTAATAATATATTTATTACATTCGTACCTTTAAACCTATTCCATTTTTCATATTTCCAATTTTATTCTACGACTACAAGCCCATTTTTGGAATTTTAAAAATATTGTAATTTTTTGACATTTTCACCTGTACTATACATCAGGGTATTTTTCAGGTCGAAAAATTTATATTTTTAGTTTAAGTTAATAATATATTTATTACATTCGTACCTTTAAACCTATTCCATTTTTCATATTTCCAATTTTATTCTGCTACTGCAAGCCCATTTTCGGACTTTTAAAAATATTCTAATTTTTTGACATTTTCACCTGTACTATACATCAGGGTATTTTTCAGGTCGAAAAATTTATATTTTTAGTTTAAGTTAATAATATATTTATTACATTCGTACCTTTAAACCTATTCCATTTTTCATATTTCCAATTTTATTCTGCTACTGCAAGCCCATTTTCGGAATTTTAAAAATATTGTAATTTTTTGACATTTTCACCTGTACTATACATCATGGTATTTTTCAGGTCGAAAAATTTATATTTTTAGTTTAAGTTAATAATATATTTATTACATTCGTACCTTTAAACCTATTCCATTTTTCATATTTCCAATTTTATTCTGCTACTGCAAGCCCATTTTTGGAATTTGAAAAATGTTGTCATTTTTTGACATTTTCACCTGTACTATACATCAGGGTATTTTTCAGGTCGAAAAATTTATATTTTTAGTTTAAGTTAATAATATATTTATTACATTCGTACCTTTAAACCTATTCCATTTTTCATATTTCCAATTTTATTCGGCTACTGCAAGCCCATTTTCAGAATTTTAAAAATATTGTAATTTTTTGACATTTTCACCTGTACTATACATCAGGGTATTTTTCAGGTCGAAAAATTTATATTTTTAGTTTAAGTTAATAATATATTTATTACATTCGTACCTTTAAACCGATTCCATTTTTCATATTTCCAATTTTATTCTGCTACTGCAAGCCCATTTTTGGAATTTTAAAAATGTTGTCATTTTTTGACATTTTCACCTGTACCCGGCATCATGGTATTTTTCAGGTCGAAAAATTTATATTTTTAGTTTAAGTTAATAATATATTTATTACATTCGTACGTTTAAACCTATTCCATTTTTCATATTTCCAATTTTATTCTGCAACTGCAAGCCCATTTTTGGAATTTTAAAAATATTGTAATTTTTTGACATTTTCACCTGTACTATACATCAGGGTATTTTTCAGGTCGAAAAATTTATATTTTTAGTTTAAGTTAATAGTATATTTATTACATTCGTACCTTTAAACCTATTCCATTTTTCATATTTCCAATTTTATTCTGCTACTGCAAGCCCATTTTCAGAATTTTAAAAATATGGTAATTTTTTGACATTTTCACCTGTACTATACATCAGGGTATTTTTCAGGTCGAAAAATTTATATTTTTAGTTTAAGTTAATAATATATTTATTACATTCGTACCTTTAAACCTATTCCATTTTTCATATTTCCAATTTTATTCTGCTACTGCAAGCCCATTTTTGGAATTTGAAAAATGTTGTCATTTTTTGACATTTTCACCTGTACTATACATCAGGGTATTTTTCAGGTCGAAAAATTTATATTTTTAGTTTAAGTTAATAATATATTTATTACATTCGTACCTTTAAACCTATTCCATTTTTCATATTTCCAATTTTATTCTGCTACTGCAAGCCCATTTTCGGAATTTTAAAAATATTGTAATTTTTTTGACATTTTCACCTGTACCCGGCATCATGGTATTTTTCAGGTCGAAAAATTTATATTTTTAGTTTAAGTTAATAATATATTTATTACATTCGTACCTTTAAACCTATTCCATTTTTCATATTTCCAATTTTATTCTGCAACTGCAAGCCCATTTTCAGAATTTTAAAAATATTGTAATTTTTTTAAATTTTCACCTGTACTATACATCAGGGTATTTTTCAGGTCGAAAAATTCATATTTTTAGTTTAAGTTAATAATATATTTATTACATTCGTACCTTTAAACCTATTCCATTTTTCATATTTCCAATTTTATTCTGCGACTACAAGCCCATTTTCGGAATTTTAAAAATATTTTCATTTTTTGACATTTTCACCTGTACTATACATCAGGGTAATTTTCAGGTCGAAAATTTTATATTTTTAGTTTAAGTTAATAATATATTTATTACATTCGTACCTTTAAACCTATTCCATTTTTCATATTTCCAATTTTATTCTGATACTGCAAGCCCATATTTGGAATTTTGAAAATATTTTAATTTTTTGACATTTTCACCTGTACTATACATCAGGGTATTTTTCAGGTCGAAAAATTTATATTTTTAGTTTAAGTTAATAATATATTTATTACATTCGTACCTTTAAACCTATTCCATTTTTCATATTTCCAATTTTATTCTGCTACTGCAAGCCCATTTTCGGAATTTTAAAAATATTCTAATTTTTTGACATTTTCACCTGTACTATACATCAGGGTATTTTTCAGGTCGAAAAATTTATATTTTTAGTTTAAGTTAATAATATATTTATTACATTCGTACCTTTAAACCTATTCCATTTTTCATATTTCCAATTTTATTCTGCTACTGCAAGCCCATTTTCGGAATTTTAAAAATATTGTAATTTTTTTGACATTTTGACCTGTACCCGGCATCATGGTATTTTTCAGGTCGAAAAATTTATATTTTTAGTTTAAGTTAATAATATATTTATTACATTCGTACCTTTAAACCTATTCCATTTTTCATATTTCCAATTTTATTCTGCAACTGCAAGCCCATTTTTGGAATTTTAAAAATATTGTAATTTTTTGACATTTTCACCTGTACTATACATCAGGGTATTTTTCAGGTCGAAAAATTTATATTTTTAGTTTAAGTTAATAATATATTTATTACATTCGTACCTTTAAACCTATTCCATTTTTCATATTTCCAATTTTATTCTGCTACTGCAAGCCCATTTTTTGAATTTTAAAAATATTGTAATTTTTTGACATTTTCACCTGTACCCGGCATCATGGTATTTTTCAGGTCGAAAAATTTATATTTTTAGTTTAAGTTAATAATATATTTATTACATTCGTACCTTTAAACCTATTCCATTTTTCATATTTCCAATTTTATTCTGCTACTGCAAGCCCATTTTTGGAATTTTAAAAATATTGTAATTTTTTTCCATTTTCACCTGTACCCGGCATCATGGTATTTTTCAGGTCGAAAAATTTATATTTTTAGTTTAAGTTAATAATATATTTATTACATTCGTACCTTTAAACCTATTCCATTTTTCATATTTCCAATTTTATTCTGCTACTGCAAGCCCATTTTTGGAATTTTAAAAATGTTGTCATTTTTTGACATTTTCACCTGTACTATACATCAGGGTATTTTTCAGGTCGAAAATTTTATATTTTTATTTTAAGTTAATAGTATATTTATTATATTCGTACCTTTAAACCTATTCCATTTTTCATATTTCCAATTTTATTCGGCTACTGCAAGCCCATTTTTGGAATTTTAAAAATATTGTCATTTTTTGACATGTTCACCTGTACCCGGCATCATGGTATTTTTCAGGTCGAAAAATTTATATTTTTAGTTTAAGTTAATAATATATTTATTACATTCGTACCTTTAAACCTATTCCATTTTTCATATTTCCAATTTTATTCTGCAACTGCAAGCCCATTTTCAGAAATTTAAAAATATTGTAATTTTTTTACATTTTCACCTGTACTATACATCAGGGTATTTTTCAGGTCGAAAAATTTATATTTTTAGTTTAAGTTAATAATATATTTATTACATTCGTACCTTTAAACCTATTCCATTTTTCATATTTCCAATTTTATTCTACGACTACAAGCCCATTTTTGGAATTTTAAAAATATTGTAATTTTTTGACATTTTCACCTGTACTATACATCAGGGTATTTTTCAGGTCGAAAAATTTATATTTTTAGTTTAAGTTAATAATATATTTATTACATTCGTACCTTTAAACCTATTCCATTTTTCATATTTCCAATTTTATTCTGCTACTGCAAGCCCATTTTCGGAATTTTAAAAATATTCTAATTTTTTGACATTTTCACCTGTACTATACATCAGGGTATTTTTCAGGTCGAAAAATTTATATTTTTAGTTTAAGTTAATAATATATTTATTACATTCGTACCTTTAAACCTATTCCATTTTTCATATTTCCAATTTTATTCTGCTACTGCAAGCCCATTTTCGGAATTTTAAAAATATTGTAATTTTTTGACATTTTCACCTGTACCCGGCATCATGGTATTTTTCAGGTCGAAAAATTTATATTTTTAGTTTAAGTTAATAATATATTTATTACATTCGTACCTTTAAACCTATTCCATTTTTCATATTTCCAATTTTATTCTGCTACTGCAAGCCCATTTTTGGAATTTGAAAAATGTTGTCATTTTTTGACATTTTCACCTGTACTATACATCAGGGTATTTTTCAGGTCGAAAAATTTATATTTTTAGTTTAAGTCAATAATATATTTATTACATTCGTACCTTTAAACCTATTCCATTTTTCATATTTCCAATTTTATTCGGCTACTGCAAGCCCATTTTCAGAATTTTAAAAATATTGTAATTTTTTGACATTTTCACCTGTACTATACATCAGGGTATTTTTCAGGTCGAAAAATTTATATTTTTAGTTTAAGTTAATAATATATTTATTACATTCGTACCTTTAAACCGATTCCATTTTTCATATTTCCAATTTTATTCTGCTACTGCAAGCCCATTTTTGGAATTTTAAAAATGTTGTCATTTTTTGACATTTTCACCTGTACCCGGCATCATGGTATTTTTCAGGTCGAAAAATTTATATTTTTAGTTTAAGTTAATAATATATTTATTACATTCGTACCTTTAAACCTATTCCATTTTTCATATTTCCAATTTTATTCTGCAACTGCAAGCCCATTTTTGGAATTTTAAAAATATTGTAATTTTTTGACATTTTCACCTGTACTATACATCAGGGTATTTTTCAGGTCGAAAAATTTATATTTTTAGTTTAAGTTAATAGTATATTTATTACATTCGTACCTTTAAACCTATTCCATTTTTCATATTTCCAATTTTATTCTGCTACTGCAAGCCCATTTTCAGAATTTTAAAAATATGGTAATTTTTTGACATTTTCACCTGTACTATACATCAGGGTATTTTTCAGGTCGAAAAATTTATATTTTTAGTTTAAGTTAATAATATATTTATTACATTCGTACCTTTAAACCTATTCCATTTTTCATATTTCCAATTTTATTCTGCTACTGCAAGCCCATTTTTTGAATTTTAAAAATATTGTAATTTTTTGACATTTTCACCTGTACCCGGCATCATGGTATTTTTCAGGTCGAAAAATTTATATTTTTAGTTTAAGTTAATAATATATTTATTACATTCGTACCTTTAAACCTATTCCATTTTTCATATTTCCAATTTTATTCTGCTACTGCAAGCACATTTTTGGAATTTTAAAAATGTTGTCATTTTTTGACATTTTCACCTGTACTATACATCAGGGTATTTTTCAGGTCGAAAATTTTATATTTTTATTTTAAGTTAATAGTATATTTATTACATTCGTACCTTTAAACGTATTCCATTTTTTATATTTCCAATTTTATTCGGCTACTGCAAGCCCATTTTCAGAATTTTAAAAATATTGTAATTTTTTGACATTTTCACCTGTACTATACATCAGGGTATTTTTCAGGTCGAAAAATTTATATTTTTAGTTTAAGTTAATAATATATTTATTACATTCGTACCTTTAAACCTATTCCATTTTTCATATTTCCAATTTTATTCTGCTACTACAAGCCCATTTTTGGAATTTTAAAAATATTGTCATTTTTTGACATCAGGGTAATTTTCAGGTCGAAAATTTTATATTTTTAGTTTAAGTTAATAATATATTTATTACATTCGTACCATTAAATCTATTCCATTTTTCATATTTCCAATTTTATTCTGCTATTGCAAGCCCATTTTTGGAATTTTAAAAATATTGTAATTTTTTGACATTTTCACCTGTACTATACATCAGGGTATTTTTCAGGTTGAAAAATTTATATTTTTAGTTTAAGTTAATAATATATTTATTACATTCGTACCTTTAAACCTATTCCATTTTTCATATTTCCAATTATATTCTGCTACTGCAAGCCCATTTTTGGAATTTTAAAAATATTCTAATTTTTTGACATTTTCACCTGTACTATACATCAGGGTATTTTTCAGGTCGAAAAATTTATATTTTTAGTTTAAGTTAATAATATATTTATTACATTCGTACCTTTAAACCTATTCCATTTTTCATATTTCCAATTTTATTCTGCTACTGCAAGCCCATTTTCGGAATTTTAAAAATATTGTATTTTTTTTGACATTTTCACCTGTACCCGGCATCATGGTATTTTTCAGGTCGAAAAATTTATATTTTTAGTTTAAGTTAATAATATATTTATTACATTCGTACCTTTAAACCTATTCCATTTTTCATATTTCCAATTTTATTCTGCAACTGCAAGCCCATTTTCAGAATTTTAAAAATATTGTAATTTTTTGACATTTTCACCTGTACCCGGCATCATGGTATTTTTCAGGTCGAAAAATTTATATTTTTAGTTTAAGTTAATAATATATTTATTACATTCGTACCTTTAAACCTATTCCATTTTTCATATTTCCAATTTTATTCTGCTACTGCAAGCCCATTTTCGGAATTTTAAAAATATTGCAATTTTTTGACATTTTCACCTGTACCCGGCATCATGGTATTATTCAGGTCGAAAAATTTATATTTTTAGTTTAAGTTAATAATATATTTATTACATTCGTACCTTTAAACCTATTCCATTTTTCATATTTCCAATTTTATTCTGCTACTGCAAGCCCATTTTTGGAATTTAAAACTATTTTAATTTTTTGACATTTTCACCTGTACTATACATCAGGGTATTTTTCAGGTCGAAAAATTTATATTTTTAGTTAAAGTTAATAATATATTTATTACATTCGTACCTTTAAACCTATTCCATTTTTCATATTTCCAATTTTATTCTGCTACTGCAAGCCCATTTTTGGAATTTTAAAAATATTGTCATTTTTTGACATTTTCACCTGTACTATACATCAGGGTATTTTTCAGGTCGAAAAATTTATATTTTTAGTTTAAGTTAATAATATATTTATTACATTCGTACCTTTAAACCTATTCCATTTTTCATATTTCCAATTTTATTCTGCTACTGCAAGCCCATTTTCGGAATTTTAAAAATATTGTAATTTTTTGACATTTTCACCTGTACCCGGCATCAGGGTATTTTTCAGGTCGAAAAATTTATATTTTTTGTTTAAGTTAATAGTATATTTATTACATTCGTACCTTTAATCCTATTCCATTTTTCATATTTCCAATTTTATTCTGCTACTGCAAGCCCATATTTGGAATTTTAAAAATATTGTCATTTTTTGACATTTTCACCTGTACTATACATCAGGGTATTTTTCAGGTCGAAAATTTTATATTTTTAGTTTAAGTTAATAATATATTTATTACATTCGTACCTTTAAACCTATTCCATTTTTCATATTTCCAATTTTATTCTGCTACTGCAAGCCCATTTTTGGAATTTTAAAAATATTGTCATTTTTTGACATTTTCACCTGTATCCATCATCATGGTATTTTTCAGGTTGAAAATGTTATATTTTTAGTTTAAATTTATAATATATTTATTACATTCGTACCTTTAAACGTATTCCATTTTTCATATTTCCAGTTTTATTCTGCTAATGCAAGCCCATTTTTAGAATTTTAAAAATATTTTAATTTTTTGACATTTTCACCTGTACCCGGCATCATGGTATTTTTCACGTCAAAAATTTTATATTTTTAGTTTAAGTTAATAATATATTTATTACATTGGTACGTTGAAACCTATTCTATTTTTCATATTTAAATTTTTATTTTGCTACTGCAAACCAGTTTTTAAAATTTTCAAAAATTTTAAATTTTTTCATATTTTCACCTGTACCCAGCATCACGGTATTTTTCACGTAGAAAATTTTATATTTTTAGTTTAAATTGATAATATATTTATTACATTCGTACCTTTAAACGTATTCCATTTTTCATATTTCCAATTTTATTCTGCTACTGCAAGCCCATTTTTAGAATTTTAAAAATATTTTCATTTTTTGACATTTTCACCTGTACTATACATCAGGGTATTTTTCAGGTCGAAAATTTTACATTTTTAGTTTAAGTTCATAATATATTTATTACATTTGTACCTTTAAACATATTCAATTTTTCATATTTCCAATTTTTTTCTGCTACTGCAATCCCATTTTTAGAATTTTAAAAATATTTTAATTTTTTGACATTTTCACCTGTACTATACATCACGGTATTTTTCAGGTCGAAAATTTTATATTTTTAGTTTAAGTTAATAATATATTTATTACATTCGTACATTTAAACGTATTCCATTTTTCATATTTCCAGTTTTATTCTGCTACTGCAAGCCCATTTTTAGAATTTTAAATATATTTTAATTTTTTGACATTTTCACCTGTACCCGGCATCATGGTATTTTTCAGGTCGAAAATTTTATATTTTTAGTTTAAGTTAATAATATATTTATTACATTGGTACGTTGAAACCTATTCTATTTTTCATATTTAAAATTTTATTCTGCTACTGCAAGCCAGTTTTTAAAATTTTCAAAAATTTTAAATTTTTTCATATTTTCCCCTGTACCCGGCATCATGGTATTTTTCACGTCGCAAATTTTATATTTTTAGTTTAATTTGATAATATATTAATTACATTCGTACCTTTAAACGTATTCCATTTTTCATATTTCCAATTTTATTCTGCTACTGCAAGCCCATTTTTAGAATTTTAAAAATATTTTAATTTTTTGACATTTTCACCTGTACCCGGCATCATGGTATTTTTCATGTCGAAAATTTTATATTTTTAGTTTAAATTGATAATATATTTATTACATTGGTATGTTGAAACCTATTGTATTTTTCATATTTCCAGTTTTATTCTGCTACTGCAAGCCCATTTTTAGAATTTTAAATATATTTTAATTTTTTGACATTTTCACCTGTACCCGGCATCATGGTATTTTTCAGGTCGAAAATTTTATATTTGTAGTTTAAGTTAATAATATATTTATTACATTCGTACCTTTAAACCTATTCCATTTTTCATATTTCCAATTTTATTCTGCTACTGCAAGCCCATTTTCGGAATTTTAAAAATATTGTAATTTTTTCATATTTTCACCTGTACCCGGCATCATGGTATTTTTCAGGTCGAAAATTTTATATTTTTAGTTTAAGTTAATAATATATTTATTACATTCGTACCTTTAAACATATTCCATTTTTCATATTTCCAATTTCATTCTGCTACTGCAAGCCCATTTTTAGAATTTTAAAAATATTTTAATTTTTTGACATTTTCACCTGTACTATACATCACGGTATTTTTCATGTCGAAAATTTTATATTTTTAGTTTAAATTGATAATATATTTATTACATTCGTACCTTTAAACGTATTCCATTTTTCATATTTCTAATTTTATTCTGCTACTGCAAGCCCATTTTTCGAATTTTAAATATATTTTAATTTTTTGACATTTTCACCTGTACCCGGCATCATGGTATTTTTCACGTCGAAAATTTTATATTTTTAGTTTAAGTTAATAATATATTTATTACATTCGTACCTTTAAACGTATTCCATTTTTCATATTTCCAATTTTATTCTGCTACTGCAAGCCCATTTTTCGAATTTTAAAAATATTTTAATTTTTTGACATTTTCCCCTGTACTATCAGGTTATTTTTCAGGTCGAAAATTTTATATTTTTAGTTTAAGTTCATAATATATTTATTACATTCGTACATTTAAACATATTCTATTTTTCATATTTAAAATGTTATTCTGCTACTGCAAACCAATTTTTAAAATTTTAAAAATATTTTCATATTTCTATATTTTCACGTGTACTATATTTTTCATGTCGAAAATTTTATATTTTTACTTTGAATTAATAATATATTTATTACATTTGTACCTTTAAACATATTCTATTTTTCATATTTAAAGTTTTATTCTGCTATTGCAAGCCAATTTTTAAAATTTTAAAAATATTTTAATTTTTTTATATTTTAACGTATACTTTTACTCATGGTGTTTTTCATAATCTAAATTTTATATTTTTAATTTAAATTATTATTGTATTTTTAATATTTGTATGTTTGGAAATTTATATATTTATTATTTATAATTTAAAAATTAGCTTGCAGTACCACACTGTATGTATGAGGTGGCGCTGTTCTCCTTTTCTTATAAGTGGAGATATTCTGATACTGCAAGCCAAATTTTTAAATTTTAAATATATTTTAATTTTTTTATATTTTAATAGTCTACGTTAAAATACTGCGTGCTTCTCCTGCTGTTATATATGGAGGATAAAGAGATATCTCCCTCTTGTGGAGATATTCTGCTACTGCAAGATAATTTTTAATTTTTAAAAAAATATTTTAATTTTTTATATTTAATGTATAGCCGTACAAATATAATTTTAAATATTGTAAATTATATATATATATATATATATATATATATATATATATATAATATTTGTAAATTTTAAAATATTTTATTATTGATATTTTTAATTTTATTTTTTAAATTTATATATATTTAAAAAATTGGCTTGCAGTAAATTTTAAATTTATATATATTTAAAAAATTGGCTTGCAGTACCACACTGTGTCCACCAGATGATGTGCTTCTCCTTCTTTTATATATGGACAAAAAGAGATGTGCGCCCTCTTGTGGAGATATTCTGCTACTGCAAGATAATTTTTAATTTTTTAAAATTATTTTACTTTTTTATATTTAATGTATAGATTTACAAATATTATTTTTAATATTGTATATATATATATATAATATTGGTAAATTTAAAAAAATTGATATTTTGATATTTTGAATTTTATTTTTTAAATTTATAAATATATTAACTTCTCCTTCAATAATATATATTTAAGAACAGGAAGTGCTTAAATAATTTATATTTAAGAACATTTATATTTAAGAAAATAATTTGTATTTAAGAACAGGAAATGCTTAAATTATAAAATGGAAAATATAAAACATAAAAAGTAGAGAATAAAAAATTGTAATTTAAAAATATATTTAAAATTATATCTATCTATCTGTATATCAATATATTTTTATATATCCATATCTATCTCTATATATATCTATTTTTATTTAAATAAATGCAAAATATTTTATATTAATATTTTATATTTTATATATATGTGTGTGTGTGTGTGTGTTGTATATATTTTTCATATTTTAATTTTTTTATTTTTCAATTTATATTTTAATTTATATATATATGTATATATATATATATGTATATATATATACATATATATACTTTATATATATATTTCATATATATGTGTTCATTTATACATCTAAATATTACATAGATATTTTACATATTGATATACCTACAATATCTAAATATATATACATATAAAAATAGATATAGATAGATGTCATATTATTTAAATTCAAAATATATAAAAATGAAATATAAAAAATATATTGAAAAATTGGATTCCAGTACTAATATTTTTGCAACATTTTTATATTTTATATAAAATATTTTATATTTTAATTTTTAATTAGATATATTTTAACTAAATATATATAATATACATATATATGTTATCTCTCTCTCTCTCTCTCTCTCTCTCTCTCTATATATATATATATATATATATATATTGTATAAATATTAGAATATAAAATATTTTAAAAACAACAAAAATTAAAATATAAAAATACATTTAAAAATTGGCTTGCAGTAATGGACTGTAACCACAGGGCGGCGCACCTCTCCTTTTCATCAATATATAAGTGAAGGATACGCCTGCCATCTGGTGGAATTATTGTGTTACTGCAACCCCATATGGAGATAGATGGATAGATAGATAGATAGATCGCTAGTTAGATGTCATATATATATATATATATATATATATATATCCAATGTATAAATATTTTATTTCTATATCTATATGTGTGTGTGTATATGTCAGAAAATAAAGTGTATATATATATATATATATATATATGAATGCAAAGAATTAGCTTGTAGTACTGCAGTGCAGGCAGCAGATGAAGAGAGGTGGGCATCACTCATTCCTCCCATTGGATTCCCCCCAGAACAGGCCAAATCAGGGCAACCCCAAATCAACCAAACCAGACATGCACCAAAAGAGGCTTTATTGAACTGTATAGCCTTTAGGAGAGACATTTCAACCTTTTAGAACTGGGGAGGAGAAAACACACAAAGGCTTTAAGGCCCCAAAGGACTTTGCAATGGGGAAGGCGGTGTGATCTTCTGGAGGAAGCCCCAAAAACCAAATTAGGACGAGTGTAAAGAAATATTAGAAAAATACTTGTGGTAGAAATTAATTTCTATTTCCCTATCTTAACTATGTTTAATTTCTACCACAAGTATTTTTCTAATATTTCTTTACACTCGTCCTAATATAATTAAGATAGGAAAGTAGAAATAGAAATAGTTGGGGGGTAGAAATTAAATACAGTTAAGATAGGAAAATATAAAGAGAAATATTAGAAAAATACTTGGGGTAGAAATTAAATATAATTAAGATGGGAAAATATAAATAGAAATATTAGAAAAATACTTGGGGTAGAAATTAAATATAGTTAAGATGGGAAAATATAAATAGAAATATTAGAAAAATACTTGGAGTAGAAATTAAATATAGTTAAGATAGGAAAATCGAAATATTAGAAAATTATTTGGGGGTAGAAATTAAATATTATTTCTTTACACTCATTACTTAATTTAAATATTTAATTTAAACTTAGTAATGAGTGTAAAGAAATATTAGAATAATAGTTGGGGTAAAATTAAATATAGTTAAGACAATATAAAGAGAAATATTAGAAAAATAATTGGGGGTAGAAATTAAATATAATAAAGATAGTAATATAGAAATATTAGATAAATTAAATATAGTTAAGATAGGAAAATAATAATGTAAATATTAGAAAAATAGATGGGTAGAAATTAAATATAGTTAAGATAGGAAAATATAAGTAGAAATATTAGAAAAATATTTGGGGTTAGAAATTAAATATTTGTAGAGAATTTAAGTAAAATTAAATATAGTTAAGATAGGAAAATAATAATATTTCCCTATCTTAACTATATTTAATTTTACCCCAACTATTATTCTAATATTTCTTTACACTCATTACTAAGTTTAATTTCTTTACAAATATTTAAATTAAGTAATGAATGTAAAGAAATAATATTTAATGAGTGTAAAGAAATAATATTTAATTTCTACCCCCAAGTATTTTTCTAATATTTCTATTTATATTTTCCTATCTTAATTATATTTAATTTTTACCCCCCAACTATTTATCTAATATTTCTATTTCTATTTTCCTATCTTAATTATATTTAATTTCTACCACAACTATTTCTCTAATATTTCTTTACACTCATTACTAAGTATTTTTCTAATATTTCTATTTATATTTTCCTATCTTAACTATATTTGATTTCTACCCCCAATTATTTTTCTAATATTTCTCTTTATACTTTCCTATCTTAGTTATATTTAATTTCTATTTTCCTATCTTAACTATATTTAATTTCTACCCCTCAACTATTTATCTAATATTTCTATTTCTATTTTCCTATCTTAACTATACTTAATTTTTACCCCCAACTATTTATCTAATATTTCTATTTTCCTATCTTAATTATATTTAATTTAACTAAGTTTAAATTATCTACAAATATTTAAATTAAGTAATGAGTGTAAAGAAATACTATTTAATTTATATTTTCCTATCTTAACTATATTTAATTTCTGCCCATCTATTTCTCTAATATTTAAATTCTTTACAAATATTTAAAGAATATTACCCCCAAGTATTTTTCTAATATTTCTCTTTATATTTTCCTATCTTTATATGTAATTTCTAATATTTCTATTTACATTTTCCTATCTTAACTATATTTAATTTTACCCCAACTATCATTCTAATATTTCTTTACACTCATTACTAAGTTTAAATTATTTACAAATATTTAAATGACGTAATGAGTGTAAAGAAATAATATTTAATTTCTTACCCCCAAATATTTTTCTAATATTTCTATTTCTATTTTCCTATCTTAACTATATTTAATTTCTACCCCAAGTATTTTTCTAATATTTACATTTTTATTTTCCTATCTTAACTATATTTAATTTATGTAATATTTCTATTTCTATATTACTATCTTAATTATATTTAATTTCTACCCCCGAAGAATTTTTCTAATATTTCTCTTTATATTTTCCTATCTTAATTATATTTAATTTCTATGTCCCTATCTTAACTATATTTAATTTTTATGACAACTATTTTTCTAATTTTTCTTTACACTCATTACTAAGTATTTTTCTAATATTTCTATTTATATTTTCCTATCTTAATTATATTTAATTTTACCACAACTATTTTTCTAATATTTCTTTACACTCATTACTAAGTATTTTTCTAATATTTCTATTTATATTTTCCTATCTTAATTATATTTAATTTCAACCCCCCAACTATTTATCTAATATTTCTATTAATATTTTGCTATCTTAATTATATTTAATTTCTACCCCAAGTATTTTTCTAATATTTCTATTTATATTTTCCTGTCTTAACTATATTTAATTTCTACCCCCAACTACTTATCTAATATAAATTTTACCCCAACCTCAGGTTCCCACTCCTGTAAAAATAATAACCCAAAAATATCTTGAAATCAAAAATCAACCACCTGCCAAAGTGGAGGCATACAAAACCAGCAGTTCTGCAAGAGGCAGCAAAATGCAAGGAGGTTCTTGAGGTATTTGTAGAAAAGGGTCTGGTGGCACCATGGGACTGTGGAACATGGGTTGCGTTGTCCCAGCAAAGCCTCCGATTCAGCTCCATCGTGGCGCTCATTTGGCGTCCTCTCCGATCTCCTCCATGTCATCCTTGATCTTTTCCCCATACTACGGCCAGACTGAGGTTATGAAAACACTTTGGACAGTCCAGGAATGCTACCTTGTGATGTCCACGTTCTGCAAAATGGCCACCCATTTGGTCAAGGTGTCCAAAGCATGGTAGCAATCTACCCAAAGTCAGTTGGGAGCCATTTTGAGCACCCCTTGTTCCATACAGACAACATTGTTGCCTGTCGGACAGTAATTCAAGATCCTGAGATGGACATTCAAGTTGATGGTCAGACAGCAGGCTTAGTGGCCGAGGAGGAGGTCCGCCATTTTGTCCTCTTGGTGGGAACAAAGACAAAAGAGAGAACTCTAAGAGGAATTAGTGACCACCAGGGTCCTGGGATAGTAGGGCTCCACCTGGAGGGACCCTTTGTCCACTATGTAGTATCTGGGGCCCTTGAAAAGGACCAGTTGGCGGAGCGGACAGAAGTGGAGGGCTGTGTCCGGGTAGCGAGGGAGGTCTCCGGTCCCACTGCACTTCTGGGGAAATCCACTCTCCAGCAAAGGACCCTTGTAGCGCCAGTATCAGCCACCTACAGGGGGCGACAAAGAGAAAGAGGGGCAGTTTGACCACTCTGGTGGACCAGATGATGACCATCCCCAAGCTCCACCTTCTTCTGATGATGTCAACAAGCCCCGCCCTCTCCTCAAGGCCCATGACATGCATGAGAGGGCGGAGCCTTGGGGAAGACGGGGAGGGACTTCCTCTGACTTATGGTCAGATTGGAACTCTGGGCTCCTGTGTGGTCAAGGGTTGGCAATCATCATTATATTATATTATATTATATTTTTATAAAATTTATTACTGATGTTCTGATTTTATTATTTCATTTACATTTTGTATAGATCATTTCATACACAATATTCTTAACCATTTGGTGCATGAAGCAAAGTCTGCATACATAGAACCACCAGAAAGCAAAGGTTCCACTCTCTCAGCCACTTGGGGGACAATTTTGCAATTCCAGAGACTCACCCTGCATTGCAATCCTGTCGCTCAGCCTTGAATAAAATTGCATCTATCTGAAATCTGGAAGCAAGTCTGCTAACTTTAGAATAGGGGTTGGACAAAAGGTTATCCTCCACCGCTATTGCAACCCTCTTGCAAGGTAGACCTGTGTCCTTATGTCCAAATTACAGACAGGAAGGTAGAGGATGAGAAGAAGCAACTCAGACTTGGAGCTGGGAACTCTGCATCTTGCAAAGTGAAGCAGCCTCACCTTTGAAGAAATATAATTTCTCGTCTTCCTCCGAAAAGGCCGCAGCATCAATGCTGGACGTTAGCCCCGGCCATCCGGCTGCAGACCACTGCTTTCGCCTCCTTTGGAGATTGTCCACTAATGGCCGCCTTTGAAGACCAAAATGTTGCATTTGGGATCTGGAAGAAAATATAACCCAAGATGTGTATCAGTCTTAAGGCACTTGGCATTTTGCATCCATCCAGAATTCACATTTTTAAAAAGGAAAGGCTACTTGTTGCAATTTGGCCTTTTGCATCCATCCAGAATTCACATTTTAAAAAGGAAAGGCTACTTGTTGCAATTTGCAAAAAGCAACTTGTTATTTATTACCTGCTACTCATTCATTGCAGGTTTTGCAAAATGTAACTTGTTGAGCTCCTTGTTCTGTTGCTCTCTTCTGTTGTTTTGTTCTGAAATACAATATATTTATCTAATACAGAAACAATATGTCCTATTTTCTGGCTGGGAGGAATCTTCTTAAAATATCTCTCCAAAATACTCTCTCTCTCTCCTCTAATAAGTAAAAGTAAAAATTGCTTTCAAAAGGAAAAGTGGGTTTTATGTGGGGTGTGTTTTAGTTATGCTACATATCTTTTGTATATTTTTATGTTATTTTATACTGTTTTTCATTAGATTTTAATTGCTTTTTTTAAAAAAAATATTGTGAAGTTTGTAAAATGTTTTTATCTGTGATAATGCAAATAAAATTAATAATAATAATAATAATAATCATAATAATCATAATAATTGAACAGAATTGCCCACTTCTTGTCCTGCAGAGTAATGTGCTACAAGTAACACCAACGATAGCATCTTTGCATGTCTTCTATGTTCTGGTTTTATCCAAAAATATAATAAACAGATTGGGTTTGCCAGCATTGATTTTGCTGGGGAGATGGAAGATCTGCTTTGGGGACGAAACCCCGAAACGTTCCTGCCAGCTCTCCATCCAAAGACTATCATATTTTTATGAGATATTTTAAAAAGACATTTATAAAGATATTTCCTTATTGTTGCATTTATAACAGTAGCCCCATTTCTCCATGGCACCAGACACCCCCAGAAAAAGGGGAGAGCAAAATCAGGGGTCTATTATTATTATTATTATTATTATTATTATTATTATTATTATTATTATTTTACTTCTATCCCACCCTTCTCCCGATATAAGGACTCAAGGCGCTGCACAGCAAATTTAAAACAGTACAGTTTTTAAAAAATGATGCAAAAGCATTACATGGTATAAGTATAAAATTTAAAAAGCAGTTTTAAAACCAGTATGCATTAAAATTTAAAATGTATTAAAAACTCTAAACTTGAGACCCAGGACCTTCCAAGGGCTGTACTTTGCCTCTCCACATCAACCTGGAAATGACCAGGAATTAACTTCCAATTTGGAATAGATTGATAGATCAAGATCAGTATCCTGAGAGAGGATGCAAGTGCGAAGTCTACAGCAAAAGGGATGGGAGACAAAAGCAAATTTAGTATGGGGCCCTTGGTATCCTGATACAAAGGGCCGACTATATGGCAGTTTGATCCCACTTTAACTGCCTCCTGCAGGATCTTGGGATGGGCAGTTTGGGTGAGGCACTAGAGCTCCCTGGAAGAAAAGTCTGTCTCACGGCACTACAGATCCCAGTGTTATAGGATGGAGCCGTGGCCATTTGGGATCGGACTGCTCCGCTTTTTGCTAGTAACCAGGCCAGGCAAGATGTCCTTGTTGCTTGCCTTCAAATTGTTTCCAACTTAGGGTGACCCTAAGGCTTGGGGCTTTCTTGGCAAGTTCCTTCCCAAGGTCTTTGCCTTTGCCATGATGCTCTGAGGCTGAGAGAATGTGACTTGCCCAAGGCCCCCCCGGTGAGTCTATAGGAACATAGGAACGAGCTGGGATTCAAAGCCTGGTCTCCAGAGTCATAGCACTCTTCTGCTCCTCTTCTGCCATAGAAAACCCATGCTTTGCAATGGTCAACAAATACTCTATTGTCGTGGATGAGACAATCCATATACACTTAGGAATGCCCACCTTTCCTAAAGAATGTCATTTCCCCCCTTATTTCGTTTTCTTAATTCCATGCCTTTTTCCTCATTTTGTCCTGGAATCCTTGTTGTTGTGTCGCAGTTTTGTTCTGCTTTATTTTTTGGTCCACTTTGTGGGATGGCCTCAAAGCGTGGGAATGGGCAGACCTCAGAGATTCGGAGCCCCTGGAAAGGATGTGCCCATGAGCATTTCAAAAGTGAGATCCATAAGAGACAGGAATCCCATGGAGAAATATTTTGGGTGGCAGAAAGTCTCAACAGATAGGCTGGAAAGAGATCACAAAGCTTGCTCTTTCCCTTGTAGCCAAAGAGGAAGACTTTCATCCTCTTGGATTTCAAAACACGGCCTTTGTAAACTGGATAATGGGGAGGTTTGCTGGGAAAAGAACTCTTGGAAGAACTCCTGGGCTGAAACATCTTTAGAGAAAGTTTGGATGGGAGGCGATTACTTTTGGGTTGAATGGTTGCATCTAATGCTCATTCGGCCATGTTGATGTGCGTGCGAATCCTCAGGAGGAGAGGGAAAACAAGCAAAAGGGAAGAGCTGTTTTAGACTATTAATTTTTAAAATGTTTGCAGAGGGAGTTATTTTTGTCAGCACAAGGAAGGCTGTGACATTGGCCCCATTGCCTACCCTTCAACCGTCCTGGTTTGGCTGGGATGAATCCTCCTCCGCTTTTCAAATGTCCCGGTTTCTTTCTCCTCCTTCTCCTCCCTTGGTCCTCAGCTTACTTTGAATGTCTGTAAATTAAGTTCGAAATGTAGTTTGCTTTCAAGTAACGCAGGAGAGAGGAAAGGAGAGGAATCTTTTCTTTCATCTTAGGGCTTCAATTGGCAGCCCTCGTCCTGGCCTGGGAGGTAAAGGGAAAACTAGATGGATCTGTATTATATATACAACTCTTGTTGTCTGAAGGGCATTCCTGTCGGTGATTGAGACTGGATGGAGAGTAACACTTTCTCAACCCAAGAGCTAATTGGCATTTTCAAGGCTGACAGGGCTCTTCATTCTTTTAGAAGCACAAAGGAGTTCATAGCCACGCCACACTGGGATTGTGATAAATTACTGATCCCATTCTTCCTCACCACTGGCCAGGTTGGCTGAGTTTTTATGGGATTTAGAGACCAGCAACATTGATTTGAACCCTGGTCTCGCCGAGTCCTAGTCCAACACTCGAAACCACAGGTAGTATTTGCTACAAATGTTGGGTCTAATCTGAGCAAATGCCCACCTAGCTTGGCCCTAAAGGGCAGATCTGTTTGCCTTGGGAGACATCTGCGGCAGCGCTCCATTGTGTGGGTGTGTGTAAAGAAGCAACGGATCTTATTTCAAGAGGGTTAATGTTTGGCAGTTAATTAATGTAGGCAACCAAAATGAAATTCTTGACCTAGAAGGCAACAGAAATATTAGTAGGAGCTTATTGGATGACTTTTCCTCCTGGGATTATCCTAGCAACCTCCAAGGATGGAGCTGATAATCATAATGCTGTGATGCACAAAGGTTAATGTTTAACCCACCGTTTGGGTAGCATTGTAGGAACGGGAATGGGGACTGTGGGACCTTCCCACCAGAACATCAAACCCACTTCTGATCCAGCTCAGCTCCATAGGATATGGGAATAAAAAGAGCTCCTATTGATTGAAGATGTGTAATGTGTCTTTGGAAGCGGTTATCAGGCATTACAAGGGCGAGAGTGAAGGGCCTTGGGTAGCTGACCCACCAGAGATTTAGAGTGTCCTCTACAGAAGCAAAATATTCCAGGGTAAGTTCTGGACTGGCTCTGTCCACCCAACAGACTGACCATTGGGCCTCTGTGGGCGAGATAAAGGCTTTTCAGTTGGGGATGGGCAGGAGGTCAGATCTTGGCTGTGCCTCCTAGCCTTCAGCTTTGACTCCCAACTCTGAGATTCCTGGCTTGGACCTTCAACTTTGACTCGTGGGTCCAACTTTCATCTGTGGCTCCTGGTGCCAAGCTTCAGCTCTGGCTGTCAGATTTGACTTCCAACTCTAAGACTCCTGACTTGGACCTTCAACTGACTTGGACCTTTAGCTGTGACTCCTGGTTCCAATCTGCAGCTATGACTCCAAGCTCTGACCTTCAATTTTGGGTCCCAACTCTGACCCTTTGCTCAGATCTTCATCTGTGACTCCTGGCTCTGACCTTCAACTTTGGCACCTAATTCTGAATCCTGGCTTGGACTTTCAGCTGTGATTCCTGTCTCCCTTCTGTAGGTTGCCTAGTGTTTGGAGTCGATTTCCATCACAATGGGAAACCAGAACTGTCAAAACCTCACTGCTCATATCTGGAACAGGCACCTGGTGCTTTCTTTGGGCATTCCCCATATGACCATGGCCTTAATTTCTGTGGTCTTCAACTCTGCCGTCATCCTGACTGTCATGTATGCCAAAGACTTGCACAAACCCATCTTCATCCTTTTCTGCAACCTGGCGGTCTCCGACCTCCTCTCCAGCTCCTCAGGCTTCTGGATTGCTATTGTGTTCATCACTGACCCTCAAAGCACTGTGGTTGGGTCGCGAGAAATCCTCAGAGTCTACGCCTTCTACACCATGTCCATCCTAGCCACCATCTACAACTTAGTGGCCATTGGGATTGAGCGTTACTTGGCCGTGGCTGAAAGCCTGTGGACCAGGCGACAGGTCACCCGAAATCAGGTCTTGGGCATCGCGTTGGCGATTTGGGTGTTTGCCATCTTCCTGGGTTTCATGCCTCTGATGGGATGGAATTGCTTGGAGAAAGGCAACATCTCTACTTTTTATAGCCCTCTATGCCTCGACTACCTTGCCTTCATCACCATCCCTCACAGTGCGGTGGCCTTCATCCTTCCGTTCTCCACCTATCTGGGCATCATCGCTTTTTTGAGAAAGCACAAGATTTCAATGGGGGCATTGGGCCAAGCCCATTCCACCTACCGGATAGCCGAGATCCAGGTAGCTAGGACCAGCATCTTCATATGGATCATGGCTTTGCTCTCTTATGCACCTTTCTTCGTAGGTGTCGTGTTCGATTTGTTCACTCATCACTGCCTTAGCGATCTCTCCTCGGGCGTCTATGTCTTCCGAAACCTTACGGCTATGATGATCACCATTAATTCATTGGGGAACCCCATCATATACACTCTAAAAATGAAAAAGCTGGGGAGTCGGATCAAGTTCCTGAGGTCCCCTTCCAACAATCGCGTCGAAGTCCAAGCCATCGGGAAGATGTGAGCTTGCTCCAGGCTGTAGGAACTGGATCGAGGCCCTACGGATTTCAGTCAGAAAGTCTTGAAATAGACACACAATTGAGGGGGCAATTCAATACATTTCTGCTCAGGACTATTGAATTCAATGGGACTTACTCCCAGGTATGTGTATGGAGTATTGCAGCCCAAATTATCTTTTTGCATAGCTGATATCTTGGGCAGATTTTGAGGAGGTCAAAGCCACCAACTTCAGCATCAGATTCAATGGACAGCTTCTGCGGAAAATGATATACAGTTGACCCTCCATATCCATAGATTCTTTATCCACGGATCCAAGCATCCATGGCTTGAAAATATTTTTTTAAAATATATAAATTACAAACTTTGATTTTGCCTTTGTATATAAGGGACACCATTTTACTATCCAATGGGACTTGAACATCCAGATTTTGGTATCCATGGAGGGTGTGTGTGTCCTGGAATCGAATCCCAGCAGTTACCAAGGCCCCACTGTACTGCCCAAAAACTAGATTGTGTTTCAGGAACTCTGAGGTTGCATCTCTACTGTGGACATAATGTAGCTTGATGCGAGTTTAAGCGCTGTATGGAATCCTGGGATTTGTAGTTTTGCAAGGTCTGGAGCCTTCTCTGCCATTTTGGTGGCCAAACTTTCCAATCTGTGTGTTTGTTTTTAACATGCTCAGAAGGTAGTGTTATTTCCTGCCCCCCTTTCTCTGTCTTGCTGTTTATCTATGATCAGTAATGGATTCGAGTGGCAGCTCCTGTTTGCTATGGCCATTGTAGGCAAACACATACAGATACAGCAGGGTCAGATAGAGAAAAATCTTATACTTTCCCAGCTAAAGCTTTATTGCCATGCTTACTGCAAACACCTTGCTGTGACCTGTCACAGAATATCTGTATTTTTCCAGCTTTTTTTCAGCAACCTCCCAATGCTGATGCTGCTAAAAGATAAATAACTTCCAGCTAGAAAGAGAATAAGGAGGAAAAAGGGCAGCTAGGAAGGCATATATATATATATATATATATATATATATTTTGAAAGGAGCTTTCTCCCCCTCCCAATGGCTTTGTCAATGCAATAGTATTTATTTATTATATATATTTGTATCCGGCTTTCCCCCCAAAAAAAATTGGGACTCAAAGCGGCTTACAATTTAAAAACGTAGTACAATTACAAACTTACAAAAGTGACCATTAAAACGGAATTAAAATATGCAGCAAAACTGGACGGGAAATGCACAATACAATCCCATTTATGTGTGCTCAGGAGCAGGCCACAATAAATAAATAATAATAATAATAATAAATTATTTATTTATAGCCCGCCCAATCACAAGGAATGTGCTCAACGTGTGACTAATTATCACATTGTATTAAATATTGCCACGTTTAATGTCGATCCCATCGAAGCCTGAGATGTTTTTAATTCAAACCAGTTTGTTTTCTCTCCCTTCTGATGTCTGACGTGTGCCGATGCGCTAATGTGTTTGCTTTCGGTTCCTGCGGTGCAATAAAATGCATTGCCTTCTTCCAGTATCATTAAAGGCCGAGCTGGGGATATTACATTTAATTTTGCGGATGCGTCAATGCACAAGAGATAGGGCTGCGCTCAGAATATTTACACATTTTTAATGGTTTTGGCATCTCACCTCAAAAGCAACCTGCCCAAGAATAAGATCATATGGGCAGGATCCTAGACAGAAAGCGTGGAATAGTGGTTTGAGTGCTGGACTGTGGCTCTGGGGACTGGGTTTGATTCTGGAAGGCCATCTCTTGGGGGTGTTTGAATGTGAGTTCCTGCATGGCAGGGGGTTGGACTGGATGGCCTTTGGGGTCCCTTCCACCTCTAGGATTCTATGATTCCCAGCTCAGCCATAAAACCACTAGGTGACCTTAGGCAAGTCACACTCTCTCAGCCTCCTCAGGGGAAGGCCACGGCAAACCTCCTCTGAATAAATCTGGCCAAGAAAAGCCCATGAGTTGGAATGGACTTGAAGGTATGCAAGAAGAAGACTAATATATATTTAAGAAGGAGAAATTCGCCATCTGGTGGATTCAGGGAAATAGTGCAAGGCAATATATATGTATATATGTATATATGTATGTGTGTGTGTGTGTGTGTGTGTGTGTGTATATAATTTTAAATATATTTTTAAATTATAATTTCTTTATTCTTTATTTTTTATGTTTCATATTTTACATTTTAAATATTAAATTTAAATAAATATAAATATTTTCTAATTTTAATTTTTTATATTTTAATTAATTTTTTAATTTTAATTTTTATATATAAATAATATTGGCTTGCAGTATCTCCCTGAATCCACCAGATGGCGCACTTCTCCTTCACCAATATATATTTAACGGGAAGTACGCCATCTGGTGGATTCAGGGAAATACTGCAAGACTTCCTTCCTTCTATATATAGTCTCCTGGAGTTTATAATAAAGTGGAAAGGAGAATCAGGCACGCATTTTAGACTTTAGGAAAGCTGATTTTGGTAAACTTAGAGAAATACTGGGGGGTGATCCCGTGGTCAGGAATACTAAAAGAGAAGGGAGTTCAAGACGGATGGGAGTTTCTCAAAAGGGAGATACTGAAGGCCCAATTTCAAAGGGTTCCAACGAGGAGGAAAAATGGGAGGTGCCTCAAGAAACCAGGATGGAGGACTAATGATCACTCCCACCTAAGGATGCAACCACTTGCACCCCATTGACTAGGCCTTCCCTGTTAGTTAGGCTCAGATCCAAAACAGATGACTGAATTCCAGCAAATGTCAGGCTAGTTGAAGTCACCCATGACTACTATATTTCTCTTTCTGAGTGTGTGGCCATCTGTTCTAGAAAGGCATCATCCAGTTCCTCTGCCTGAATTGGGGGTCTGTTGTAAAGTAATCCATCTCATCCTATCCCATCCCATTTGGGGGTTGGACTGGATGGCCTTTGGGGTCTCTTCCAACTCTATGATCCCATCCATTCATCCCTCCAATTCAGGGGTAGGCAACCTTTCCCCTTTAAGGGCCGAGGGACTTCAGCTCCCAGAAACCTCAGCCATGTTGGCCTATAATAGTCCCATGTTGGCCAATAGCTCCTGGGATTCTGGGAGCTGAAGTCCCTCGGCCCTTAAAGGGGAAAGGTTGCCTACCCCTGCTCCAATCCATTCATCCATCAATCCTTCCCTCCATCTTAGTTTATCTGGCTGGAGCAGAGCAGCGATCGACTTCCTCGGCGGATCGGCTGAGCGGGCCTGGAAGGAGAGGGTGGGCGGGGCGTGGAAGGCGGAAGGAAGGCGGAGGGAGCCGCCCACGTGGTCTGCTCTGGAGCTGGAGCCATGCAGCAAGGAGGCTCTCGCTGCGTGGTTTGCGGGGAGGCTGGAAGGAGGGCTGCCAAATACCGTTGCCCGGCTTGCCGAGAGAGATAGTGAGGAGCCAGAGAGATTCCCCACCCGCAGGGTCAGATCGGACCGGACGGCAACTCCCATCACTCCGGGCCCTGCTGGCTGGGGACGATGGGAGGTGTAGTCCGCGGTTGCGTGTGTGTGTGTGTGTGTGGAGGGTGAAACCTCTTTGGAGGTGGGGTGTGTGTGTGTGTGTGTGTGTGTGTGGTTTGCATGCTCACTGAGCAAGATCCTCACCCGAGGTTCTCCTAGGAGGGCTGGAGGAGCCCTCTGTATATGCTCAGAGGATTGCATAGATTCAGAGTTTCCAGGGCAAGGGCTGGAGGGGCTCTCTGTACATGCTCTGTGCGGCTGGGAGGCTCCCCGATAGGGCTGGGATGGGCTTTCTGTGCATGCTCAGAGGATTCAGGGCAGGGTTGGGTCACAAGGTCGCCATAGAAGGGCTGGAAGGGCCCTCTGTGCATGCTCAGGGGGATTGTATGCAGGGATAGGCCTGGTCCATATTGCTTGGGAGGCTCTCTGTGCATGCTCAGAGGATTCCAGGACGTTTCTGCACAGGTTCAGAGTTTCCAGTGCAAGGGCTGGGGTGGGCTTTCTGTCAATGCTGAGAGGAATCTGGGCAGGGTTGGGCATTAGCCTCAAACAAGATCCCCATACAAGGTCTGGAGGGGGCTCTCTGTGCATGCTCAGGAGATTGTATGCAAGGATAGACTTGGTCCATATCTCTTGGGAGGCTTTCTGTGCATGCTCAGAGGATTCTGTGCGGGGACAAGCCATGCCTACGGCAAGGCTCCCTGCTAGGGCTGAGCTCTGTGCATGCTCAGAGCATTCCAGGGAGGAATAGACCTTGTCCCTATTTGTTTGGAGGGTTTTTTGGTGGTGGTGGTAGGGACTTTGTGCATGCTCAGAGGATTCTGTGTCAGGATGGCAAGGGCTCTGTCTAGGCTGGCAAGCCTTTCCTTTAACTCCCTTGTAGGGAATCTGGAATAGGCACCTGTTTGTTACCTTGATGCATTTTTAAATTCTGACTTTGCTTTTCTCATTTCAGCTGCTCCCTGCCCTGCTACAAGAAGCACAAAGGTGGGTCCAGATTTCCTCCCTCCAGCTCTCTCAGATACTTGATGCAGTGAACTGGGCTTCTGTCACTAGGAAGATGGGTTTTGGAGTCCTTATCTGAGTAGCCTAGCTGCAGAAAAGAGCCCCTTATGCATTTGAGGTTGGGAAAAGATGGGGAGGTTTGGAATGGACTGGGGAAGTGATTTATTCTCTGTTGCTAACCTGCTTTGTTAACTAATGAGTGTGGGGAAGCTGGGTTATGCTTGTTCAGTTTGCTTCTATAATCCCTTGGGACTCTATCTCCCATCAGCCTTGCCCTGAGAGAGAGTATAACCCAACCTCCCAGAGCAAAAAGGCAAAGAGAAATCCGTCCAGGAATCCTGTCCTTGAATCTTTGGAGTGATTTTGAGTCTAGTGCAGTTAGGCTAACCCCCATCATCCCTGATGGGCTCTGGAGGTGAGGCTGATGGGATCTGGAGTCTTCAGGTATTTGGAATCCACTTGTTGTTATTCTGTGCCTTAGCCTTTATGTAAGGCAACCCTCTCCTGGGCTTTCCTTGGCCAGATTGTTTCAGAGGAGGTTTGCCTCCATTGCCTTCCTCTGAGGCTGAGAGAGTATGGCTGCATCTGCACTGCAGAAAATAATCGTTTGACACCACTTTAACTGTCATGGCCCAATGCTGTGGAATTCTGGGAACTGTCATTTTGTGAGATGTGTGCCCCACAAATCCCAGAATTCCACAACATACAGCCATGACAGTTAAAGTAGGATCAACCTGGATTATTTCTGCAGTGTGGATGCAGCCTATGGGTTTCGCCCAGTGGTTCTCCTTCCAGGTATCCTGGATCACCGAACCTATCTAGCCTGGGGTTGATGGGAACTGGAATCCTCTGGATGGCATCTGGTAACTCGCTTTGGCTTGAATCTTGTTGTTAGTCCCAAGTAGAGCAGACTCATCAACTGGAGGCATTTTGCCACCATTTTACAAGTGATGGGAGATCTGCAAAGGGCCACCACATAAAGGCCAAGACTTTATTTCTTAAATTTAAACATCTTTATTTGGAGTTCGCACGGTGTGTTGTGTTTTCTTGGAACAGAGCAGTGTATTTCCAGAGGAGATCCACCTTCACCATCTGCAAATACAGATGCTTCCCAAGATGCTCAGAGGGGAAGATCATTGAATGCCGAAGGTATTTATGGGGTTTCCTGCTTGCTTGTTAAACAAACACAGAGGTGGAGTTTTATAGTTGGGTTAATATTGATTCATCGGGGTTTATATTGGTGAAAGAAAGTGGTTGTGTGTTCATTTGTGTGTTTCCTTTTTTGTGAGTGGTTTTTATTATAAATAAGACGATCTTAACTCTATTAGTACTTAGATAGTAAAAAATTATGCATTTACAGGTTGAGTCCCCCTTCTCTGAAATGCTTGGGGCAAGAAGGGTTTGGGATTTTGGAAAATAATAATAATAATAATAATAATAATAATAATAATAATAATATTTTATTTGTATCCCACCCCTCTGTCAAACATCGGCTTATAGCAGTTAAAAATTCCATACAGTATTTGCATGCATATAGTGAGATCTTGGAGATGAGACTCAAGTCTAAACATGACATTAATTTATGTTTTGTATATCCCTTATAAACATAAACATCATGATGATGATGATAGCAACCATCTTTATTTATAACGCCCTTTCCATCAAAGGTGGTACATCAGAATCTTTACAATCAAAAATGAACGATAAAACACCATATTATATAAAATGCTAAAATAATATACGGAAGGTATATTATTTTAGCCTGAAGGTAATTTTATACATTATTTTAATCATTCTGCGCATGAAACAAAGTCTGTGTACGCCGAGCCATCAAAAAAACGAAGGCGTCACAATCTCAGCCACCCAGATTTTGGGTTATTTTGGACAGCTGTATCAGGCCTGCCACTCTGGACCATCTGAATTTTAGACCATTTTCTTCTTCTTTTCCTCAGGAGGCCCTTGGACCGTGGACGACATCTTGACAGAAGATGATGAAGGCGACAAGGTGCCTCTCCACAAACTTCAGCTCTTAGGTAAGCTTTCCGGTTTGCCGGCATGGCACTTTCTTTCCAGCGTAGAAATAGCAGGCGTAAATCCAAATGTTTATTTTGCAGAAGCGGTATATTCCTTTCATCCAGGATTTTTCTAACTGTGAGGGATCGGAGGTGGGATTTGCTGACTTCTCTTCCAGCAGGAAATTACCTTACAACAACAGAGCCACTCTCTAGCCTACACAGAGCTATAAGACTTGCTGGTTGAGTTTGGACAGGCTACTTAATCTCAGCCCATCCTCCCTTACAGGGATGTTGTGAAGTTCAAATGGGATGGAGGAAAGCCATATAGCTGGAGTGGAGCTGAATGGATGAAAAGTGGGGTCTAACAAATAAATAATACAACCCCCCCCATTTTTCAAATCAGCTCAAAGCATAATTGTTGTTGTTTGCCTTCCAAGTCAGCTTTGGGGCTTTAAAGTAAATCTGAGGAGGGTGGTATCTGGATCAGCATTAAGTCCTGCATGTGGATCCTTACGCTACACTGAGGTGGAGGTTGGATTGAGGCCCATATCTGTATACCTTAGTGTGACATTGCCTTCTTTTTCTCCTTGCAAACCAGGGGAATCGGGAGAGCTCAAAGACATCCTTCTCAACCCTCACCTTCGCCAGTTGCTTGTGAACGTTGACCGAGCCGAAGACAAGAGCTCCCTTCTCCGGAAGTACATGCAGGAGCCGCTCTTTGTGGAGTTTGCGGATTGTTGCCTTCGAGTTGTCGAGCCACCAGAGGAGGAGAATGAAGTTCTAGAGTGAGCTTTGTCACACGGTAAAGTCGGGTTTGCGCAGAGGCTTTGGCGTGTGTAAATGCTGAAATTCCTGTCCTTTCAGAGAACTATAGGCTGCTTCCAGGAGACGTTGGATGTGAACTTGAAAAACATGGACACTGGGTTTTGCTGCACTTTTCATCAGTGCTGACTTCCTTTTTTCTATTTTGGGGTATAGGTTGGAATCTGGTATCATCTACTTAGTTAAGTACCATTACATAGATTTACTCATCTGTCCCTGTTTTTAATTCACAATCACTACTGAGGGGTGTATCCAGACTGCAGAATTAAAGCAGTTTGACACTTACAGAACCCTACAGTTTGGTGAAGTGTTCAGCTTGGTCTGTCAGAGAGCTATGGTACCTCACCAAGCTACAAATCCCAGGATTAGGACAGAGTCATGGCAGTTAAAGTGGTGCCAAACTGCTTTAATTCTGCAGTCTGGAGACACCCTTAGTCATGATTTTGAGACACTATTTTTACTATTATTTTTTTTTTTTGGACCACAACTCCCAGATTTCTGCAGCCAGAACCTGGCAATCTGTTGTCCCCTAAAAGTAACTTTTTCAAACTCAGAGAGTTTTCATACATCCTCTATTGTTAATGTTTGTGTTTTGACTAGGAGGTGTCCTAATTCCCGGATCCTTCTAATAGAACCAGTTCAAGTAACTTGTCTGAATTCCAACTAGTATGTTCTATTCCTTCCAGTAGAACTGAATTACAATTCACCATACCTGGTTTGACTCCATTTCTGGAGCCAGAGATGCAAATGGAGTAGCTACATGTGTATTAAAAATTCTTGATCTTTAGAAAATTGTTACTGGACTGCAAGTGATTGGTGGGAATAAAGCCATTTTGCTTTGCACCCTTAACTTAAAAACCTCTGCAGAAAATCTTTGGCGTTACCTCCCCAGTTTCCTTTTTGAAACTTCAACAGATTTGCAAACATGGTTGCATCTTTCCCTTACTCTTGAAACAGTTCTTAAGCTTTAAACCCCAAACAAACACAACCCAGCGAACACAAAGGGGTGGGTGGGATAGGGAGACAAAGGGATGTGCTAGCTGAGTTGTAGCAGATCCCTTTGGGTGGGATTTGCAATGAATTATACAGGTTATTTTTAAAAACACATTTTAAAGGCTTGACCCTCATGAAGGACTTGTTTCTGTGGCCCACCAAGGCACCCATTGTAAAAGAAATGGACATTAAAGTGTGGCTGAAGGGAAAGGGACAGCTTGGTTTAAAAACAAAGTTAAAGTGCAATAAATAATCAAAATCCAGTGCTCACAAGTCTCCTTTCAAGCCGAGAGCCGCTTGTCCAGCAGAATCTGGTTGAACCCGGTCATGGTGCAGGCATGAGAGTGGGGCCTGGTGTCTGCATATAGCAGAGGGGACTTCTTGCAATGGAACTTGACAGAGCCCTGGAAAGAAAAGCACATTTGTGTTAGATCTGGTCAATGACTATAATTTCAGGGTCAAGTTCAAATTTTATCTGCACCAGCTACCACTGTGATTTATACTGCTACAGGCTGGTATACAGTATTGGAGTTGTGGATTTGTAGAGTTATGGTTCTGTAAGTGGTCTGTATTCAGGAAGACTTACTGGAAGCCCAGCATAAATGCCATCCCAGTCTATCTTAAGAGCCAAGCAAATGGATCAAGCAAAGGAGGTTGGTGATCAAGGAGGATTCTACCACCCTCCTCATGTCACCAAACAGGGCTGTTTTAGGCTTACTCACTGCCAGGAGGGAGCTGGAAATGTCCCCCTTTTTGTGTCCTAATCACCAGCTGAACAGACCTTCACCCAATTTGCTGGATGGATGTTAAAATGGACTGGGAGATACTAAGAGTGGGCTCTCAGGACCCCCGTGGATAACAAAAGCTGTGGATGCCCAAGTCCCATTAAATACAATGGCATAGTGAAATGGTGTCTCTTATATAAAAAGTTTTGCTTTTAGAATTTCCATTTTCAAGCTGTGGGTGCTTGAATCAGTGGATACAAAGAGCCAACTGTACTTAGTTACGCAGATGTTAAATAAGTAATTGATCTAGGATTCCAGTGTTTTGACCAGGGTATCTTAGGACTTCTGAGATTGTTCTGTTACTAGAACCTTGACCTGAACCAACTGGAGTCTGATAAAAAATGGCAGCGTGGGAAGAAGTGTGTATACGTGTGTGTGTGCAGCCCTTACCTGTGGGACTGCTCGGATGGAAGTGATGCCATGCGAAAGTGTCTTGGTGTCAGCCTTATACAAGTTATTCTTCTGTAGGGCCTGGAGGCACATCAGGAGGGTGAGGTCTCGCTGGAATCCACCCGATGTCATGGGCGCACTTGATAGGACAAGTCCAAGGGGCCAGAACTGAATGATTGCACTCGGTGGCCATGATTTTGCCAAATTGCTATGAGCCTGGCTTATGGAAAGAGCTGTTCTGGGGAAAGAGGGCAAGGCCTCATTGCCAGTATCGTCCAATTCTTCTGCAGCCTTCACATCCATCATGTCCTGCAGAGAGGAGTTAGGAAGAAACTTTATTTTGTGCAACTTCTTCCACTATTTTGACTGTTTGCACAACTTAGTTCTGTGTCTGTTCAGTTCAGGTTCAGCGTTTCTTACTTGGGCCAATGTTCATCTCTTACCTTCCATCTTTTCCATGCCTGCTTGATGACTGTAGCAGCCCTGCGTAACCTCTGGAAGTGTTTCCTGGCTAGCCATGAGCGAACCCCTGATGAAATTGGGCAGGAGAGTGGAAAATAAAGTTGTTAAAAGAGATTTGCTGAAGCATGGACAGAAACATCAAGAATTTGTATAAATCAAGACCAATCATTTTTTCTTCTAGTCCATTAGGTAATCTGATGCTGACTGGATATTTTTGGTTGGAGCCCCCCTAAGCACCAGCTATCATTGCCAAAATTAATTGGGGGATGTGGGAGATGTAGTCCTCCTTTCTGTCTGGCAGCCCTTCTTTCACATCATCTTAGTACAAGATCCTATGGATGGAAGACACTGAGGACTGAGCCCAGGACACTACTAAACTATGATCCCATCTCAAAAATTTGTAGACAGGAAGCTGCTCTGTCTGACGCCTGTTTGTCCATCTGGCTCAGCACTGCCTTCTCCTGACTGGAAATGGTTCCCCAAGGATGCAGACAGGGTTATCATCACTTGACCCATTTATATATCAATGGAGAGCCTTCTGGTCCAAACCCTAGGAGTAGCATATACTGGTGTGTGTCTGTAAATATTTTGCTCCTCTGGCACCACCACCATCTATTTTGTAATGCAATAAATCCACCCTGTCTCATTCCCCCTCACCTGACTGGATGATGGTGGCAGACTGCGACTGCTTTGCCAGCCTCCGCCTCTTAAACCTTCGCCAACAACACTGGATGCAGAATGCCGCCTTGGATAAGAGACACACTCGCTCTGCTTCAAGGACCTCCAGCTGCAAAAGAAAAAACCAAGAATTCCTAAAGTAAGATTTATATTTGGAGAGGCTCAGTCAAGGCTCATTATTGGCCAGGGGATTGTAAAGGCAATGAGTGCAGCATAATGATCATGCCTCATGAGGGATGGCGCTGACATCCTGTCCAGTGAAGTCTGGAGAGGTGCAGTGGAGGCACCCGCTGTAGCAGTGGCATGCTGCGACTACAGGGAGAAAGCTTGATGCATCATCTTTGATCACTGCTCTCCAGCACCTCAGAATTTCATCTACTGGGGACGCTACATGGATTGAAACATAGGGGTTTTTTTGAAGTAGCATTGGTAACTATGATATCACAACACAACTAGGCCTCTTAATGCAGGATCTTATTCATTATCTCTTTTATTAATTAATAAATTCTCAGGAAGTTGGTTCTGAACCACGCATGTTTTGGTATTGCAGAATTACGTCCCATGCACATGACAGTTCCCAGTGTCCAAATAATTCCTTTCTCCAGGCATCACTTACCATGGCATTGGTCATAAATACTTTGGTTTTGCCACAGTACACTGGAGGATCACAGGGCTTGTGCTTTAAGAGCTTAACGGAAGCTGTGTTGGCATACACTTGCCAAAGGATGTCCTGGACCGCAGAGCGTAAGGCATTGCCTCCTCCTTCTGCGCAAGGTGTTGTTGCCCAGCCTGTGAGAGAACAAAAAGGGAAAAGTGCCAGTTTTAAACATCTGAAGGAAACAAAACACTGAAGCTTCTTGGACTTATCTCCCAAAATCCTCTAGCCAGCATGGCCACTTTCTTGGAGAACAAATTCCTGGGACTGTAAATTCCAGAATCCCCCAGCCACCATGGCAATTTAGTTGTTGTTTTTTAAAGGTGACATTTCTGTTTTCTGAGCTAGTGAAAGCCAAATTACACAGGATGGGGGCAGAAATACAGGCCATCTGATGTCATCTGGCTTCCATGGGCTGAGAAATTCTATTCTAAGCTTACCTCTGCCAGCTGGGCTGGTTCAACTAAAGCAAAGAGAGAGAAGTGACGCTCCTGGCGTGGAAGAGAGACTCCCATAGAGAGAAGCAGATTTTGTAAGAGGAGAAGAAGAATCCAGGGGAAAGCTAGAGAAACCAAAAGGGCAGTTGGGAAGATAGTGGATGCAAGCATACACAGAATAAATATACTGCTCTAGCTGTGGCCTCTGAAGGAGAGAAGAGCAGCCAGGCACAGCACTACTGCACCTTGAAATGTAATCCCCCACCACCACAAAAAAGGAATATGACAGAAAAGCATAGATATTCCAGCTCAGAACAGTCAGCTGATTTCAGATTCAAAGAAAGGCATTTCATCAGAGAACATACCGTTTCCCATAATGTTGGGGAAGCCATTTTCCTGGTGCATCATGGCTTTTGAGTTCAGCTTTTGTGATTTCTTTAGCACTTTATAACGCTCTAGAAAGCTTCTGAAGGTGATCCTGCTCAAATTGGGAGGAGAAAAAAAAATCAGTGAAAGAGGATAAAAGAAAGCCACAGCAATGAAAAATGAATGTAGGCAAAATCAGTGATCACATTCACACATCACAAGCTGAGGGTTTGTGCCTCAAAACAAACCGAATTTGCTGCAATTTGTAAATCTACTTCGCTTCGTAACAATGAGAAGCCATTGTTTGTTGTTGTCTTATGAATCTGTCTGAATCCAGAACAGTGAGTTGCCCTTACCTTGTTTCTCCAGCTACCCACTGTGAAATAGAGAAGCTGGAAAGGGGGTTGAAAAGAATCAAATCGGAAATAAGAACTGCAGTTTGGTCATCTGTTTGAGTTTGAGCAACACAAACCATGGTTTATTGTGACATGAAAACACACCTGGTGCTTAAAATTTAGAGAGGTAAATCAATATTTTGACAGCCCTACCTCACTGGAAAACCAGCAGCGCTGATGTTGACTGTTTCCACAATGCCACATGCTTCTAGCTGACTTAGAACCTGCCAGGAAAGGATAGTTTTAAAGGCACACTGAAGTGTGGGTGCATCCTAGTGACCAAAAATCTGAGCTACAAATAACAAGAAATTTCTGCTTTGAATCCCATCAATCTCTCAGCCCCAGATGTACACCCTTCTGTGATGGGACTACGATGGTCAAATTCTAAGGCCAGTAGTGTAGTGAATGCAGGGCTTCCAGGGTTGAAGCACCATAATTTTCTTAACAGGGATAATTATATCATCTGCTATATCCCCAAGCTTTCCTGTTCCCCTCACAGCTAAGGCACAATCCTCACAGTAGCTGGGTGGATGGGTGAGGGGAGGTGGTTTTCCACCAGTAATAATGTACTATTTGTGAGCTATCTCTTATCTATCTTAGGGTGGCTTGGTCTTGAATGGGCAATTCAAATCCATTAGCTTTACAAAAGACTTGCTTCTAGAAATGAAAAAGGTTAGAACTGGCTTAAGGGTAAGACTCAAGGCAGCGGCCTGTATTTGGGGGGCTCTCCCTGGAGGCGTGGCTATCAAAACTGTCTTGGTGAGTGCGTGCACTCCAAACTGACCACTGTGCCCCTGTGCAAGGCTGTTGGAAAGATTCCCCACTTGAAGACACTGTCCACACAGTGACTGCAGCAGCCACTGGGTTTGGTCAACTGGTGTTGAAATCAGTTGTTTTCCCAGCTTACACACCAACTACAACACGCCATGGTCAGCCTGGAATGGCTTTGGACCGATTAAATTCTTCAAACAAGGGTTACCTCCTCTTGTCGGAACAGGGCAGCTGCACATTCTGCATTGGGCTTGATACATCGGATGTAGTGTGGGGTGGTGCTGTACAGGATCTCCATCAACTGTTCAAGGGAACCCTACGAAAGTAAGAGAGAGAGATCTACTCAGTCTGAGCTCAGTGTTGGGCATGAAACCAGGCTTTTGTCAAGTTTCCAGTCCTTAAGAGGTTTTAAACTATGCCCTTTTAATCCTAAAAAGAATATCCAGGATTCTCTCATTGAAGGTGATGAATAATGGCAAATTGGCCTGTCTTAAATGCCATTTATTTAATCTGTTTACTGCCTTTCTGCTAAACATTCAAAAGTGGTTCGAGGTATCTGTGTTGTTTTTAAACAAAAGAGCTGTTACACTGCAAAAGAAGTGAAATTACTCCCTTGTTAAAGTTACATCATGTAACAGAGTTGAGCCTTTGTTGCTGACAAACGGAATAACTAACTATAATGAAAAGGTAATAGGCAGCCATTACCCCTCTAACATTACTTAAGATCACTTTATGTATGTTTCCTACAACCTCCTGTTTTGTGAACTTCAAACCTTGAATTTGGAGACTACTGTAATCACGACTGGTTTTGCCTGCGTTTTGACGTCATCTCCATTTCTCAAGGCCTCCACTGGAAACAATTTCTGAAGCAAGGAATCTTGCGATTGCTGAAGTAGTAGAAGTAATTCTGGGGGGACAGGGTCCTTAAAAAAACAAACAAATGTATTGAAGAAATGGGATTGGAATAAAATATTGCAGCATGAGGGTCTTTGGTTCAGGATTTCAGCCTCCCTGTTTCATTCCTTCACCCTCTTTTCAGGCCCACCCATTCAATTTGTCAGTGTTCAGTGGCCAAAACGGATCAATTTTTGAAGCCTTCCCTTTTTGCTGAGAATATTTTTCACCCTTGGGTTTTCCCTTCCCGTAATGTGATTGCAGCTGGGAACAACAATACCCACTGCATGAACATGTGAAACAGAAATAGATAATTAAATATGGACTGGTTTGGCAGTCTAACCTTCTGCTGAATCTTCACACCTCAAACTGGGAATACAGGTACCAGGACCTTGTCCATTGTGGACCCATCCCACAGTCTACTTCATGCCCATCCTGAACTACTGGAGTTAGTTCATTGCCTTACTGAGCATACCTTGTTCTTTTCTACCAGCCCCTCCACCTGGTAACGGACGCTGCCAGCGTAATGGGAAACAATGAAATTTGGCTCCTTATGAAACCTGTCCTGGCTAATGCATGGGTTATCTGACAGAGCGATCTCGATTCGGGTTTGAAGCTGCCCAGCGTTGGAGGGCCTGTTGAGACGACATTCCTGCAGAAGGAAAGAGAAGAGCAGAAAGCAGTTGTGGCAGGTTCAGAACTGCGGGGAGGAGGAGAAATACACAGAAGGCAAGAGGTTTTGGATAGCGGTTCTAGAGACAGGGCTGAAGCTAAGGCAGTTGCTGGGCTTTCACAATCCAGCAGGAAACTGGCCTATCTATTCATCCATCCACGGATTTCTGGGACTTTCATTAAGCCCAAAGGCAAGAAGGGCATAAGGTTACAACAGTCAGGGGGAAGGTAGGAAGTCAGGGCCATAACGAGTTGTCATCCAAAAAAGTAATTTTTTCCAAGCTGTGGAAAAGCTGAGGCCAAGAAATAGGGATACATTGGACCCACCTCATTCAGCAAAGAGAAGATACTAATGGGACTGCCTTCAATCACATCCAAACAACTTTGGTTATCTTGGTAGTTTATGAAGGACCATTCAAAACCTTCTATGGCATATTCCTCCTGGAGAAACAAACACAGTGACAAAGATTGGGGTGGGAGGAGAGAAAGCCTTGTCCATGAATATCCTGTTCAAGTCTTTCCCTTAAAATTGGCTGGGACAGAACAAGCTTATGGGAGAAATCCTAGAAATGGAGGTACCTGCTGTGCTTTTAGAAAATGGCTGACAAAATGCTGCTGCAGCTTCTCGTTGGCATAGTTGATGCACAGCTGTTCCAGGTGGTTCTCCGGAAAGGATTCAAAGCCGTAAACATCCAAGAGACCTGGAGGAAAAAGGAGACAAACTGTTCACCAGACACAATACCCTACATCATTTCATAGTTGAGAACCAGTACACATGTGGCCAAGGCACTTCCAAGTGCAGTCAAGAAGACAAAAGTCATTAATGAGGAAGAACAAACATGTTAAGAGAGGCTGAAGCAGTTTGTTTTTGCCTAAGTCTCTTGGCAAGGGCAACATTATACCCCCTTCTCTCCCCCACACACATCTACACAGACAGCAATGAGTGTTTATACATATATACACACAGGCACATACCTATGTGTGTGTATCTACATACACCTGTGTGTATATGCGTTTTAAGTCCAAGCGGCTCTGCTCAGAAAACCAGATCCCTGAAGGATTAGAAAAAGATTACCTATGAAATTGCTCCACACAGAAGGATCTGCATAAATGCTTCCATTTATCACGGTCACCAGCCAGTCAAAGATCCTGGAACGAAAACACAAAATGTGATGTCCAGATGATCCAGAGAAATGGATACTTCTTTATACACAACTACAAAGGAGGAAGAAACACAGAAGCCAAACATGTTGAATCTTTTGCGTTTGTGCAGCATTTCATGCACACCCCAAAAGTCCATTTATAGATACAAGAGACCTGAATTAATTTAACTACAACTGCATTGCATATAGTTGATGTAACGTGTTGGGTCTGGAATACAGGAATTAGGAGCTGAATCCCAAATGGCTACTAAGGCTATGCTCTGCCTTCTGAGGAAACCCACCTTGCAGGGTAACAAAATGAGATTTTTAAAAGGAAGGAAAGGCTTCCAGAAGACAGAAAGCAACTGCCTTCCAAAAGGAGCATCAAAGCACCTACTTGGCATAGATCACTTTGGCCAGGCAGTCCCTCCGCGTCTCGCATTCTGCCTTGGAGCAGGCCTTCTTGAAAACCTGCCGTTGTTTCCCAGCTGTTATTGTCCTGATACTCAGTGTGTCCAGAAGTTCTTCTATAGGCACTTTCAACAGTCTGGAAGTGGTCTTTGCAAAATCTTGTTTTAGGAGGGACAATTAAAATAAAACAATTAAAAGTAACAGATTATTTAACTTCTTTGAAAAAATTTAAATGTTGTAAGAGGATCACAGTAAATGAGTACATTTTCATGTTATCTTTTGCTACTTTTGTCATAGTTTGCTTTTGCCTGAGCCTATAAGGAAGGTTATGATTCTGCCTCCTATCCTGTCCCCTCTGTTGAGTTAATTCAATGCAAACTAGTTTTGCCCTTTGAACTCAGTCTGTAGCAACAGAACTAAGCCAAGGTTAGAGAGGTAAAGTGGAAGGAGGAGAGAGAAATGGAGATATTTTAAAATCAGATGAAACAAGAGGGATGACAGAGGATTAATTGACACTTTCTCTACCAAACTTGGACAGTTCGAGGGTATGGGACTAAAACCTAACTGACTGGAAGGGAGAAGGGAGCTCTTCATTTCTCACCATTGGCACAATCTCTGAGTTTGCAAGGCTGTGACTCATCTTCAGATTCAGAGAACCAAATGTTGCCCAAGTGGAGTAGGCCGGCTAATATCTACAAGAGAGAGAAGTGATGATTCAGAAAAAGAGGATGTGTGCATGGATGTTTCAGATTAGCTCAGAACTGGGATACCAAACATCCTTGGAAATGCAAGACACTGATGATCCCCCATATTTAAAGCCAGCAAATGAACAAAATGTAAGGAATACAGCTTCCTCCAAGAGTCAAGCTTTAAAACAAAACAATTTTTTTTTGCCCTAAATGCCCTCTAGGAAGATCACATTTTGAAGCCCTCTTTGGCCCATTTTAGGCTCAGCGGAAACCGTTTTAGGAACAAAAACAAACCCAGGAAGTGGACAGAACCACTTCCCTGGTGCTTTCCCATGCAGGTACTAAACAGATCCAATTTTGCTTATCTTCCAAAATCAGATGAGAATGGTACATTCAGGGTGGTATGGTACCAGAGAGAGGCAGGTTCTTAGTGTACCATCAGTTTTTCAATATTTGAAGCTGAAGAATGCAGATCAACTGACCTTGAACAGATTATTCTGTGTGGAACTGTCAATGCCTAAATGGGACATTGCCTCCCGTGTCACATCGAAGCAGTCCTCTGGAGAAGAAAGAAACACTTGATTTATCTCTCTCAATATCCCACTGAGAAAACAAAGCTGGGCTGCAGTCTGGAAATCTAATCCTGGTTTGTTGGGATGCCTGAACCAACAGCCTCTGATAAACCAGGGTATGCGAGTGGGCACTAAGCCAAATCTCAAAACATGATTGGAATCCGGTTGCCAAATTATGGATTGCAAATCACCGATAGAATAACTCATGGTTTGGCATTGCATTTGTTTAACAAATCATGGTTTGCTCTGGGAATTCTTGAGGGGAAGGCCACTGGGATTCTTGAAGCAGAGATATAATCCATAAAGATACAAAATCAAATCTTGATTCAGAAGCTGAAAGGGATTGTGCAAGCTGTGGTTTGGCACTATGTTCAAACCAACCTTTTCTTCACGGCCTCTCAAATGTAAGATGACTTGCAGATTGTTGTGTGAGAAGGTAAGACCCAATAACTTGTGGATAATTTTTAAGTCATGTCTCCTCCACTGTAATGTCTCTACCTCTTTCCATAAAGAAGGCTGAAGCTCTTAACATCTGTGATTTCAAACAATACCTTCTAGAGCTTTTTCAGAATTTGGCAACCAGAAGAAATTTGCACCATGAGGGAGACTCCACTCTAGCCGTTCCTCTTCAGTGGCACCTTTGGCAATCTGGAAAGGAAGAGAAAATGCCAACTTTTCTTCTCAAAAGCAAGCAGTACTACCCTACTCTATAAACTATGGATGGGTAGTAAAGGGAGAAAAGGTTAAGTTGAGAGGAACAGCGAAATATTCTTCAAATTAAATTAAAAAGCAATGGCACGTTGTTCAACCATGGATGGCAGTAATCATGGTTAGATCTCTAACCATAGTTTGAACTTCAAAACATACAAAAGTAAAACCATGGATTTAGCACACCAAGCCTTGCTTATCCCCCCCCCCCCATCCTCCCTAATTTGTTTCATATATTCACTCTCATCTCCAAGCTGCAACAACCTCTGACACACAGACTATGAAGCAACCATGATTGATCTACATGCACCAACCAAATTCAACATACACCAGCTAAATAGAAATGTCACCATTCAGTTTGGTCTGTGGCTCATTTCTAAGAAGAAGATGGGACAAAAAATAATAATTACATTTTGAATTTTAGAAACAGCACACACACTGGGGGCACTAACCTGGTAGAAAATATGGAAATTCCTCTCCTGCGGGGCTTGATAGGCAACTCTTGTTTTCTCCAGCAGGAAGGTCTGAATGGAAGCACTTGTGAGAACACGAGATCTGGAGAACATTAGAAAACAGAATCACAGAACTGGAAGAGACCATAAGGGCCACCTAGTCCGATCCAGGGTGTGGGAGGGAGAGGGCTGTAGCAGTACCTTTAAGACTGTCTCCTTTTTTCATATATGGGCTTATGAACAGGCAATAATATCATTTTAATATTGCTGTCATGGCATCTGAAAAAGTGAACTGATAATCCACAAAAGGTCATGCTAAAACAGACCAGTTAGTCTTAAAGGTGCTGCTAGAGCCCTTTAACACAGTGGTTTCTTTGAAAACAGGTAGAAGTGTGTGTCTCTGTCAATTGTGGCCTCTGCATTGGTGAAGTAGTGACACTTTGGTGAAGTAGTGAATCAACTCCAGGTTTCAATCCAAACTTTAGAACGAGTTATCTAAATTGCCAAACTCTACCCAAAAACAGGTCCAGCATGGCTCCATTAAAGTTCACAGGGCTCATTGGTGTGCATGTATACCTATGAGTTTTAAAACTGATACCTATTTAACTGCAGCTGGATGTATTTCCCAAAACGGCTACTGTTGCTGTTCCTTAGCGTGCAGGCATTCCCTGGAAAGTTAAGACAGAATGGGAGACACAGAGGATACAAATGGATTCCAACAAATTAAAAGGGAAACTCGGGTAAAAACAGAGGTTGCTGCCACACTGCAGATTTAAGGCAATTTGACACCACTTTAACTGCCATGACTCTATCCTATAGAATCCTAGGATTTTTAGTTTGGTGTGACACCAGACAGACCAGGCTGAATACCTCACTAAACCAAAAATCCCAGGATTCTGTGTCATGGTTTATGACTTGTTAGAGAAGCCAGACTCTGGAAACATGGTGCAGAAGTATATGTGCAAACCCTGGTTTGTGCTCCCCATGGTTTGGCATCAGGCCTGAACTGACTAGCCATTTTTAAGAGCAACAGTCCACTACATCTAGAGACAGAAGTGCTCACCAAATAGAAAGTGGAAAAAGAAAAAGAAAAAAAAAGAATCAGTAACAAAAACCATGGTTTGCCAGTTGTACAAATTATAGTTTAACGTGTACCATGGTTTGGCTGGATGTCAGAACACAGCTAAAGTGTTTGTCTGCTTTTTAAAAAAATCAAAAAGACATCCTTACCAAAAGCTTCCATCACGGGGTTGGAATCCAATACTCTCTTCTCTATCCTTTCCACTGTAATGCTGCCTTTAGGGACAGTGGATGAAGCAGCAACAGTAGCATAAAATTTCATCAGGCAACGGGACGTCCATGTCTAAAATCAGAGCCATAAGCCATTATATGAGAATGGATGAAAAAGATGTTCATGGGAAGGAAGAGCACTTCTCAAAAGCTTCATGTTCTGAGACAATGTGAAAGGATCATCCCATTGTTCACATATGTGAGGCACCTATAAACCCACTGGTTATCCAGAGACCAGTATAAGAGCAGCCAATCCCAGAGAGATTGTCAAATAAGTCCTTCTACTTACCTTTCCAGCACCACTTTCTCCACTAACAATAATGGACTGATTTACTGGTGGAATCTGGCTTTCGACGTTTCGGTATGTTTCTTCTGCCACCACAAAAACATGCGGCTTTAACTCCTAAAAAAGGACACAGATGTTTGAGAAAGGAAGAGGCGTCTGCCAAGAACAATTCAATTCTAATTGAGAGAGGGTCTTCCCAGTGGCTGCCCCTATACTCTGAAACTTTTTTTTTCTTGCTGCTCTTCCATCATGAAACAAAAACCATTTTTATTCCAACAGGCTTTTAAAGTAGAAAACTTTTAAAGAACAGGCCAAAGGTGCTGCCGTGTTTTGGACAAGACTGCTTTAGATCTTTTAATGGTATTTTATTTTTTAAAGTGTAGTTTTAAATCATTTTAATATAGCCCACACTTTCATTCTAACGTTGACTTTTTTTTATATTTTTAGTTGTATTGTATTTTTAAATTCTAAGCTGCCTTAAAGCACAGGATTCCCCCCACAATAATAATAAGAACAACAACAATATTATTCAAGGAAGGGAATTGGAACCTCATAGACCAAATCTGAGACCAGGGTTAGCATCGGATGTGAGCACAACTAACAGGGTTTGCTCAGGCAGGCAGGCAGGCCACAGTGAATTTTTGTGTACTTGCATGTGTGTGTTTATAAATGGATAAAAACAAAGAACACAATCATAACCAGAATCCTCTATTATGGTATATGTTACATAACTTTACCCACACTTAGCTATGTAGCAGAGACACTAAGAAATTTTGTTAGTAAATTGCAAAGATGCATAACAGACACCAACAAGATAGGCTCTACCAATGCTCCTCAGTAATCCCTAGCTAGTTTTCTGAAGCACAAGGGGACAGATATGTATCGGTCATGCTGGACATCGGTCACGTTGCCAGTTCCCTTCCACAGTAAACCGAAAACTGAACACTGGACTGTAACACCCAGCAACCTAGCCAGCCTAACCAAAGATAAGGGGATATTGGGAGCTGCAGTCCACCAGGCTTCCCGCCCTGCTCATCCCTGTACTGTCCTCTCTCACACCTGGAGGCAAGTGGCGGCATGGTATTCGTTCATGAGCTCCTGCGAATAGAGAGGTGGAATCGGACGGAATGGGTTAACCGCAACAAGACTGCAGCCAGCGTTGGTATAGAACACATCAGTGGCATATCGTGCTTGAAGGCACCTGAGGACTAAGGAGAGTAAAACGTCTGGTCAAGAGTTGCTAGGAAAACGCATTGCATAAGACTACGTCTTGTGGACTGCAATACCCAGAATGCACTAGTCTACTGACTGGGGAATTCTTGGAGCTGTCATATACTAATACTAGACTCCAGTTTTGGCTTCAGCAACTGAGAGGACCAACACAACCCTCCTCCCTCAACTCTGTCCACACCTGGCTCCAGGTCTCAAACCCTTTTTAGACTGTACCGGTTGTGGTGGTTACAGGGTTCACTTTGGTAAGGTCATCAATGAGATGCAGATGCTGCTCATCGCTTAGGAATGCTTTCAGGTCTTCTCCAAGATGGCACTCATCCTCCTTGGGGCACATGGCCAGGCTGTTCTTTGTGCCATTTACCTGTAACTAGAAATATAAGCAAATCCCACTGTACTCTGTTTATTCAGTTAAGAGTGCAGATTCTTTGAAGTTAAGGAACAGCCGAACCTGTGGGATGCACTTTGCCCACCCCTGATCTAGCTCAACATTATCTGCATTTGGATGTCACAGCAAACTATGGTTTATTGTGACTGGAATGAGCTCGGCCTCTGTGCCCCAACATTCAGAATAATAGTCATGGCTGCATGGACTTTTTAAATCTCATTTGTTCATATATTCCTCCATATCCTGTATTTTCCCTAATGAGCTCTTGGGTGAGTCACACACTCTCAGCCACAGAAAGCCCTGTGACAGGTTTGCCTTAGGGTTGCCATAAGCTGGAAATGACTTGAAGACACACAACAATACGGCAGGGGTACTGAAAGTGAAAGACGCCATACTGATTGGCGGCTTGAAGTAATCTGCCAATGAATGTGACCTCTTTTTGCTTTTCAAAATAGGGCAAAACTCCCCAGGAAGGTCTGTCTCAGAGAGAGAAAAACAGGCCCAGAGCTGTAGGATTAGAATCCAGGTCTCCCAAGTCCCTGTCCAGTGTTGTAACCACTATGCTACGCTGGCTGTTGGCACAGATGGAAGATTCTCCTTACTGCCAACTTAGTCCCTCCACCACAAAAAACAAAAACCCATACCTGCTTGGGCATATTCCTCCTCTGTTTAAAGTGCTTCGAGGTGTGTGCCGAAGACTGTATTCAACTTATCAGGCTGGACAGTATCTCAAACGTTATAGTTCATGGATCTCAATTATCTTGATGAGATGAACCGAGAGGCCTGAACATAACAACAGGTCATGTGTCGCCTTGGGTCCTATGATGGGAGAAAGGCAGGGTATAAATTAAACAAACAACCTAACAAAGACGGTTATTACAAGCCGTTTTAGAAGTCTGTCTCATGATCAGAACTGGAAAGTCACTTGCTACAAATAAAAAGGTATACCTCAGTTGGGCATGACTAATAGAAAATTTGGTACTGGAAGCAGAAATAGGTTCTTATGCCACAAAAACTGAGGAGCAGCTCAGTTATGTTTTAGCCAATTTTTTTTATTCAAAACAATAAAGACATGTGAAATGAAACAGCCAGGTCAAGTAAGCCTTACAGAAGTAAAGAAAAATGGATTGAACATTCAAGAGACCATTTTAAGGCTTCTTGAGATGACTTTTTTCCCTGCCAGCCTCCACTTCTCTTAGTATTTCCATTCTGGTAGCCAAACACAGAGATCTATGCCTTATGACTCTCATAATTAATCCACTGTCTTCCCATTTTTTTCAGCTGCTTTCAAAATGTCCCTGTTTCTCTCTCCTCCTGCCTTGCCCCTTTCTCCTCAGCTTGCTTCAATTGCTGCAAATGGAGCTGAAAGTACAAGGGTACACTACACTCGGTATAGGACAAGAAGAGAAGAACGGGCAGAATATTATCCTTCCCTGTCAGCTCAGGCAAAAGCAAACTGCTGCAGCCCCTCCTAGCTTGTCTGTTTTTCCCCATTTACAACTTTTGCTATCTTGGCCACATCCTATGTTGTTTGGCCACACGTGCCTCAATTTTCATCTATGAAATGTTGGAGGGTATGGAAGTGTTTGAGTACTGTACAAACAACGGAGGACATTACAACATCTGTTCCAGTGTGTTACGGGCCAACTAGGGACTTCAGAGTATTTGCCAAACTGCAAAAGCAAACACAAACACACAAAGTCCTCTCTGAAAGCACACTTAAGAGAAGAAACATTTGCTTTCAAGGCATGCAACTCTCTGATGTCACTTTGGGGCTCCCAGAAGATTATGCAGAGTACAATGGGTTTGCTCCAGCCATAAATACAAAAAATTCTTGGCTGTTTTCAACAGCAGGGATGAAAGCCTGAGGCAGAAAATGACATTTTTGCACAGGCGGAGCCTGTGGAAAGTTTCAAGCAAAGGACAAAATCAGAGAGAGGCTTGCCAATTGATTACTAGTTTCACCCGGCTGCGGTAAGCTCAGCAAGAGACGGCTGGCAAATTTGGGATTTTGTTGCTTTCAGGAACTCACTTATAATCCTCTTGCTTCCAATTCGAAGAGACAGCCATGCTGTGCAAGTCTGGAAAAATCAGACTGCAAGGAGATCTTGTAGCACCTTTGAGACTCACTGTGAAAAAGAAGTTGGTAGCATAAGCCTTTGTAGACTTAGGTCTACTTCGTCAGATGCTACCAGAGGAAAAAAAATTAGTACATTTGCTACCGGATGTTGTTTGACTGCAAGTCCCAGCAGTCCGTGCCACGGTTGGGAGTTGCAGCCCAACAATATCTGGAAGACTGCATGCTCCTCAGCTGTGTGTCTCTTAAAATGAACAGAATCAAACAAAAAGTATATAATAATAATAATAATAATAATAATAATAATAATAATAATTTTATTTCTATTCCACCTTTTCCCAATGGGAATCAAGGTGGATTACAACAGGTATATAAAACATAGAGATTAAAATATAAAACTTTAAACAACATCCTGGGGATGGTGTGTTGTTTTAATGTGTATAGTTTTTTTTAGTGCTTTTACCCTTTGAATTGTATCCTATTTTTAAACAATTGACCTGTTTTAATTTGGCAACAGTTTCCTTCTATTTTAATTGTCACTTTTGTGTTCAAAACAGCTGAGACTTTTTTTTGTATTTATGGCTGGAGAAAACCTATTGTACTCTGCATAATCTTCTGGGAGCCCCAAAGTGACAGCAGAGTTTTGCATGCCTTGAAAGCAAATTTTTTTCTTGAAGTGGGTTTTTAATTGTATTTTTGATAAGTTTTTAATTGTAAGTTTAAAAAACAACAACAACATAAGCTGCTTTGGGTCACAATTTTGGGAGAAAAGCGGGATACAAATTCATATAATAAGTTAATAAATAACAAAATGTTGTTACGACGACAGCAATTCCAGTATGTTTTTGTCTATCCTGGAGCCTAGGAAAGTTACTTCTTTGGACTACGACGCCTAAAATCCACCAACCAGCATGTGTGCTAAGTGCAGGACCAATGGTTATTTTGGCTGGGGATTCTGGGAGCTGCAGTCTCAAAAACCCCTCACTTTTCCCAGTTTTTGGTCAGGAATGAGCATACCCTGCTCATTCCTTTTGGTCAATAAATCCAATTTCAAGGACCTTCCAAGGTTCACCCAGCTGACATGGCCGAATGTTTCGCCCCCGTTGCAAAGATCTGCCCCAAAATGAAATGTGTGTTGAAAGCTGCCCTGTTTGGCCCGCAGGTAAGCCATCAGATAAGGAGACATCTGACCAACATGTTTAACATGATGATATGTTACGACATACTCTTCAACATTTCACAGATGAAAATCAGGACATACGTGGCCAGGCTACATCGGAGAATGGTTGAGATTTCACTGCATGGAAACAACGTTTGCACTTTGAACTCAATTTGCAGCAATTGAGGTGACAAAAGGGGGAAAGTGGGAGGAGGAGAGAGAAACCAGGACATTTTAAAAGCAGCTGAAAAAGTGGGAAGATCGAGCGTTAAGTAGGACTGTTCCTGCCAGATCAGGACATTTGGAGGGTATGGTTCCAGGCATGTTTGTTCTTGCCCTTCAAGCCAAGTTCCCAGGGACAGCTTACCGATTAAAAGGTCAAAAAATCAAAACGGAATTGGAAAAGAAGGTAATGGTTTATGCCAAATGGTTTTAGGGTATACACACTTTTAGGATTCAAAGACACGGACGTGTTAGTCTGAAAAATCAGTATGCAAAGGGATCTTGCAAAGGTGTGCAAAGTAGGCAATGGTGCTGCAAGATTGCTTTGCACACTTTTAGAATGTTTAAGTTAATTTTATGATTTTAAATTTTTATTGCTTCACCTTTTCAATTGCTCCAAGGGGATTTTATTGTAAGCTGCCCAGAGATCTTATAAAATGGGGGTGAAGAGGGGTGGGGATAGAAATATTTTAAGTAAATAAATACAATTTTTTAATAAAATCTTAACCTTCCAAACAGTGCACCTGGTTAATCACAAGCAGGCATTTGGGAGAGAAAGAAAATGCTTCAATATAAGATGTGAATTACTCAAATGAGTAAAATATTATAAATCCAGACACATACACATATGTATATTGGGGTCTCGGAAATCCAGGCCTTCTCTCCCCAAAACCTTTCTTTATCAAACCAGTAAAATTTACTCAAACCAGTAAAATACTATAAATCTAATTGCTTAGACACACACACTGAGATCTTGGGAAATCATACCTTTTGTCCTCAAAATAATGAACAATCTACTCAAACTAATAAAATATTAGAAATCTAATCACTTACGCACACATACACTTACATACATACACAGAGAAGCCTAAATAACCTGTGTGTGTGTGTGTGTGTGTGCAAGTGATTAAAATGTGTATATACACACACATATACAGTATATACACATACAGACACAGGCACTAACAATACACTCTCTGTCGTGTGCGCGCACACAAGGCTAAATAGTCTAAATGTGTGTGTGTGTGTAAGTGATGAGAGTATATATGTGTGTATGTATGTGTATGTATATATGTATACACATATACTTACATACACGGAAAAGGCTAAATAGCCTAAATCAGGGGTAGGCAACCTTTTTGAGCCGGGGGCCAGGTTGCTGTCCCTCAGACAATTGGGGGGCCGAAGCACCAAAAATAAATAAATAAATAAATAAATAAAATTTAAAAATTTAAAAATTAAAAAATTTAAAAAATATGCATGCACACTCTCTCAGCCCCAGAAAAGGCATAGCAAAACCCCTGTGGAGATTTTGCCAAGAAAACCCCAAGAACAAGTAATAACAACAATAATCAATATCATTAGGGCGGGCGGCGGCGGCGGCGGCAGGACCTGCCTGGGGCCAGTCCAAAGGCCTTGGGGGGCCGCATCCGGCCCCCAGGCCTTAGGTTGCCTACCCCTGGCCTAAATGTATGTATGTGTATATGTGTAAGTGATCAGAGAGAGGGAGAGATCCCTACACACACACACACAGGGTCCTTTTGTCCCCAGACCTCTCTTTCTTCAACCTCAGCTGTTTGCACAAGGTCACCCCCCTTCAACAATTACCTGACCCTCTGTCTTCAGTGAGAAAGAACTCTGCACATGCTCAGGAGTAGTCTGGCTTCTTCCCAAGCTTGGAAAAACCAAGGCTGGGGCTGAGTAGCAAGCAAGGAGAAAAGGTCCCTGGGCTTAGCCTGGGCAGGAGATGGAGCTACATGGTTATAAGACAGAGGAGAAAAGAAACCCTAGAATGATCCCTTTTCTGATTTTTGCAAGAAAGGAAACTTGCAAAGAGTGTGAGAAAAGAGGGAGCAAGGGCCATGGGGCTCACCTGTTGGGTATCTTAGCTCCCTGGCGGTCCAAGAGCCCCCCAAAGAGCCGAGCTCACTGTCTCAGCCAGCCGGGAAGGAGAGACCAAGGGCGGTTGAGCATGGCAAGGCGGAGCCGCAGGAACAGGAGGAGGGTTCTGGGTTTGAATCAGGAGGAGGGATTTTTTTAAAAAATCTTTATTTATTTATTGGCCATCCTGGGATTGGAAGCTGAGAGATTGGCTGCATCTACACTGCAGAGACAAACCAGTTTGACACCACTTTAACTTCCAGGACTCAGTGCTAGGGAATCCTGAGAATTATAGGTCCAAAACACCCTGTAGAAGCAATCTGCTTTACAAATCCCAGAATCCCATACCATTGAGCCATGGCCTCTAAAGCGGTGTCAAACTACATTATTTTCTGTAGTGTGTTTTGGACCCTAGGATCGCATAGTATTGAGCAAGGGCCTTTAAAGCGGTGTCAACCTGCATTATTTCTGCAATGCAGATGCAACTTGGGACTCCCTCCAAAGAGGAAATACCATTAAAAGCATACCAAAAATGCACATTAAAATAGAATTAAATAGGATTAACACAAACTATTTACAGTATACATTTAGGGGTAGCTGTGTTGGCCATTTAGCAAATGCAAACAAAAGTCTCAAAAGTGCTACAAGATCTCTCTACATACTGATTCTACAGACTAACACAGCTATATCTCTGAAATCAAACAAAAATCTATCAGTGATTTATTGGCCAACCAAAATGCATAATGTGCTTTTTGCAAGCTTTCGAAGCTCCATGGGCTTCTTCTTCATCAGGCAAGGTATGTTACAAACCAAACAGGAGAAAAACAATTGGAGATCTTAGCCAGATGTCTACATGTTGTTTCAGTCTTTAGTTAAGATGGTTTATGGTGGGGAGGATATCTTTTGCAGGCTGTTTGATTTTCTCCTGTTTGGTTTGTAACAGCTTGCCTGATGAAGAAGAAGCCCATGGAGCTTCGAAAGCTCGCAACAAGTATATTGTGCATTTTGGTTGGCCAATAAAGGCATCACTGATGGATTTTTTGTTTGTATTTACAGTATGGAAGAAATGTGCTTTCTCAGCACTGTTAGGAATACAGTATTAAGCTGTTTTGAGGAATCAGGCAATGCAGTTTAACAGGTTACTTGGTGCTGAAAATGCTGATGGGAAACCAGTGTATTACTTACTTTCTTTTTTTTTGTAGTGACATCACCAAGGGAAGAAGCAAAAGGAAGGATTCCCATCCTGGGTTTTCAATGCATTCTCAAAGAAAAGGCAAACTGGATCTTCCTTGACCGTGAGAACATTTGGCTCCATCCAAACCACAAAGTCTTCTTTTTCCCCTTTCTTCTTTCCTGGAAAAGTTGAATTTCACACATCAATGCAGGTAACTAGTTCTCTCTAGACTGTTTCCTATCAGGCTGCAATCCTATGCATTCATCTAAGGAGTATTGGCTTACTTCTGAATTTGCAGAGCATTATTCTCATTAGTATTAGTATTAATATCCCTCTCCTTCCCCAAAACTGGGACTCAGGGCAGCGTATAATATTAAAAAACCGTGCAATTAAAAACATACGAAAGTGTTGCATTAAAATAGAATTAAATTGGGTGACTTCCTGAACTTTGTTGTAACCTCTTTTTCATCTATATTTCATTTATTAAATTGCCCACAATTACGTAGTAGCTTCTCTTTGACCCCACTATCTAAAGAAAAAGCATTACTAAAGCAGGAAGTCACCTAAGTGTTTATGTTGTAAATGTCAATCTGTTCAAATGTTCTGTTTTTTTCTGTTAATGTTTGTACGGTTGTGTTGTATTGTTATCGTATTGTTTTTAAATATTATTAATAAAGACCTTTAAAAATAATAGAATTAAATTATTGCATATTAAAACAGATTGCATGTTAATAGAATCAAATACAGTTTTGTACAAGTTGAGTCTCCCATATCTGCTTTTTTAAAAAATGAATTTTTAGTTTATTAAAACATAATAATACATATACACTAGCCATACTATACTGTGGTATTCATAACAATACATAAAACATAAAACCCACCTAAGACATCTAATATATCTAAAATCTAGACAATGCAAACATCGAAATACAAAAAAGACTCCTTTATCTTCTGCATTTAACTTTGTTTTTGTGTGCTTTTAAGTCTTTTCGACTTATGGTGAACCTGTCACGGGGTTTTCTTGGCAAGTTTCTTCAGAGGGGTTTTTGCCATTGCCATTCTCTGAGGCTGAGAGAGTGTGGCTTGCCTAAGGTCACTCAGTAGGTTTACATGGCCAAGCCGGGATTTGAACCCTGGTCTCATACTTTCCAAATTTATGGATTTGTCCAGATACAGTCCCAATTAATTCTCTGTTGTCCCATTTTTCAACTAATTTTAAAAGTGTCCCAGTTTCTCTCTCCTCCTCCCGCGCTTCCTCTTTACTTACTTCAGATTGCTGCAAACTGAATTCAAAGTGCGAAAGTAGTTTGCATTGAATTTACTCAGCAAAGAAAGAGGAGAAGAAGGGGACTTTATGACCCCTAATGAATGAAGTTTGACGCCACTTTATGCGCTGTAGCCCCATCCTATGGAAACCTAGGATTTGTAGTTTTACACCGTCTTTTGCCTTCTCTGGGATCTTGCCCTTCCCAGTCAGGTCAGGGAAAAGCAAACTGCTGTAGCTTGTGTGTTCTTCCTCATTCATCATTTTTGCCATCTTGACCATACTCTGATGTGGTTTGGCCACTCGTGTCTCAGTTTTCGTCTGTGAAATGTTGGAGGGCATGCTGTCCCAAAAGCACTGTTTCCAGGCTCTGATGTAAACAAGGGCAACCATTTTAAGGCAGGCAGCAAAGCAGAGAGACAAATAAGTTTCGAAAGATTTTGCAGGGCTGGGACATGTTGGGTGTGTTTTGGGCCTTGTCCTTTGTTCTTTCGTCAGAGAAACCTCACCCTGGATAAGCTAAAACTTGCCTCAACCAAAGATGCATATCGCAGAAATGTTTCCAGGGAAAAGACAAGGGGAGCTATTTAATTATAGGTGGCTTTAAAATTAAAATACTGTACTGTACTGGCTTGCATTTTCCCATTATATAACATATTCGCAGAACATCCTTCTTTGTGGTTGCTTGAAATCAAAACCCACCGCCTTAACTTTTGGATTAACAGGTTTTTCTAATTGTACAGTTGGCCCTCCACATTTGCGGCTTTGACTTTTGCAGATCTGATTATATGCGGTTTTGAATAATACAGTCTGTCTAGGAATCTCTTAAGTCCTCCAACGCAACTCTGCCAGAAGTTGACCATAGAGTTGTCTTCTCTAGGCATTTCTAGGTCCTCCAGCGTGATTCCCATCTTCTATGGTCAAATACTGGCAGATGTTGACCATAGAGTTGCAGTGGAAGACTGGTCTCTCAGGTGAAAAGAATAGTGTTTTCTATTTTTATTTTTATCCGGGGGTCCTTCAACCCAAACCCCAGCAAATGTGGAGGGACCACTGTAAGTTAAATAAATAAATAAAATTATTATCTTCTTTAATAAATGTTGCAGAGGCTGAAGAAATGTCGCAACTGCTGGTGAAAGAAGACTTTATAAGCAACCTTAATGGAACTACGTTGCTTGAAATCTCCATCGGCTTACCCCTTGCGCCATTATGTCTGCTCTCCCGAGGACTTCTGTTGATACTATATTTCCTTCACTGTGGAAAACCTTTATCTTCAACGAGTGGCCATTTTCTTCTAGACTTTGCTGTTTTGGTGGTTCCTCCAGTGCTTTCCTGCACTGTTTTAGCACCCATCCTGCTTTGGGTGATCCTCTCCATCATGGCATTTTGCACAGTCTTGGTTTGGATCATCTACAGTAGGAGAACAAATTATGCCAACGTACCTCCTAAGCAAATCCTAAGCGATTTTTGGAACGTAAGCTTAGAACCAGCATACATCCCTTCCATAACCGTGTTCCGGGTATTTGTCAACATCTTGACGTCCATCAGCATCCTGGCGGTGGATTTCCCGCAGTACCCCCGGCGATATGCCAAAACAGAGACCTACGGGACGGGGGTGATGGATTTTGGAGTCGGATCCTTTGTTTTCGGAAATGCCGTGGTTTGTCCAGAAGTTCGGCTGCAACCCAGCGCAATCCAAAGCAAGTTCTTTTACCTCGTGAGACAATTCTTAGCAGTATGGCCTCTGCTCTTCCTCGGCTTTGGGAGACTGCTTAGTGTTAAGGCGGTTGAGTACCACGAACACATGTCCGAATATGGCGTGCACTGGAACTTTTTCTTCACTTTAGCCGCCGTACGCATGGGAGCATCCTTGCTTTTGACTCTGTTTCCTGTCCGCAAAGCGTGGGTTGTTGCGACAACGCTTGCTGTCATTTACGAATGTTTCCTCGACATCTTGCCTCTGAAGACATTCATCTTGCACGGGAGCGATGGGAAAGATTCGAGGACTGGGTTCTTCAACGCCAACAGAGAGGGCATCTTTTCGGTCATTGGCTACCTTGCCATCTACATGGCTAGTGTCCAGATTGGTTTATATTTGTTGAAGAAGAGAAGCACTGTGAGAGAGTGGTTTGGCGTGATTCCAGTTTTTCTCTCGACTGTTTGTCTTCTTTTTCTGTGTCTGCACATAACTCAAACGTATGTAGATGCTGTTTCCCGCCGGATGGCGAATCTCTCATTTTGCATTTGGGTCGTGGCTCACTGCCTGGTGCTCTTTGGTTGCTTTTTAGTGGCCGATCTCATTCTGGTGTTTGCAAAACTTCTGGTGGATGAGGCCGACGTTCCTTGTAGTTGGAGGTTTGCACAGCCGTCGCCCACACAGAAGAAACATGACTTGGTGGGGCCACGGGATACAAAAACCCTACCTCGAAATGTGTGTGTGATCAGTGCGGTTAACAAAAACCAGCTCCTCTACTTCCTGCTAGCAAATGTTTTAACCGGCCTGGTGAATTTGCTGGTTGATACCATCCACAGCTCCACGTTCTCTGCCATGTCGATTCTGCACTTGTACATGTTGACCAACTGTTGTGTTATGTATCTGCTGCAAGCCAAAAATATAATCTTCAAGTGGTGGTAGTTTTATTATGGCGGTATCTTGAAAAAAGGATGACCTGTAAGAACCCCAAACCCCACTGTTTTTTCTGTGATTTGGACCATGGTTTGACATCACTTTAACTGCCATGGCTAAATGCTGTGGAATTCTGCAAACTATAGTTTGTTTAAGGCTGACCTGCTGTTATAACTTGACACCAACATTTTCTGTTTCTCCAGCTCTCCTTTTCCACGCTTCCAGTGTTGATGCTGCTACAAAAATAAATCCTTTTAAGACTGTGTAAAAATAAACATATAGTTCAGGGGTAGGCAACCTTTCCCCTTTAAGGGCCGAGGGACTTCAGTTCCCAGAATCCCAGGAGCTATTGGCCAACATGGGACTATTGGCCAACATGGCTGAGGCTTCTGGGAGCTGAAGTCCCTCGGCCCTTAAAGGGGAAAGGTTGTCTACCCCTGATATAGCTCCTTTGTCAATTGAGATATGCCTGTGCTCAGAAATGTAATGTAGAGCTAGTGCATTCAGAGATGGGTGCCATTGCTTCCAAACCTTCAAGGAAATAAATTATTATTTTTCTTTAAAAAGATGGTGTTGTAATATGTTTCAATATTCACGGGAAGCTCTTGAATTTATATTACATTTTTGGTAAATACCTGCAATGCCAACAATATTTGGATACATATTAAAAGATGTTTTAGGCCACATGTGAATGATTGCTAAAGACTAAGGGTGCATCTGCGGTGTAGAAATAATGCAGTTTGACACCACTTTGAGTGCTGTAGCTCCAATATTGGAATCCTGAGATTTGGTGTTCTGTGCCAAAGTGTGCTGGTGCCTCACCAAACTACAGATCCCAATATTCTGTAGGATGCAGCCATGGCAATTAAAAGCTGTGTCAAACCACATTATTTCTCCAGTGTAGATGCACCCCGGGATTCTGGGAACAGCTCATTCCCCATCAATATCTTTAAGATTAGAGTTTACCATTGGCTAGATAGGAGAAGACGAGGAATCCATTTTAGCCAATGGAGTGATGGCATGCAAATAAAGTAGGAAGCGAAGCCTGATTGGTTCTCGTTTCTGATGTCACAGCCTCAACAATGACTGGTCCCGCGTAGAACCATGGCCAACAAAAGTCATTATGGGATAATCTGCCATTTTCCAAGCGATGCATTAAAGTAAGTCATTTGATGCTGAATGAGCTCAGGCTAACAATTAAGGTCTGTTATTACATTATCCCTAATTAAACACATAGCTGTTCTTGGCCGGAGGAGGTTGCTGCCTAGAGTTCGTAGTGTGTCATCATATATGGTTAGCAAGGTATGTAACATACATATATATATTTGGAAAAAGATTTTACTATTTTATCGAAAGAGGACACATGATGACTCCTTCAGCATTCTCTGGCTATTTGAATCTTGTATATATATGATCTAAATGGCAGTACAGTCCTGTTCTTGGTCACTCAGAAGCAAATTGCATTAAGCTTAGTGAGATCTACTCTCAGGGATCCAGTTTTGAACTTCATGGAAGTTTCTTCTAAGTAAGTACAGGTTGAGTCTCCCTTATCCAGAAATGCTTGGGGACCAGAAGTGTTTTGGATTTTGGATCTTGGAATGTTTCCATATGCATAATGTGATGTCTTGGAGAAGGACCTAGGTCTAAACATGAAATTCATCTCCAAAAATGCATCTGAGGAAGCAGACTGAAGCCTACGAAAGCTCATGCTGCCAACTTCTTTCTTTCAGTTAGTCTCAAAGGAGCTACAAGATCTCTCTACATACATGAAATTCATGTATGTTTCATATACACCTCGTATACCTTGGTAATTTTATACGTAATATTTGTAATAATTTTGTGCACGAAACAAAGTCGGTGTACACTGAACCATCAGAAAGAAAAGGTGTCACTATTTCAACCATTCATGGAGTGGAATGGAAACCTGGGACAGACTTCTATGCCATTGGGATATGGGAATGTCAATTCAGATTCAAAATCCTTTATATGTAGAATCGCTCTTTTTGTCACAAAATGGGCCCTGGCTCACCCATCTTTCCTAAATTAAATACCTTCCACTATATGCATCTGAGGAAGTGGACTGAAGTCTAGGAAAGCTCATGCTGCCAACTTCTTTATTTCAGTTAGTCTCAAAGGTGCTACAAGATCTCTCTGCATAGACATCTTTCATGTTAGCTGCTGTGGATGGCCACAAAAATTGACAAACAGAAATCAACTTACATGTAAGGAATATATATATTGAGCCCATGAGCTGGACTTCATGATCATTTGGTTTCCATGGGGTCGTCACTTTTCTGCGCCACTGCTCTCAAAACACTTAATTTTTCCTGATCTTTCCATTTCTGACCTCAGGATAGCAGTCCTTGAAGAAAAAAAACCCTACAAAGATTAGAAAGAGAAACAGAGGAATTAGAATATATCCACAAACCCCAGTCCATTAACAAAAGTAATGGCTTCCTCGCATGTTACACATATTAATGTACACCTTGAGGATGCTGTTGGTCATTTTATTACATCTTTCTGGTTCCCAGTCTGCACTCCATATAACAAAATTCCCTCCACCATTCATATGGCCATCCACCCATCCTGGCCTTAGGCAATATCATTCCTATTACTATTATTATTATTATTATTATTGACGTCAAAGGCTTTCATGGCTGGCATCCATAGGTTTTTGTGGTCTTCGATGCCAGCCACAGATGCAGGCAAAACAGGAATATATTTTTCTAGAACACGGCATCACAGCCCGAAAAACTCACAAAAACCTATTATTATTATTATTATTATTGAGCTTGATTGATAAAGCGATTGATAAATTTGCAGAGCACTGTACATATAATCAATGTAAAATAGATAAAATAAACCTGCCAGTGGCGAACGTTCTACGAAATAAAATTAAACATAATACATATTAACATTCAAACAATAAAATATAGCAAACAACAAATTAAAATAAACATTCCTCCAGCCTTTGTCCCTCCAGGACCTTCCTTACAATTGAAATTTTAATCCCTGTACCTGCAAGTTTTGCTTTTTCTATTTTTGCTTTTTATACAATTTGATTATACAGGTTCACTCCATGCATCTGGGGAAGTTGACCAAGGTCTGCAAAAGCTTGTGCTACAACATCTTTTGCTCATTTAGTTCCCAAAGGTAATACAAGATCTCTTTGCGTTCGCAGTAATGATTATTAGGGATAATAGAGAGAAACACAGTCCCAATAATAACCCAGAGCGCCAAAGCTTTCCTAACTTTGCTCTTCAGGCTTCTGGTTTTGATGGTTTTAGCATTTTGTTTTGGACAACTGGGACTTCTTTCCAATTCATTGAATCATAAGAGATGGAAGGGACCACAAAGGCCATCTAGTCCAACCTCACTGAGGTACAGGAATAGACAACGCAATTGTTCCTAAAAGATGCCCAGAAATTGAATAAAATAAATAAAGTCCTCCAAACGTGGGAGAGTCCAGTACCTTTCGATGCTTAGGTGGAATATCCTTTCTAGTGATTTGAATCGATTCTTTGATGTTCTAGTCTTTTGAGCAGCAAAAAAAGTATCTGGTCAATCTTCTGGTTTAAGGATAGTAAGATAGATTTGGGTTCGAATCCCCGCTCTGCCATGTAAACCTCACTGCATGACCCTGAGCAAGTCACACTCTCTCAGCCTCAGGGGAAGGCAATGGCAACCCCCCCCCCCCCGAACAAATCTTACAAAGGAAACTCTATAAAAAAGTTTGCCTCAGGGTCGCCATAAGTCTTAAAATGATTTGAAGGCACCCAATAACAAACAAATTTTTTAAATTGCGGTATTTTGTGTATAGACATTTAAATTTTTTTGGTATTTGTGTATGTGGTCTTTTTAAATTTTGGCATTTGTATATCTTTTTAATTTTTGGTATTTGTGTATGTGGTCTTTTTAATTTTTTGGTATTTGTGTAGGTGGTCTTTTTGGAATTGTGGTATTTGTAGTCTTTTTAAGAATATCTGAGGTATTTGTGTATGTAATCTTCGTTAGCTTTTTGTGGTGTTTGTGTATGTAGTCTTTTAAAAAATATTTGAGTTGTTTATATATGTAGTCTTTTTTGTGGCATTTGTGCCTTTTTTGTGTGAAAGAGTGTGGCCTGACTAGAAAACAGTCTCTTTAGATCACAAAAACAGCAAAAGCCCACATTATTATCCTCAGAAGTAAACGCCAGTGACTTATAAAGTAAAAATCAGCACAGAATTGTGTGACTTTTTCTTTAAAATGTTTAATTTTTTTGCCCCTTCAGGAGTGGGGGCTATTTCTCGAGGCGGAAGGGTCTGTTTTATTTGTACAGCTGTTCAAATATAGGCTTATTTATTTCGCTGCGCATGCGCCAAATAGAAGCCGGACCTTTCCCCCCAGTTTTATAAGCGAGGAGGGATCTAAGCGAAAGCTGTGAAGGGGCGGAGTCAGAATAACGGCCTCGAATAACAGGGAAGAGGGGCGGAGCGCGAGTCGGTTATTTGCATAAATGACGCCAATCAAAAACCAACCCAGAGGTGAAAGCGAAGACAGGGCGTGGCCTAGGAGGAGAGGGCGTGGCCATTGTAGCGGTTGGCCGGTGGTGGTGGGTGGGGCTTTTCTCGCGAGAGGAAAGAGGAAGGGAAGGTTTGGGGGCGGAGCCAAAGTCTGGCGGTGCCCTCTGGGAAGAAGGGAAGGGTGAGGAAGGGAAGAGAAAGGGGCCAAAAAGGTGCGGGTTTGGGGCTTTCGAGGTGTGGCAGAAGCTCCCTCTTCTTTTCTCTCCATGGCTGCAGCTGGAGGGAAGGGAAGGGAGGCCCACAACTGACAAAAATAAGGGGAAAAGGGGGGGAAAAATAAAAATTAAATATAATTGGAGGCTGCTGAGGAGACTGGGAAAAGGAGAGGTAGTTGGTTCAGTTATTAATTGATTCCTAGGGAAGCTGCCTTTAATCCCATTTTTAAAAAATACAAGGGATTTTTGGCCTGTTTTGAAGAAAAGACCTTCTCCATGCTAGAGTCCTGTCATTTATTTTAAAATACAAGGGGTATTTATTGGCCTGTTTTAAAAAATAAAGCCTTCCCCATGCCTTTTTTTTAAATACAAGGGGTATTTATTGGCCTTTTTAAAAGAATAAAACCTTCTATCCTTTATTTTAAAATGCAAGGGACATTTTTGGCCTTTTTAAAAGAAAAAAGAAACACCTTCTATCCTTTATTTTAAAAGACAAGGGGCATTTTTGGCCTTTTAAAATGAATAAAACCTCCGATCCCTTATTTTAAAATATAAGGGGTATTTTTGGTCTTTTAAAAAGAATAAAAGCTTCCCCGTGCCAGAATCTTATCTTTTATTTTAAAATACAAGGGGTATCTATTGACTTTTTGAAAGAATAAAACCTTCTATCCTTTATTTTAAAATACAAGGGGTATTTTTTGTCTTAAAAAAAACCCTAACTCTTCCCCATGCCTGAATCTTAGGTTGTTTTTTAAACTTTTACTTTTTAAAAGGATTTTAATGCATAGTTTTTAATCTTTTCCTCGAGGTTTGAAGCAAAGAAGGGCTTGTTGTGTGCCTTCAAGTTGTTTTCAAATTACAGCAACCCTATCATGGGGTTTTCATGGCCAGATTTGGTCAGAAGGGGTTTGCCGTTGCCATCCTCTGAGGCTGAGAGAGTGTGACTTGCCCAAGGTCACCCTAGGAGTTTCATGACGGAGCTGGGAATCCAACCCTGGTCTCCAGAGGGCTTAAATGAGTTACTTTCTCTCTTAAAATGGGAGAAAATATGGCCTTCCAGCCTCCTTCATGTGTCATAGTTGCGGTTGAATTTGCCTGATGGTTTATAGAGTATAAAGAGGGCTAGCTCTCTGAACTTATAATGTTTGCCTCATGGTTTGTAGAGTAGAATAAGAACTTTGTAATGTTTGCCTTATGGTTTGTGGAGTGGAAAGAAGGGCATATCTTGTGCCCTGAGAAACCTATCATTTTTGGGTGATGGTTTGTAAAGAAGGGCAGTGAGGAACTTAACCATTTAAAATGTGAAGCAGTGCTTTGTGTGAATGTGTATCAAAGGTTTTAAATTTCAAGGAGAAAATTGCCTTTTTCTCTAATACTTTTTAACCTCCTTCCTCCTTTTTTTTCTAACTGATTTGCAGGTCTGGGAGTTGAAATTCCAAGTACTGGGTAAAGGAGGATTTCTTTCCCGGAGGTGGGAAGACAGAGAAAGAGCACAAGGTAGAAATAATGCATTTTGACACCATTTTAACTGCCATGGCTCCATCCTAGAGAATCCTGGGATTGGTAGTTTGGTGAGGCACCAACACTCTTGGGCAGAGAAGGTGGAAGACTTTGCAAAACCGCAGATCCCAGGATGTCATGGGATGGAGTTGCAGCATTTAAACCACTGTCAAATTGTGTTATTATCAGTGTTTCCCAAGCTTTGGTCCTCCAGATATTTTGGGCTTTGGTTCCCAGAAGCCCTGTCAAAGCTTAGGAATTTTGGGAGCTGAAGCCCAAAGAGTCTGGAGGACCAAAATTTGGGAATCACTGGCGTAGATCAATGGCTCCAGATGTTTTGGACTTCAGTTCCCAATGTTCCTGACTACTGGCCAAGCTGGTTGAGGCTTCTGGGAATTGAAGTGCAAAACATCTGGAAGACCAGAGTTTGGGAGCCACTAGATGCACCCAAAGAAATCCTAGCTCTTTAAAATGGCGGTGAATTCTGACATCCTGTGTATGAGATGTGTATGTGTGTACCTACATGGATATATCTTTGTGTACATCTGCCTACATGGATATTTCTTTGGGTACATGCATCTATCTATATGGATATATTTTTGTGTACATTTACCCATATTGATATATCTTTGTGTATGTGCACCTACATGGATATATGTTTGTGTACATGCATCTATGTGGATATATCTTTGTGTATATCTACCTACATGGGTATATCTCTGTGTACATGTACCAACATGTGTATATATTTGTGTACATCTACCTACATAGGTATATCTTTGTGTACATCTACCTACATGGAAACATCTTTGTGTACATCTATCTACATCTTTGCGTACATTTGCCTACATGAATATAACTTTGTGTACATCTACATTTGAACATTTTTGTTTTGTATTTTCTTTTGGTTCTCCGAAGGTAGGGATTGGAGAAGAGACCGGTGGTGCTCTGAAGTCTGACCATAGGATTTTGGGGGAGCTGCAGAGATTTTGGGGGAATGATTCCTTTCCCATTTATTGCCCCTGGGGTTTGCAGGCTGAATTTGGGGTTTTAATAGGAATTTTCTCACTTGCCTTTTCGTGCTTTAGTTGGCCTATTGTTAGATTTAAAAGCAAAACAGGGTGGGCTGCTCATGTGCAAAAAGGATGGCAGGCTTTCTGCTTCTAAGCAGAGTTGCTAGTTCTCATGATCAAAAACTAGGGCTTTCCTGGGCCTCTACAGTTTGTTCCCATAATGTGTTTACGGAGCTGGGATGTTCTGAAATAATGAATATTTTCATTGTGCCGAGATCTTTGTGAAAGAAAAGCACCCTCTCTGCTCAACACACACAAAATAATTTCTAGAGTCTGCTTGCTAAAGAAGAGTGGCTCTCCTTGATTCCTCATTTTGAGCAATTTTACTGACTCATTTTTGGGGAGCGGAGGTCTTTTCCAGTGTGTGCTGGCTGCTACACTTCCTAGAGATGAGAGAAACACATTTGTAAAGCAATAGTAAAATACAGTGGACCCTTGGTATCTGCTGGGGTTTGGCTTAAGTCTCCCCCGGGGAAACCAAAACCCATGGCTGCTCAAGTTCCATTAAATACAATGGCATATTAAATGGTGTCCCTTATATAAGATGGCAAAAAAATAAAAATAAAAAAATCAAGGTTTGCTTTTTGGAAGTTCTGAATTTTTAAAACATTTGCAAGTTGTGGGTGCTTGAATATGGATTAAAAAATCATAGATAAGGAGGGCTGACACTGTGTGTAGGTATATATATATATATATATATATACACACACACACACATATTTAGTATATATGTTTAGAATAACAGCTACATGTATAGTATATATATTTAAAATAACAGTTACTCTGTGTGTGTGTGTATATATATATATATACATTTAGTATATATGTTTAAAATAACTAATATATATATATATATATATATACTCATATGTTGTGTATGTATGAATATACACACACATTTAGTATATATGTTTAGAATCAGTTACTCTGTGTCTATATATATATATACACATGTGTGTATATGTATGTGTGTGTATATAATATACACGCACACAATCAGTATATACGTTTAGAATAAGTTACTGTGTGTGTGTATGTACGCACTCACATTTAGTATATATGTTTAGAATAACAATTTAGTGTGTGTATATATACACATTTAGTATATGTACATTTGGAATAACAATTTAGTTACTGTGTGTATATATGTGTGCGTGTATGTATATATATGTGTGTGTATATGTATTTATACACACACACACACTCTCTCTGTAACTAAATTATAATTTCCTCCTTTGAAGGAGAAGGCAGCTCTGTTTTTTGCTGACATCTGTCTATGCCAACCTGAGCATGCACTTTGGTGTTTCCCTTTTCTTTCTCTTTTTGGCTTGCCCCTTCCCCTCCTGTTGTGTCGAATCGTTGGCTGTGTAAATGGGGACTGGCTTTCCCTCTTGTGGTGAAAGTGTGTCAGGGATTCTCTCCTCTTACTTACTTACTTGCCTGGGGTTTGGCTGTTTTCAGGCTAGAAGCTGGGAGGAAGGAGCAAGCAGAGGAGCAGCAGCAGCAAGCGAGATGGCGCGCCTGGTGGCAGTGTGCAGAGACGGGGAGGAAGAATTTCCCTTCGAGAGACGCCAGATCCCCCTCTACATCGATGACACCCTTACGGTGAGTGGACACCAAGACATTTTGGTGTGGGGAGAAGGTTGCACCATAGGGAGAGGGTGTTTTGCAATGCTTACAAGCACCCCCCCTCCTTCTCCACCGCCCTTTAGCAAGGCCTTGGGCTCCACCTTGGCGTGCAAGAATTGTTGAGCTTTGGGGAACATCATGTTGCCTTCAGTGCTTGCTTATTATCATCATCATCATCGTTATTACTACCATTATTATTTTCTTTCTCTCTTCTAATCACAGCTCTGGCACATGCACATGCACACATACACTTACGTGTGTGTGTGTGTGTGTGTGTGCAAGGGGTGGGAACACACACACTCACAAGAGGAGGCCTAACCCAAAGACAGTCGTAGCCATTTTGGAACCTGGCGTCTCTGGAGCAAGCGGTCTTGCCTGCTTTTGGTTTGGCTTCACAAGCACAAAAAAGATTTCTACATTTCCGTGACTCACTTAGTTGCCTTTATTTTGAGGGGCCGGGGGGGGGGGCTGTCTTTGTCCCACATCAGTTTGGGAACTTTTCAGGGTTTTCCTGCTGCCCTTGTTTGTGTGTCTTAAGGGCAAGACTGTGCCGTTTTGTGGTGCGTGCGTGGTTTATTTATTTATTTTTAAAACCTTTAGAGAACTGAATTCCTGTTGCAACGGTGCAAGGGGGAGGAATTGCCTGCGTCATTTATTTGTGCAGAAGCAGCTCAGCTCAGTCTGGTTTATTCCCCTTTCTCTCTCTTTTTGACAATCTCGGGCAGAGAAATGTCTGGAAAGATGTACATTTTCCACATAAAAGGGAGGAAAAAATTGCAACCCTCTTTTCTTTTGGAAAGTTCTGTCCCAGTCTTTGATCTTTGACATGACACCCCCAAATTTATATTTTTCTTCAACTTAAGCTTTGGTGTTTCGCTTTAAAATGTTCTACCCCTGCTTTTCCCCTCCGCTGTTAGCAACCAGAACTAATACAGAACTGGGGTGAGGTGTGTGTTGGGGGTCATCCCATATCTCTCTTCCCCTTTAATTTTGGATCATGGTGGGTCCTTGCTGTGTAGCATGGGGGGGGTTGCTGGGGGGGGGAATTCCCTTTCCTTATTTCCACTTGAAGGTGAAGCCACTTGGTCAGACTCAGGGACATACAAACAACCGAAGTAGGTAGGTGTAGCATTTTGGTTAACCAAGAGGGCCAGCTCAAAACATTTGCCGCCTGAAGCAGAGCAGCAAATGCTGTGCCTCCCTCCAGTGACTAGGACTTGAAGGCTTACATTTGCACCACAGGCAAAATATGTATTTTTAAATTCCACACGTATCATTTTCTTTTCCCACCCAGAGTTAAAATAGAAGAATTCAGCAAAGATTTATTACCTTTTTTTTATGGCCTCCAAAATGCAGGTAGCAAAGGCTGCCATATCTCTCTGCTTAATGGCAGGGCAACATACTCAACTCTCTTTTTAAAATTCCTTCAGATAGGCAACCATTCCCTTCTGTCATCCTAGTGGGACAGATCCTTCCTTTGTTATGTCTACTATACCTTGCCCACACAACCATAGTACTTTAGTTTATATAATACAACAACATTTCCCCCCAAAATAGAGCATAACACCATACAACAGCATGATTCCTACTCCTAGATTGTGTCAGATGAACTGAGAGGTAGTTTTGGCTGCAGCTGTGGAGGCAGTTATTCAAATAGTGACAATTAGTCTAACTAAAAATCACACATACCACAAAATAAATCAGCAATGCAAAGCACAACTTAAATAATTAGTCAAAAATAGTGGGACTCACTGCTCTATCAACGTACATCGAGTTTCATTGTACATGCATACCTTTTGGGGAAAACTGTAATAATTAAGGTGCAGGAAAATAAAATTGATGGCTTTCCTGCAGATTGGTTAGCGATTGTAACTACTGAATAGGGTGAGTGGGTTGCAACTTCCTTCAACCCAGGTCTATCCAGCTGTGTTGGATTACAATCCCCATCATTCTATCCATAATGATGGGTGGCATGATGGGGGCTGTAGTCCAGCAGAGCTGGATGGAGACTGTGCTACAGAAAGGAATTAGCTTTAATGCTGTGCCCCATTGAGATTTGTTATCTTTTATTAGTGGGATTCAGGGGAGTGGAACTATTTTAACCTGTCTCCGCTAAATTGAGAATCATATCAGTTTCAGAGCAACCTTTCAAATAATAATGATTAACAATAATATATTTGTATTTTTAAATTTAAAAATCAGAAGATTGCAAACACTTGTCACTTGGATTAGTCATTTGTAGAGCATCAGCAACATGAAAAGCGCATGTGTCAGCGGGAACCCTACTCTTCCATTTCTCAAAAATGTTTCTTGGTCTCCTAAGAAACGTGCCACAAAAATCCCACGATTGGTTTGCCTTAGGGTTGCCATAAGTTGGAAATGACTTGAAGGCACACATAAACAACAACTCCTAGAAACAACTGTTTGTTCACCCTAGGAGGGCAGTGGCTAACAAACCTGGCCTTAATGTGTTGGGATGGGGATTGGGATTGAATTTAATGTGTCGGGGTGGAAAGAGGGATTTTAGAGGCCAGTGTTGGTGTGTCAGGTAGAATCTTAGGGGAAAAGTGTAGCTCAGTAGATCATACACAGAAAGTCACAGCTTCAGTCCTTGACATCTCCAAGCAGGCCTTAGCATCTTGTGTAGAGTCCTGGTAAGCTATTCCTGGTCACTGTAGACCAGCAGCTCTCGGCTCCTACCCACATGGACAACTTCAGAAATGCTTAGATTCATATTAAGAGAAGAGACAATAAGATGCCTGTGCTTCCTTGGTTTCTTCCCTAAGACCACAGACGTTAAGACCCACAGTCTTCCATAAGTTCCTCCCCTGCTTGCTCTGCTCATCATTTTCGGTGTTTCTACAGAATCCCTGGCTGAGTATGGTTAGCCGGGTAGCCAATGGTCTAGACAGGTAGGCAACATCTCACTCTGTAGGTTTTGTTGGACTACAAATCCCTTGTGTTCTGTAGGGACGGAGAAAGTTGTGGCTCTCCTGGCAAGCCACCTACCTACATCTACAGACCTTTTTAAGGGTGACCCCCACTTTGCTGAACGCTCTACCACAGCGGCTCCCAAATGTTGCGGCAGGACCCCTGTCTTAAGTTATTTACTTAAATAAAGCTCTTCTAATTTGAATGATGTTATATAAAATGTTAAAATATGAACAGACATGAATGTGTGACTGAAAATATGCACATTAAACAAAATGTTTTTATTCATATACTACGTTGAGTTAGGGGATGGGTGCGATGTCCGCATGTAGATGTGAAGGTGGGTCCCAAGGGTAAAAAGGTTGAGTACCACTGCTCTACCAGCATCTGTTTCCCAGCTTTACACGAGGGGTGGGTCCATACTGGCACATTTTGTCATGCCAGAATAGACTAAACTTCACTTGGGGCTGTCATTTTGGACACTTTTCGGTGAATTCTTCCCCTGCTTTCAATTTTTTTTAAAGGGGGTGATAGGACTCTGGAGGAGTAGGGGAAGCATTTGTGGATGGTCTGGTGGGGGTCTTTTTGGCCCCCACATTTTAAATATTTTTTGGGGGGATCTGGGGCTTTGGAGGACTTCTGGAGGACTTCAGGGCCACACTTAGGGTCCTAAAGGCCATACTTTGACACCCCTGGTCTACACTGTTTGTTTTGAGCTGCCATCAAGTCTACTTAACCTATAGCGACCTATGCATGAGAGACCTCCAAGTTGCCCTGTTATCTACATCTGTGCTTATGTCTTGCAATGCAAACTCAGGGCTGACGGTTGAACACTAGTTTGTAAAGACCTACTGGTTGTTTACTTCTTTAAGAAAGTTTTTAAATATTGCTGGCTTTGCAGCAATATTTTAGGAAAGTAGGCAATGTAGTAGCTTTAAAAATAACACATTTAAAAGGGATGCCAGTTTTTGGACTGTCAAGTATTGTGAAGCTGGGTGTAATGTTTGTCAGCTCTAGCCTCAGGTCAAGTTCAGTGACACTTATTTTTAACTGGAAAAGTGGTAGGAAGAAAGTGGTATGGTGCTCCATGATTATGCTGTGAAAAATGTGGCCCTTAGGCCATAGCTTGCAAGCCTCTTTAGTAATCCGTCTCTGGTCAGAATGGCCTCCGGCATCAGAAGATATAATCAACCAAGCGGAGGGCCAAAATATGGATTGTCTCCAGTGTAACCTTTTGGTGGAGTTTCTGAATGGAGGTTGTCAAACCACTGTTTGAGAAAACTCAGATACAGCACGCCCGCCCCATATGTGGGCTCTCCATACGTGTATTCAAGGTCACGCGGATGGCGAGCCCTGGTCCTTTTAATAACGCATGCACCTATGGCACGTGGGAGCACGCCACCATTAAAATCCACGGGACTTGAGGTCCCGCGGTATTTCCCTTACATGGGAGGCGGGTCCGGAACAGATCCCCCGTGTAAAACAAGGGTCCACTGTAGATGTATTTGCAGTCTGACTTTCTTTTGCGATGGATGAATGCAGTCAGGTTTGGTTTGGTTTAGTTTTGCATTTTTCAGGGTTGGTTAGTTAAAGCCAGGTTGGTTTAAAACAAATGACATTTAAAAAAAACACTTTTGGTTTTTAAAACTGATTATTCATATACATACATATTTTACAAGTCTGGCTGTTATTACTATTTTCAGACATTATGGCCACAAGCTTAAATAATAATTGTCAGAGCATACATACACACACACACAGTCTGACTGTTATTACGATTTTCAGATGTATGCATATATATATATATATATAGAGAGAGAGAGAGAGAGAGAGAGAGAGAGAGAGAGAGCTAGCTTAGGCATTGGACTATGACTCTGGAGACCAGGCTTTGAATCTCCGCTCGGCCGTGTAAACCCACTGGGTGACCTTGGGCAAGTTGCACTCTCTCAGCCTCAGAGGATGACAATGGCAAATCCCTTCTGAACCTTCAGAAGGGATTTGCCATTGTCATCCTCTAAGGCTGAGAGAGTGCAACTTGCCCAAGGTCACCCAGTGGGTTTACTCCTTTTTAAAAATTGCGTTTCTTCAGAGGGGATTTGCCATTGTAGGGTCACCATAAGCTGGAAACAACTTGAAGGCACAACACACACATAATACACATGCACACAATTTTTAAAAAGGAGTGGTTTTGTTTTTTTTAAACAAGTAATTTGGTTTAAACCAACCTGGTTTAAACTAGCCAATCCTGTGTGGTGACCTAACACATGAATTGAAGAGACTTCTTACTTCCTATAGGGCAGATAAAGGAGAGAGTGAGTGATTGAGCCAGAGAGATTGTGTTAATTCTTCCAGGTAGAGGAATGCTTGATCAGACCAAAGTTCACTCCTCTGGCTTTCTGGGAACTTGAGTCATTATCCTTCTCTCCCTGAACTTTGACTTTCCGAAGGAGCAACACCAGCTCTTTCCTACGGGAAGGTGTTGTTGTCTATAGGTGGGGGTCAAGGTTTGGGAAAGGAGGGTTTGTCATGGCCTCCGAGCTGCTCTGTAGGGTAGATATTCTTGGCCACCTTTCCAAAACCTGGAGGAGCTTCTCCAGAACAAAAGAAAATAAAGCCAAGAGTTAATGCAATGTGTGGAGAGTGAACTATTAAAAGAAAAGGAAAACAGCACTAGGATACAATGGATTATGTTAAGAGGTCTGTACATATCTTGCAATTCCTCAGAACTGAGGCCACAGAGTTTTGAACCTTGGGCTTAATGCAATCCTCTCTCCATGGGCTCAGCCTGCTTCTTTTCTCAGTTTTGTGGAATATAATTACATGAATGTCATAGGCACCTGTTGAATATCACCTGTGATGTGGTCAGTAATGAACTACCGAACTCAGTCCACTAGAGATTTGCTTTCCATTCCCCCGTTGTGTGTGGTTGTTGTGCCTTTAAGTTATTCGTGACTTCTGGCAACCCTATCTCAGGGTTTTCTTGGCACGATTTGTTCAGAATAGCTTTGCCTGTGCCTCCCTCTGAGGCTGAAAGTGTGTGCCTTGTCCAAGGTCACCCAGTGGGTTTCCGTGGCCAAGCGGAGATTCGAACCCTGGCCTCCAGAGTCCTAATCCAACACCCAAACCACTAAACCATGCTGTCTCTCACACCCTGTTGTATACACCAAGCAAACCAGGAACACCGCATGCTCCATCAGTTACTGTGATTTGGTGCAGTTGGCCTTCCTTTAAACCATTTGCAAGGCTTCAGCTGCCCGGACGGGAAAATGTTATACCTTGGAGTCGCTTGTTTTAATTAACGCGCTCCTCCTAAATTGGCGCTGCAAGAGAATTGACTTTCCCACCTCCGAGTCATTAGAACTGTCACGCCTGCGTTGCTGCTACTCTATAATTTTGTCTCTGTAATTAAGCCTTGCTTTTTTGCTTACTCGGCTTAAAAACCGGCACTAGCCCTGAGAGTTTTGGAGACATTAGGAATGGAAGCGCTGTCAGAACGTTGCAGCTGTTTGGCACTCTGTGAGGAAGTGTTTAGGCAAGGAGCATGGTGTAGTGGTTTGAGCATCAGACTACGTCTCTGGAGGCCACAGTTCAAATCCTCACTCTCTGCCAAACACATTGGGTGACCTTGCACAAGCCACACCCTCTCAGCCTCCGAGGCAAAGGCAAATCCCTTCTGAACAAATCTTGTCAAGGAAACCCCATGGTACAGGGGTCACCATAAATCAGAAATTACTTGAAGGTGCAGGACAACAACAAAGGAAGTGTTCAGAGAGGACAGGGAGGCTGGTTGAAACAGGAACAGGAAACCACAGGAAAGAGCTGTGTGGTTTTTAATATGTTGTTAAATAGCTCCTGTCAGGTTTGGGTTAAAAATCAAGATTCCGTGGAGTGTGCCATTCCATATATCCCTTCCAATTAGAACTATTGGCTCCTTAAAAGTGATAAAAATGAAAGATTTTCAATCAGACATTCCTCTCCCCTCCTTTTTAAAAATAATTTTACTGCAGCTAAAATGTGTATTGTGGCAAAGTGGAGAAGAAGTGCATGTGTTTGTCATAGTGAGGAAGGTAAGGTACAGACCATGGTTGCTGGTCCGAAGTGGAACCAGGGCTCAGTTTTGTGTGAGCCACAAGGCAAGCTTGTAGGCCTCCTGGAAACACAGACATAATCCTTGTGACCTCTGTTGCCAACACCTTCCAAGTTTCTCAGGTCACCCATTGTGTCCATGTGTGCTATGTATAGGAAATGTGTGTGAAACTATGCTGACTTGACCCCTCAGGCAGCTAACTTGTGCCTTTTGTCTTTGCGCAGATGGTGATGGAGTTTCCCGATAACGTGTTAAACCTCGATGGACATCAGAACAACGGAGCACAATTAAAGCAGTTCATCCAGGTATGGAGTTGTTGCGCACTTGTCATGATCTGTGTGTCAGATGCTCCAGTGATAGTCCCTCTTTTCGAAAGCCCTCCCAAAGCTTTACAGAGTACCTCTAGTAACAAAGAGTGAGCTTCAAGTTGTTGGACTATTGCTCCAGCCGGTAGAGAGAGATGGTGGAAGCCGAACTTTAACAGAACCTGGGTGACTGCTAGTTGCCCACCCTTGTTGTAATGTCTTGTGGGATTAATAAAGCCTTGCATGGTCTTCAGACTTTCCTTTATTCTGTAGCTGACAGAGGGCTTCCTGTAGTGTGTTGCACTCCTGTTCTCTCCAAACAGACAGGCCTTTGACCAGCGAGGTGGAATATGAAATAAACATATTTGGGCACATGGCTGTCTTTGATGTTGTGTGCTGATGAGTCAAAATGGTTTCATTTTCAACGAATGGAAAAAACCCAAGATGGCTGTTTTTTGAGGGGGGGAAAGACCCCCAAATCTATAGTTAGGCAGTACCAGCCCTTATTCTGCAAAAGTCAGCAAACTTATGAGTTTTTCTGATTTTTCCTTTTCAGGCTAGGTGGTACATTAATAGGATTAGGGGGAGAAATAGGCAAGTCATGAAAATTTTGCCAAATGTTGGAGATGTGAGAATGCAAATATCCCTCTGGTTTCGCTTCTGGGGGAGAGCGTATGTGTCACTGTTTCATATTTTACCCTCTAATTATTGAACCATCTAGCTAGATGGAAAGGTTCTGGAGAATGCAAAAGCTTGCCCCCTTCCATGTGTTCTTCATGATGTTTTGTGCCACCTGTTGGTTGGGTTGTATGTGTGTGTTGCTCTGTCTCTCTCTCAGCCTGGCTATTGTAGATTGGGATACTCAGAGAATGACACTGCTTCTTCTGAAGTGTTGCAGTCATGGTTTTTCAGAAACCATTTTCTCAAAAAATGCCCATTTCTCAATGTCTCCCTCCTTTCCTCCAGCGGCATAGCATGCTCAAGCAGCAGGATTTGAACATTGCCATGATGGTGACGTCGCGTGAAGTCTTGAGCGCACTCTCCCAGCTTGTCCCATGTGTCGGCTGCCGTCGTAGCGTGGAGCGCCTCTTCTCTCAGCTTGTCGAGTCAGGGAACCCTGCCCTCGAACCCCTCACAGTCGGGTCGAAAGGCGTTCTCTCCGTTACTCCAAGCTGCATGCGGGACGCAAAGAAGCTCTACACGCTTTTCTACGTACATGGGTATGTTTTGAAGCAGGGCTTGGAGATTATTTTGAATGCAGTGCACGGCTGTGAGAAATCTGAGTGCAGAGGTGGCAGGCAAGATGCATAATGCAGCTGCTGACAGTCATCCAGGGCATTTCTATGGCCCAGTGAGGATTTGAACTCTGATCTTACAGAGTCCTAGTCTAATGCTCAAAGCACTGTGCCACATTGTCTCTCTCATTGGCAAGATTTATTTGGAAGAGGCTCATCACTATCTTTCTCTGAGGCTTAGAGGGTGTGACTTGCTCAAGGTCGCCCAATGGATTTCCATGGTGGAGTAGGGATTCAAACCCTGATCTCGCAAGAGTTCTAGTCCAACACTTACACCACTGTACTACACTGACTGTAGTAAGAAACACCTACTGGGCATTAGGCTTCTTGCAAATATTTTTGTGGGGAAAATATTTTTTAGTTCAAAAAATCATACTTCTTTTCATTCATTAATCTTGTAAGCTGACTTGATTTACAGTTGCAGGGAAAGCAGGACGATGGGAGTAGGAGGAGAAATATAAATAAAATAAAGATGGAAGAAAAAAGATTTGAAAGCAAATAAAATCTCACAACTACAACATTTACGGGAGCCACACTGAGAGTGTTTATGATACAGCCGTGACTTGTAGTGTAAACATGTAAAATGATGAATTGAGCAGTCAGTAGAATGCCCATGGTCTTCTACCTTGTTTCCTCATCATCAATCTATTGCTTGTTTTCTTTCCTTAAAGGTCCAAATTAAATGAAATGATAGATGCGATTCCCAAAAGTAAGAAGAACAAACGATGCCAATTGCACTCCTTGGACACGCACAAACCGAAACCCTTGGGGTAAGCTGGGGAAAAAGTGATACATTGAAATATTGAAGGCAGTTGGGGGATTGTACCGTGGGAGGTTGGAGGAACTGTTTTATGGGTGGCTGCTGGAACAGGGGCAGAAAGTTTGGGTAGGGGAAATGCTGCTTTTTTTGGTCCTCCTCAAAGTGTTAAAATGCAATTGGAAAAACTTGCCTGATAATAGACTACAACCAAGGAGGCATAATATTTTTACCCCTAAATGTTCTTCAGCTACAATATTATTTGTTTTCTACATTGGCGTACGTTTTCAAAGTAGTGTTGTTGAATGATGTGGGAGGCATGCTGGGGTTGGGAAGTGGTGGATGCCTTTATGTAGCCATTAAATGCTTCTTCTAATATTATGTATGCTCTAGTGAAAGTAGCATCCCGAGTTCAGAGAAATTAGGTGCAGATAAGAGAACTAGTGACGACAACAGGAAGGAGAGCAAGTGTAGGATTACTTTCTGCTATGGACCCTTCCAGGGAGCTGCCAGGTAAATGGGATTGGGACCGTTGACTTTGTTAGTTTTATATAAGAGACACTTTCTTTCGGAGTACAAGGTCTAATTTTTTAAAAAAACAAAACCCCAGGAATACAGTTACAATCCAGTAACCTAAATCCAGGAACACATTTTTGAAAGGCTATCATAAAAACATGGGCAACAATGCAAGAAATCAATAGCAGGAGCTAAGAACAACAGACTAAGTGACAGAAGCTTGAAACCGCCCAAATGCCACAGTGCCTAAAACACAGTCTTAAAAGCAGGAAAGATTGTCCTTGAAAGGAAAATGATTCCAGCCCAACTGAAAAGGGATTCCATCACCACCACTGAAAAGACCCAAATTCAGCATATCCTTTCTGCAACATTTTAGCTGATTAGGCTCTTAAGGAAGGGTTTTTCCTTAAGGGAAGGGAAGAGGACAGAGGCATTCAGTTAGGGTCCCTAGCCATCTATGGGTATGGGAAGCCTACAGCCTTCCAGATGTTGCTGACTAAATTTTCCCTCATCCCTGATTCTGTTTTGCTGGGGGCTAATGGAAGGTGGAGTCCAGACACCTCTATCCTGCACCTGCTTCTTGGGTCAAAACCAGCACTTTGAAATAGACCTGGAGACGGTTGAGTTTAGCACAACGCATCTGTGTATATGAATCCCCTTTGAAGAGATTCAGCATCATATGAAATAGATGTTCAGTTCTTTCAGTTAACGTGCCTGCTTTCCTCCCCACTTTCTGCAGGGGTTGCTGGATGGATGTGTGGGAACTCATGTCCCAGGAGTGCCGGGACGAAGTAGTCTTAATCGATTCCAGTTGCCTGTTAGAAACATTAGAAACATATCTGCGAAAGCACAGGTGAGTGGATGGAAATGTGAGAGCAGCTTCCTTTTGCTATGCAGCTTGTGTGACTCTTTTGCTGGTTAAGAAACTCAAAAGGGTTTTGTTGAGACCCTGATTATTATATTTATATAATAATATAATATGATGCGGGTTGGAGAACGTGAGAGCCGGTTTCTGAAGATATCCTCCCTCCCCACGAATTCATGTAACAGTCCCTGTAATATTCAACATCATAAAGTTGGAAGGGCACCTAGGGACCATATCTGTATTTAACTAAGTAGCTGATACAGAATTCTGGCCAATAATAATTGTTGGGTTTTTTTTTAAAAGTAAATTTTCTCAAGCTCTATTTTCTCCTCCCTTTTGCTGAAACAGGTTTTGCACTGACTGCAAGAACAAAGTTCTGCGGGCCTACACCATTTTGATTGGGGAACTGGACTGCAACAAAGAGAAGGGCTACTGCGCTGCCCTCTACGAGGGGCTGCGTTGCTGCCCCCACGAGCGCCACATCCATGTCTGCTGCGAGACGGACTTCATCGCCCACCTCCTTGGCCGAGCTGAGCCCGAGTTCGCAGGAGGGTATGAGTATGTAATTTGCTAGAGCGGGGGATCTAGCGCTTTTGCTTTCTTTAAAAAAATAACAACATGAATACAGTTACTGAATGTATATCTCGATGGCGGGGTATATATATTGTAGGTGCGCATCTTTCATATCTCTGTGCTGCATGTTAGGTCTTGGGGGATGCTTCTGCCTAGCATATACAGGGACATTTTGGGTATCACACGGGTTTAATGGTAGCATTGGAGCTGTATGTGAGAGTAAGAGGGGGGATGTGTGAACAAAACTGGAAAAATCCCTTACTGGAAGAGTGGAGGTGAGCCAGTTGGCATGACTTCTGAATACAGATTGAGTATTCCTTATCCTAAATGCTTAGGAGCAAAAGTGTTTTGGATTTTGGATCTATTTGGATTTTGGAATATCTGTATTTGCATATACGTACATAATAAGAGAGAGAGAGACAGTGTGGCATAGTGGTTTGAGTGTGGGACTATAGCTCTGGATACCAGGGCTTGATTCCCAGATCGGCCATGAAATCGACTCAGTGGCAAGTCAGGGGAAGGCAAAGGCAAACCTCTTCTGAGCAAATCTTGTCAAGAAAACCCCATGATTTGACTTGAAGGCACACAACAACAACAACAACAACAATAACATGATAAGTTATCTTGTAGTTGCTGCCACTTTAACTGCCATGGTTCCATCCTGTAGAACTCTGGGATTTGTAGTTTTGTGAATCACTAGAGCACTCTGACAGACCAGGCAGTACACTGCACCAAGCTACAAATCCCAGGATGGGAGCCATGATGATTAAAATGGTACCAAACTGCTTTTCCCCCCTGAAGTGCAGATACCTCCTAAAACAGTCAAGTTATTGGCTGTGGAAGTGCTTCTCACTGTGTTGGCCCTAAAGAATAAGTAGCCCTAAACAAATGTAAAGAACCTTAATTCTCTCTGTGTATTTGCTCCTATTTTTTTAAGTGGTTCAGTAAGAAAGAATGATTTCATTTGGCTCTACCATTGAGAGTTTTTTTGTTCCCTGGTTACTTGTATAACATAAGAATTTTGCCAAATTGTTTGGGCTGTGAAAGTATTCTGGTGGAATAGCTGTCTTGCAAATTAATATACTTGCATGTGCTTCTTTAGTGGTTATGGTTTTATTTTGCATTTTTGCTTGAGTTTTCTTGGAGTTTTGCATTGATTGCTTCTGTTCCCCACCCTACCGAATGGTGCCTTACCCTGGTATTCAAAACTAGGGATAGGTGAGTTTGCTTTGAATGAGAATTGCAAGATTTACAAATCTCTTCATATTCATGGTGGAAGAAACTTAAGATTTTGGAGGGGAGGAGAAGAATGTTGAAGAAACCGTAACTGGCAAATTCGTCTGTCCATGCCAGAACTTTGAATACTTAACTCTTAAAACTTGTGTTTGAATCCTTGCATATATCAGTCATGTTAATATTGAAATAGAGCCGTTGCCTAATTGTCCCTCCTCCATACCTACATTCCTCACCCTGGCCCTCTGTGTAGTATTTCCAAGGAGTCAGAGGATCTGCCCTAGTAGTAAGTCTGCTTTTCAAGCCCAGTGGCAAACAGCAGTCTTGATCCAGCCCAAAGTGTTCATGAGCCCACCAGGGCTGTGTACAATTGAAGTCCAACCATTTCACCAAAGTAGTGGGATTCCAAGGTGGTAATTGGTGCTTCCTTGCCGAAGCAATGTGCTGGATGCAGCAAATCAGTACAACTTTTGTCTTCTTCCAGGCGACGGGAGAGGCACGCCAAGACAATCGACATTGCTCAAGAGGAAGTCCTCACCTGCCTGGGTATCCATCTCTATGAACGGCTGCACCGCATCTGGCAGAAGCTCCGGGCCGAGGAACAAACGTGGCAGATGCTCTTCTACCTGGGTGTTGATGCGCTTCGTAAAAGCTTTGAGGTATGACACCTGGGTTTTCCTGTCAACCTGCAGCTCAGGTAGTTTGAGAGTGGTCCAGAAACTCAGATCTGGGATCTTAACATTACTTAGAAAAGGTTTGAGATGTGACAGTGAAATGTCAGTTCCCTTGATTGAAAAAAGCAGCAACCTGAGAGTGTTATGGTGCCCACAAAAATGCCCATGTCAGATAGAACCATGCTAGTTTGCCTTTGCTGCAGCAGAGTTAATACAATCCTCCACCCTGCAAACCTTGTCACAACATGAATGAGGGTCCTCCATTTTGGGGAGTCTGTGTCCCCTCTGCATAGTTGAGTTTTTGGTGTTTCTCATCAGATGGCTGTGGAACGGGTGCAAGGCATCAGCCGGCTGGAGCAACTCTGCGAGGAGTTCTCTGAAGAAGAGCGGGTGAGGGAGCTCAAGCAGGAGAAGAAGCGGCAGAAGCGAAAGAACAGGCGGAAAAATAAGTGTGTGTGTGAGATCCCTGCTCCCTTGCAAGCGGCAGAAGAGAAGGAGGTGAGCCAGGAGAAGGTGAGCCCTGGTTTTCCACACACCTCTTAACTCTCATTCAGGTCCAGTTCAGATGTTCGCAGCATAGGTGAGCAAATGCCAGGAATTGCCCCCCAGAGGACCTTGGACTTTCACGGTACTCCCATCACCACTCTTCAAAACTTTCTTTTAAAAACACTTTAAAACACAGAATGCCCCTATTCCCCTAGAAGGTATGTGGGGCATTTGTAGTAGGAAAAAAGTCTGCCCCCCCCGAAAAAAAAGAAAACTTGGAGGAGAAGCTGAGGGGCTCTTTGGATACTTCATATGGCCTATGAACTACTTATTAGCTGCCTCTCCTGTTGAGAAACAGGCTGGAACTCAGGAGCCTGTCTCTGGTTGGAAGACAGTGACATGAGCAAAAGGGTGCCCTCTGGATATTTTTCACTACCACTCCTTATCAACTGAAACAGCACAAGGGACGATGGGAGTGACAGTCCAGAGCTTCAGAGGGATCCCAGGTTGTAGAAGCTGAGTTGGAGTGCAATTCACCGGAACTAGGGAGGCCCAGGTTCAAATCCTCGCTGGATGACTTTGGGCCATTTCCCTTCTCTTAGCCTGATCTGCCCCCTTGGGTGGTTGGGTAAGCAGAAATGGAGATGGAAGGAGCATTGTTAGTGTCATTTTGACTTTCTTAGAGGCAAGGCAAAGGTTATAACTAATAGAAAAGCAAAAGCTTTCCTTTTGCAGCTCCCAAAATGGCCTTAGCCAGCTCAAAACTGCTGTAAAAAGCAGTTGTTTTGCCCCCACAACTGCTCCACTTTTCTCCCTGCACAAAACACACACACACACACACACACACAATTGGCTGAAAATGGTGTGGGAGTCAAAAATGGTGTCTCCTCTTCAGGTGTCCACTACTGGTTTAGTCAGTATTTGTTACCTTTTTCTGTGTAAAATACTTTTCATCAAAACAGCCAACAGTATTTGTTAAAGAACAGTGTATCTCTCAGAAGACTTTGGTTAGTGAGCAGTTTTAAAAGTGCATTCAGTTAATAAATATTTATAGACCAAAGCGTCTTGCCTAATGATTACAGTGTAGGCATTGAAAAGGACTTTCTAAAAAGGAGCTCTTTTGTCAATATGAAAGATTTTGTGTGGCTGATTTACTGTAGTCCTTTTGGCTTATTATATCTTCTCTCCCCATGCTACGTTTACATTATCAGCATGGGTATGTGCATTGTTAAAACATGATTTAACAAAAGGAGTATTGAAGTGAATTTTGTGGCATCTATTTAGAAAAGCACATAATTTTGGCTGGGGAATGGGAAGGCATTTGTGATATATTGTCATAGACAACTACGTTTGGCTTGCTCCTTTAACCAAGGTGGCATCTATTTTCCTTCCCATCACCGTTCCTTTTAATGGGACTCCATACACTGCCAGACTTCCTGATGGTAGTGATAAATTCCACAAGTGATAGTTTTATCCATTCATGCAGGCATATCTCCCAACGAGTTCAGGCTCCTTGACTGTCTGTCTCCAGATTGCCCTTCATGTGTCTCCTCTTTCTGTTTCCTTGAAGGAAAATTTCTTGGAAAGTGGCTGCAAAGCCTGTGGTGGGGCGGAAGAGAGAGGCACCTGTGTTGAAGTTATCGTTACCAATGAGAACACTTCTTGCACTTGTCCTGCCGGTGGCACTTTACTGGGATCACCTAAAATAAAGAAAGGTACACCGAAGGGTCTTAGAGATGTAATTTGTCATTAATTTTCTTCCTGAAGCAAGCAACAAGTATTTTTAGCAGTTTTCTTCCTGCTGCAAGAAAGACCATGTGGTTTTGAAGCCTGTTGGGAGCTTGGGACTCATTCTGCACACAATTCACACTTAGTTATTTCACGCAGCATTTCTTGCACAGAAAAAGATGTTCCCTGTGCAGAAAAAAGCAGTTTCCAGTGCAAATCAACCACGTGCAGATCTTGCATGCAACACCTCCAATTGCTGCATTTTCTTTGCAGAAAATAATATTCCTGCATGGATCTAAAGTAACCCTATCCTATGGTTTTATTGGCAAAATTTGTTCAGAGAGAGTTTGCCATTACCTTCCTCTGAGGCTGAGGGAGTATGGCTTATCCAAGATAACCCACGGGTTTCCATGGCTGAGGGAGGATTCCCTCACAGTGCTAGTCCAACATGCAAACTGAATGATACCTTGGGACATTTCTCTCCTTGTGTTTTGTGCCCCTCACCAAGAAAACAACCCCTTTGTCTTTGTTCTACTAAGCAACCTTTTCTCTTCCCTGGCCAGGTTTATCTGCACATTGTAATGGCAGCGACTGCGGCTATTCTTCCAGCATGGAGGGCAGCGAAACAGGATCACGAGAGGGCTCCGATGTAGCTTGCACTGAAGGCATTTGCAACCATGATGAAAATGGTAGGCTGGGTTCAAGAGTGAGGTGCTGGTGTACCTTCTCTCTGATTTCCTCCTGGGGGTCTTTCTGTGTTCTCACTTCTCAGGGTCTTAGAACTGGGGGAAGGCATTTGGTCCTGCCCCCTGATCATCACTTCTGAGAACCATTTCTCCTCTGGTAATTGGGTGCATTCAATGCTTCCTCCTTGTGGCTTTGTGTCTCCTGATTTAGATGAGTATATTTATTCCATGTCTCCATAGAATAAATGAGACGAGTGCCATGGGGTGAGCTTGGGAGAATCACAGTCTCTTGGTGTCATTTTAAAAAATGTAAAAGGGGAGAGAAATGGGTTGCACCTCTTTGAATTCCTTGAAAGAAAGAGGAGGATTTAAATATTTGAACATGGGGCACACACTCTCAGTTTTGAGCTTTCAGATCTTTTGAACTTCAGTTTCTCTCACACTTAGGCCCTCCTGAATCTCTGACTTCTACTTTTCCTCTACAAAAAAATGCCGTCTTCCCCCCACTCACAATCTTTTTATTAATTTAAAAAAAATCCATACAAATCATACCAAAAATTTCAACAATACACCTAAATAAAAATATAACCCTGCACTAATATACAAATCCAAGCCCAAATTAAACTAAATTATCCCCCAACCCCCAGTTTATTCCCGCTATAAAAAATTAAAATGGTTAACACAATAATCAGTAACAAACGCAGTAAAGGCAAATAATACAAACTATAACTGATTTCCCACTTCCAAACCTAAGGATTTTAGTGCTTAATATATATGTTTTCTCAATAATGCTAAGTTGTTTTTATTTCATTAACAAACAAACAAACAAAATTGCTTCAAGCCCCTAGTTCTGCAACAGTAATCTTCCCTTCTTTCTTCTTCAAGTAAAATAAAAATCATTCCCAGTCTTTTAAGAAATTGTCCAGTGAATGTTCTTTGATCAACATCATCAATTTGTCTGTCTCAGCCAGCTCAATTTTTTTGCGTCAAGTCACCCATCCCCGTGTGTGTCACCTCTTCTCTTGCAGGCGATGACCCCTGCCCGCATCGCTGCGATGACAAGGAGGAGGATGGGGACAGTTGCGTGGAGTGTTGGGCAAACTCAGAAGACAATAACCTGAAAGGCAAAAACAAGAAGAAGAAAAAGAAAAACAAGAAGTGTGAGGCTGAGCATGTAAGTGCGTCTGTGTGATCTTGGTTTAGGGGATGCTGCGGTGCAGAAATGTGCTTGCTCACGTTTCTGAGGAATATAATTGTCTTCTCCTGTATTGCGTTGGAGTGTGGCATTCTCTTGACATTACCACTGGAAAGGGTTGTGTCAATTTCTTCCTTGAAGGTCTTTAAGCAGAGGCTGGATGGCCACCTGTCGAGGATGCTTTGATTGGGAGTTCCTGCATGGCAGGGGTTGGATTGGATGGCCCTTGTGGTCTCTTCCAACTCTATGATTCTATGATTCACCACCTCTTCTGTCAGTCAAAGGACACTCACCAGGAACTTGTGGCAGCATGTGGCTCAGTGACCAGCATTGGCAAAAGGACCACCACTTTTGAGTAGTACTGATTTAGATGTTTAAATGTCTCTTTATGGGTGGAGGGAAGGAAACGACTTCCCATGACTATTACTTTGCCTTTACGCTCCCTTTCTGGCTCTTGTTTCAGATCCAAAAGCTGGGGAACTGCATTGTGGAGGCGAGAGCTCACGAGAACTCAGGAACCGCCACGCACACAGAGTTTCACCGGGACAAGACCAAAGACCCGTGTGCCGAAATGTGCTGCCACTCAGAGAAGGTTGGGCAGCCAGTCCCTTGGGCAGAGCACAGGAAAACAGTGGTCCTATGCGCAGAGCCTCCAGAGGTGGCCTCCACCCCCGACTCTGGAAAGGGGGCTAAAAGTTTGGTGGAACTCCTTGTAAGTGACGGAGAAAATTTGGGTGTTTCAGTCTGGTTCATATGTGGCGGGTGTGTGTCATTGGGATGACGTAGACTAGGAGGAGGAAAGTAGTTTCCTTCCAAGTAGCAGGAGGAGTTTGTAGTGGGAAGAAGTGATGCTCCCAGGATGGCACCTGCCATTTTTGGGATTCTCTCCATCCCAGCACCATTGCACACTTCTCTGGTGAAGTAAAACCTAGAGGCACGAAACAAAGGATCTACAGGATGAAGCAAAGGAAAACAATGCCCAAGAACATACCAAACTCCAGCAGGCATAACTATTTGTGCCTACCCTAAAGGCTGGGTGGATGAGAGAGTAGAGTCAGTGCTTCCAGGACAGATTATACTCTTGCTTTTCACCAGGGGATGCTTCCTTTTTTATGGGAGTAAATACAATACTTACATTTACTTGTGGATAAGTTGACTTGGGTGTTTTGGGCAAATTTTTAGGCTAAAATTTCTAGACTTATGAGTATATATAGTAATTGGCATAGAAAGATGGGCAGTGAGTGTGCTGTTTCCTATATCTAATGTGGATTTCATATGTTTCTAATGGGTTTTAAATGGAAATTTTCATTGGATTGTGGTGAATGGTTGCTGGTTTTTAAATTTTGGTGCCAGACAGCTATTTAGCTATTTTGTTTTAACTTGCATTTTAAGCTGCTTTGAATTGCATGTTGTTAACTTAATTCAATGTAATTTATATGCAGCCTTTCTTATGTAGCCTCCAAAGCGGCTTACAAACATATTTTTAAAAAGGGTACTATTTAAAAAAAAAAAATTCATCCAAAAGACATCCCCTGATAAAAGTCATTCATCCCCTGTCTTAAGGGAACTTGTAGACGCCTTAAGCTTCTAAAACTGAGGAAGACCATTTGTGAAATTGGCAGGGAACTGATAATCCCGCTGGTTCGTGGCATGTAGCCTTCCCTGTCTCCCCCCCATCATTTGAGTATTGGACTATGACACTGGAGACCAGGTTTTGGTTCCCAGCTCGACCACGAAACCCATTGGTTGGCCTTGGGCAAGTCACTCTCTCTCAACCTCAGAGGATGGCAATGGCAAACCTCTGAACAAATCTTGCCAGGAAAACCTCCTTTGGTTTGTCTTAGGGTCGCCATAAGTCGCAAACAACTTGAAGGCACACAATAACATCATCATCCTTTGTTTTTTCTCTTTCTCTCTTTTGTAGGATGAGTCTGAGTGCACTTCAGACGAGGAACTCTTCATCTCTCAAGACGAGATCCAGTCCTTCATGGCGAACAACAAGTCTTTCTATAGCAATAGAGAACAATACCGGCAACACCTGAAAGAAAAGTTTAACAAATACTGCCGCTTGAACGATCACAAGGGGCCGGTTTGTAGCGGCTGGCTGACGACAGCCGGAGCAAACTAAAGCCAATAAAATTAGCTCTGTCTTTCAGTGGAAATTTTGAAATGAGTACGGCGCCTTTTCTCTTTAAAAAAACACAACAGAATACTTTCTTTAGCGACTAAACAAAATCTAATCTTTAATGAAAAAAAATCAATGTGGCTGGTTTCTTTTTTCGTTTTCTTTTTTCTTTCCCCCTTTCCTTTCCAAATCCCATTAATTTGTGGCTTCTCCCCTCTTCCCTGCTTCTTTCCAGGCTCCTATCTTGTTCTTTTCTTCATCTCCCTTTTTTTTTTTTAAAACAACATCAACTAGATTGAATCCTTCATAATTTAAGCCATTTTTTCCTGTCTCTTTTCATTCAATGTTTCTCTTAACTGTGACACTTAACAAAGGAAAAACAAAAAAACAAATGCAACTTAGTGGCAAAAATAATGTACTTATAATTCTGTACAGAAATGACAATGAATTCAGTATAAAAGATTTTACAAAGTAGACATCCATTTGCAAAAAAATAAATAAAATAAAGAAATGTTCTGGATGTAATATGTTGAAGCGCAATGTGCGAAATTTAAAAATAAAGAATATTTATTAATATGCATAGTAAAACAAAAAGTGTGCATGTTTCTACGCCGGTGTAATATAGTCTAAAGAGTGTGGAATTGTCTCCAAAACCAGGGATAAGTTTCACCAAAAAAGGGAGTATTTATTAGTTGCTTTCATTTAGATCCTGCTCGATCTCCTAAGCTCAGAATGTCACTGCAGAAATAATCCAGTTTGACACCACTTTAACTGACCTGGGTCACTGCTAGGGGATTCTGGGGCTTGTAGTTTTGTGAAACATTTAGCCTTCTCTGTCAGGGAGCTCTGGTGCTGCAACAAAACTACAATTCCTAGATTTCCATAGCATTGAGCTGTGGCAGTTAAAGTGGTGTCAAACTGTGTTATTTCTGCAATGTGGATGCAGAAATTAGAGTAATGTTAAAAGTTTCTTTCTTGAAAATGAGTGCTGTGGGGTGATCTTGGGACAATTGCAGTCTTGGTGTGATTTTTAAAAATGCAGAAGGGGAGAGAACTGGTCTGCACCTCTTTGAATTCCTTAGAAAGAAAGAATTGTGTTTTGGACCTAGGACTCTGGAGACCAGGGTGGCTAACTCTCGGCAGAAAAGAAAATTGGGCTGTACTAGGTTTGAGAAAGATTGGGGAATCTTGCCAAGAAACAAAAGAGAAACTATTAGCTGCCTAAAAGATGGCTTTTTGGGGGGCTACAAGTGGTCCAGGGGGTGCATTTTCTTCAGACAGCATAGGGATGTGGTTGCAAGAAAGGAACTTTTTCAATCTTGGAAAGAAGATGGGTACAGGCCACTAGTAGACACTTAAAATCCATTTAAAAACAAGCCACCCAGTCTGCCCTGTAAGAGATCTGAAGTCTATGAAGTCATGCAAAGGACCATCTTTTCAGCTAGTCTTGAGAGAAAATGGTAGGATATATAAGTTATACAGGAAGATCTATGCCACCTCCAACTTTTTACAGATAGAAACCAGGACCCTTGTGGCCAAGCCAACCTCAAAGTGTGATCAAGATGTTAATGTGTGTTGCAGCAGTTTGCTTTAGCCTGAGCCTACTGGGAAGGGCAAAATTGACTCCTCTGGTTCTCTCCTGCTGCTGAGAATATGGAGTCCAAATTATTTTTGCCCTTTGATTTCTCAGTTTGCAGTGACTGAAGTGAATGGAGGGGAAAGCGGAAGGAGGAGAGAGAAACCGGGACATTTTAAAGGCAGCTGAAGAAGTGGGAAGGCAATGGATTCATCAAAATTTGACAGATGTGATAAATAAATGACATTTTGGCTCAGTGGAGCCACTATCTGATGGTAGAAGGGCAGACCTCTATTCATGCCAAGAGCAAAGGCAAAGAATGAATGCCAAAGGGATGCTAGCCAAGTGGGGAAGATGCAGGAGAACCAGGTGGAAAGGGCTGGCATATTTGGGCCTGAAAGTTCCAGAAACAAGAACAAAATGGCCTAACGCAACACAACACACACCAGCTCTTCTCCCAACTCAAAAGAGTTTTGCAAGAATGAAACATGCACTTCAAGGTTCTGCCCAGCAGATGGCGCTGTAGAATAAAGGCACAGCCTCTCTGTCCCTTTCTTCCAAGACTCTATGGTCAAGAGCACTTCCGGTTTCACTTTGTAATGCAGTCCACATGGGTGAGAAGGTAGGTTTGCTTTGTGTCTATGGCAAAGGTAAAGCACCCAGAGAGAAATGTCACTGCTATTACTATTATTACTACTGTCACTATCACTATCATAGTAATAATTATAATTACATTATAATAAAAATTAAATAATAATAATAATAATAATAATATAATATATAATAAATATAATAATACAGGGTGATTCGCCTGTATCCTTGGCTTGGAAAAAACTCTTTAAAATATTTATTTTTATTATTATGTAGGAATTAACCGTTCTTATTTTGCTTATACTGTATACAGTTATATTGTTCACTTTGCTCTTTACAATTTCTGTATTGAGAATATATATATATATATATATATGTATAAATGAGCTTTTTACTGCTTGAATGTTACTGTTAAATTCTTCTTTTTTATAGTTTATATTTTGCACTTGGGTTGATAAAGTTTATAGTGTGTGGTTGTTTCTTATAAATTAATTCCACTTCCGCTTGAAGTTATGTTCCAAGTTAACTTCAGTATTCCTGTTGCTTCCTTAGTTTCTCTGATCCTACTATTCTTATTTCATCAATTCATTTTCTGTTCTGTTTCCATCTGTTTTTTACAGTATTTAGTAACTATTTCCCAATCCTTCTTGGTCTCTTCTTCTTCTGACTTTCCATGTATCAAAGGTGAAAGCAAATTATAGTCAATAATCTTGATACAATGCTTCTTTTTAGAAGGGAAAAAAAAAGATACTTTCCAAAAAGAAATTAGAAGAAAACAGGCAACTTTGTTATTATTATTATTATTGTGTGTGTGTGTGTCTGTTTTGTTTATTTTCTTTCTTTCTTTTTTATTTAACCATTTTTACATCCTGCCTTTCTCTGACAATGGGCTTTCAAAAACTAAAAATAAAAAATGGGATTTCGCCAGAAGTCAGAAACAACCCAAAGTCACACAACTATTCCTCTTTTTTATGTTTATTTTTTCTTACATCCATATTCTTACAAATATGTAAGAATGGAGGAGGAAGGTGGGAGATAAGAAGTTAAGAAGGTAAAGTATGTGGTATGAGTCTGTAGGTATAGTTAAGAATAGGAAAGAAGGGATGTATTAAGGGAAGGAAGAAAAAGGAGAGAAAGGTAAAGGAAAGAGAAGAGATAGAGAAAGGATTAGAAAGATTATAGAAGGGAGTTAAGCAGAAAGTCTAAAGGAAAGGAGTTTTGAAGAAAGTAAGGATGGATTTAAAATGAGGATGTGTGATGTGATGTAATGTTGGATTGAGTAGACTGTATTATAAGAAAATACTAATAAATATCATTTAAAAATTGCTATTCCTCTTTTTATGGTGAAAACAAAGGGATGTGGATGTCGAACATGGAATCTCTCCTCCAGTCCTTGAAACGCGGCGCCGGGGAAGTGATGAAGTTGTCGTTTCTTGTGGCTCGCAAGGACTCTTTCAAGACGGCCAGGTGTTTTGCGACGCTGGGGAAATCCCTGTCGATCAAGCATGGGGACACAACGGGGGCAACGAGATTGAGTCAAGCACAGGCCGGTTGTTACCTGGAGGAAAGCGTTGACAAAAAAGGGGACTCCTTGAAACCCAAGTCGTTCCATAAATGCCCAGATGAGGTTGCCCTTCCCGGTAAATTCTGGCGTAAATTCCGCACCAAAACTGCGCCGCCAAATCTGGAGGAATTTCAGCATTTGCGAAACGACGATTTCCCCCGAAAGAAGAGAAACGTCCCCAAAACTCAGTTTCCGGTTGAAAGGACTGAAGGCTCGGAGATCTTATTTGGGATCGCGCCCTGTTCCTTAGCCCTGGCGCGGTCCAAGAGGACCTTTTTCCAACTCTTCCTCAAGTCTGCTCCGAGTGGCGTGTCACCCGCGTTGGACGCATTCTGTCGGCAAGCTGAGGACCACGGGATCCCCGTGAAAGTAGTCCAGAGGAAAGTGCTGGACTACCTTTGCCACGGTGGGGTCCATCAAGGGGTTTGTTTGGAAGCGACACGGCTTCACCCCATGGGCTGGCAAAAAGGAATGTCCTGGAAAGCCGAGAGACTCCCCACCAAGGAGACCCCACAGATCCTATGGCTCGCATTGGAGGGGATCCAAGACCCCATGAACCTGGGGGCGGTCCTGCGCTCCGCTCACTTCCTGGGCGTCGATGGCATTGTGATGAGTCGAAAGGACAGGTCAGTTTTATTTATTTACTTACTGATTTTATAAATAAGTACAGTCAGCCCTCCACATTTGTGGCATTGATTTTCGCGGCTGTGATTATTTGCAGCTTTGATTAATATGTTCTCTCTAGGTCCTCCAGCGCAACTCAGCTAGAAGTTGACCATAGAGTTGTGCTGGAGAACCTAGACGTTCCCAGGGAAAAAGACGTCTCTAGGCATTTGTAGATCCTCCAGCATGATTCTGTGATCAACTTCTGGCAGATATTGACCGTAGAGTTGTGCCAGAGGACCTAGAAATTCCCTTCTCTAGACATTTGTAGGTCCTCCAGCATTATTCTATCATCAATCTCTGGCAGATGTTGACTATAGAGTTGTGCTGGAGAACCTAAGAAGTTCCCAGGGAAACACTTCTCTAGGCATTTGTAGGTCATCCAATATGATTCTGTGATCAACCTCTGACAGATGTTGATCATAGAGTTGCACTGGAGGACCTGGAGAGTCCTACTGTCACACAAGTGTCCCATTTTGGGACTGCTTGTCATGATGAGTGCCTCTGCTTCAAAATAGACCTTTACACCAAGGCCAAAGCATAGCTTTTTTGGGAAATTTTTGTTTGTTTCTTGAAACTTATGTAATACCATTTGTCTTCGCAGTTGCCCCCTGACTCCTGTGGTCAGCAAAGCCAGCTCTGGAGCCATGGAAGTCCTAGACGTGTTCGGCACCAATGATCTTCAAGGCTTTCTCAAGGTATAGTAATGCTGTTGCTGGTGATAATACCCATCATCCTGAGATTCTGATTGTTTACAGTGTGAACCTTTGTTCTGCTCCACCATGACTCTCTTTTGTTGTTAACTGCAGTCAAAGTCAACTTCGAACCAAGGGCATGCTCCAGTATACTCCATTCATGGAGTTTTCTTGGCAATATTTGTTCAGAGGGGGTTTGCCATGGCCTTCCCCTGAGGCTGAGAGAGTGTGACTTGCCCAAGGTCACCCTGTGGGTTTCATTGCTGAGCTGGGAACCAAACCCTGGCCTTCGGGTTGCTATAAGTTGGAAACCTTGAAGGTACACAACATCAACCATAACAGAACTGCTGTCGGAGTGTAGACAGTTCTGATCTGGAGGGATCAGGGATCTCTGGATCTCTTGAGTAGATTCCCTTTTGTCATATCTATCACTTATCTTTTCCTTGGCCGTGGGAAGCTGCTCTGCACTGTTTCGTCACAGGATGGCAGCATTGCAGAGTACTTTGAAAATAGTTGGAATTTCTTTTCTCCTTGGAGGTTTGAGGATGGGGAAGAAATAAAGGTGTAAATGCTTTAAAGGCAACAGATCCCATGTGATCTTGGAAGCTAAGCAGGTTTAGCCCTGGTTAGTACTTGGAAGGGAGACATCCCCACCTCTCCCAGGAATCCCAAGTGCCGTTCGCTCTATTTCGGGGGAAGGAACTGACAAAACCATATTTGAATATTCCTTGCATAAGAAAAATCCCTATGAAATTCAACAGGCAACTTGACGATACAGATGCAGAAACAAGATAAATGAAAGCACAATTTCGAAAAGACATTGGGAATGGATCAAATTTATCAGATGCATGTTTGTCCGTTTAAAGGCTCTATCAGATGCATCTACGCTGTAGAAATAATGCAGTTTGACACCACTTTAACTGCCATGGCTCCATCCTGCATTTGTAGATTTGCATCCTGGGATTTGTAGAATCCTGCATTCTTTGGCAGAGAAGACTAAAGACCTTTGTTATTCTTGTTGTTTGCCTTCAAGTCATTCCCAGCTTATGGCGATGGGATTTTCTGGGCAAGATTTGTTCAGAGGAGGTTTGCCCTTGCCGTCCCCTGAGGCTGAGAGAGTGTGGCTTGCCAAGATTACCCAGTGGATTTCCGTGGTTGAGCCAGGATTCAAACCCTGGTCTTCAGAGTCATCATCCACACTCAAACCATGCTGGCTCCTGTAACACTACAAATCCCAGGATTCCATAGGATGGGGTGACAGCACTGAAAGTGGTATCAAACTGAATTATTTCTACAGTGTAGATGCACCCCAGAACGGACTTCTAACAATGCCCCACCGAAGAATGAACAAACCCCGAGGATATCTTTCGCTGTCTTAACACAATGACCCATCTGCCCTGCAATCTGTGGATTATGGGAGACTCTCTGTGCCAGCTTTCCATTTGAGGACAGACATCATAAAGAACCCATAAAAAAAGAGCCCCGCGACTTAATTGAAACATCCATGCCGGTTGCATCTGCTCTGATATAAAGTGCAATTTATGAACGTTTGGGCCGCCGAGGCAGTCTCTTTAATTGGGTCCACATTGGCCGGCTTAACCTCTCCGGCTTTGTGGGCAATAAATTTCGACGGTGTTGCAGCCTGAAAAAGTGCAGATTTTTCAGAAAAACGAGAGAGGGTGAAAGCCAAGATTTCCACTCTCCTTTTTTTTTTTTTTTTGCTTTCCATTTTGCGAAAATGAATTTTTATCATCAATTGGATGGTTCAGGAATGATCTGGGAGCATAAATATGGAGAATCAGGCTTAAAAGTTGCCTTTGTGGGTCCATGCAAGGAGGTGGATGGAGTCCAATGTTTGGGTTTCCATGGTCCGATTGTGTTGTCACTTACCCTTGGTGCTTATTATTGGTTTTTATTATCGGTGAATATTATCGGTTATTAGACTCTGGGTGGGTAAGGTGGCACCCACGCAGAGATTGCTTTCTTTTGGATTAGAGGTCTGACCAGAGCCAGGAATGGGTGGCATGCCCATATTTTTGTGATTCCACAGAGCTTTCCTTCCTCCTGATTGTAGAGAATTGTGTCCCAGAAAGTGTCATTCTTCTTTAAAACAAAGTGCCCAGCCTATTGGAAACCTTCCTGTAAGAATTCTCTGGATGATCAGGAACTCCAAAACTATTTATCGGAGAGGTAAAAGCCAAACATGGTGCCATCCCTGCTGCAACCTTTTACCTCTCCCAGAACCAGTAATATTTATGAAAATTATTTCTAAGTAGATGTTTTGGGAAAAAGTCTATTCCCCCTCATTTATTTATTTCCTTCTCCTTCCTTCCTTCCCTCCCTCCTTTCTTTCTTCCCCTTTCCTTCCTTCTCCCCTCTCTCCTTCGTTCCTTCGTTCCTTCCTTCTTTTTTCTTCTTTCTTTCTTTCTTTCTTTCCTCCCTCCCTCCCTTCTTTCTTACCTTTTTTCCTTCTCCCATCTCTCCTTCCTCCCTTCTTCTCTCCTTTTTCTTTCTTTCTTTTTTCCCTCCCCTCCCCTCCCCTCTCCCTTTTCTTTCTTTCTTTCTTTCTTTCTTTCTTTCTTTCTTTCTTTCTCCCCTCTCCCTCTCCCTCTCCCTCTCCCTCTCCCTCTCCTTTCCTTTCCTTTCCTTTCCTTTCCTTCTTTCCCTTCCCTTCCCTTCCTTCCTTCCTAACCTCTGCTCTCCTCATTTACCTCTCTCTTTTTCTCCCAATAAAAGACAAAATCCGAAGAAGGCTGGGAAGTGTTGGGCACAGTTGCCCACGCCAAAGACCCAGAAGGTGTTCCTATTGTGAGCTGCTTAGATTTCCGCTGGACGAAGCCGACCATCTTGGTGTTGGGTATGTAAACCTCCAGGCAAGGCATGATGCATAGTTAGGTGTTTGTAACCACATCTGCAATGCAAGATCTCTGCTTTTATTTTGCCATTTTAGGGCTAGATCTGGTTAGTATAAACTGGGGGACGTCCACTGAATGATGAAGACTTGGTCAGTCAGTACTTCGATAAATCCAGTGAATTCAGTGCATCTGTTTTAATTGGACTAACATTGGGTTTAGTGGGGCATGCGACTTAGGTCCAAAACACACTGCTGAAATAATCCAGTTTGAGACAGCTTTAACTGCCCTGGCTCAGTGCTAGGGAATTCTGGGAACTGTAGTTTATTGTGGCACTGGAGCACTCTGATTTAAGATTAAAATGGTGATTTTTGCCTCTGCAGGAAATGAGGGACGTGGGCTTTCTCCGGAAACAAGAAGCTTGTGTCAAAGGATGTTAACTATCTCTCCGGGGAGAGAGCTGGAACCTGGGATCGAATCTTTAAATGTCTCTGTCGCAGCTGGTAAGATATCCCACCTTTCAACCAACCATGCATTTTGCATGGTTTAGTGCATTTTGCATTTGAGAAAGAAGAAAAAAATGCTTAAACTGCTAATCTTTCTTTCTTTCTTTTCTTTGCAGGGATTATTTTACATTCGATATGTGCCCAAAAATCGAAAGCACCATGAAGCTTTCCCATTTCTAAGGGATGCAGAAGAAATGGGGAGTCTCTCTCAAGCCTTCTGGACATGAGAAAAATATATTGGGCAGGATCCTCTTATCATTGTATATGTTAGGTAAATTTACATATACGGTACTTCTGTACATATCAGAGGCACTAAGATATTCTGCTAGTGAATTGCAAAGACATTCTCTTTGCAAGATGCCCAGGAGCCTGTTGTTATTATAGGCTGCGTCTGCACTGCAGAAATAATCCAGTTTGACGCCACTTTGATTGCCATGGCTCTATCCTCTGGATTCCTGGGATTTGTGCTCTCTGGCCCTGAAGGCTAAATATCTCACAAAACTACCCATTCCAGAATCCCATTGCACTGAGCCATGGCAGTGCAAATGGTGTCAAACTGGATTATTTCTGCAGTGTGGATGCAGGCTTGAGAGTCAGGAAAGAATATTAATATTAACACCTTGGTGTGAAATTTATCCCTGCTTTATTTTCCAGTCTTGAAGGAAAAGAAGCAGCATTGGGCTCTAGGTGGCAGTGGCGATCCATGTTTTGGTTTTGTTCTGTTTTTGGGAAGAAAAAAAAAAAGCAAGATAAAATAGGTTATAGCAAGACGTTATAACATCTCTTCTTGCTGGCATGAGGAAATGAGACTAAGACACATTTCTATATCCTCGGCACCTAGATCTGACTCTCCTTGTATTCCCCTTGTGCCCCATAACGCAACAACCCTAAAAATGGAATATCTTTCGGTAGGCTAAGATTTCCATCTTGTCCTGATAACTCGCCGTGATTGGTTTTCCTTTCTAAGGAGTCCAGTTGTTCCCTTGACCAAAACAGAAATAGCATGGCATGGTTGAGATTATTTTCTCTTTCATTCAGTTGAATGGAGGAATGGTTTTCCGATGACCCTTGTGCCATGTGCCCAGCTCCATAACTGGCTTGGAGAACTGGACAGTTTGATTCCTAGACTGGCTTTTCTCCAGCCTGCATAGAGATGTTTCTGGAATCCTTTTAGTTGTTTCCTTTTTAGCCATTTTTGCACAGACTCAGATTCAAAAAATTAGTCGTATGGTGCAAAGCCTTGGAAGTACCAACCGGATTAGGATGTGTTTGCAGTTGATTTACGGCAACCCTAAGGCAAACCTGTCACAGGGTTTTCTTGGCAAAGTTTCTTCAGAGGGGGTTTGCCATGGCCATCCTTTGAGGCTCAGAGAGTGTGACTTGCCACCTTATACTTAACAAAGTATAAGATGTCCTTAGAAGTCGTATTCCCTTTTACCATGCATGGATGTGAGAGTTGGACAGTTAAGAAAGAGGATAGGAAGAAAACCAATACATTTGAGATCCCAGACTCCTATAGGATGTTGTCTGCAATGGCTGTTAAAGTGAAATTATAGTACTAGAAATGTGTAGTTTGAAAGTGTCCCCATTTTTTAATACTATCATCATCCAGGGCCAGATCCCAACTCTGCTTCTGTCTTTTTCAAAACTTAGTTCTCTCCTAAGCACACACCTGTCATTCAATCTTCAAACTCATCTTTAGGCTTAGGTACCATAAAAGAACTAGAATAGATCCGAAAATGCAAAGACATGCAACTCAGCACAAAAGTCAGAATCGTATAAGGCATCGTTTTCCCTATTCCCATGGATGGATCTGAGAGCTGGACAGTCAAGAAAGAGGATAGGAAGAAAACCAATGCATTTGAGAGAATGTGGGGCTGGAGAAGAGTGCGGAGGATCCCATGGAGAGCCAAAAGGACAAACAAGTGGGTCCTAGAGCAGATCAAGCCAGAAACCTCCCTGGAAGAAGCCAAGATGACCAAAGTGAGGCTGTCATACCTCAGACACATCATGAGAAGAGGGGACTCTTTGGGAAAAGACAATAATGCTGGGGAAGATGGAGGGAAGGAGGAAAAGAAGAAGGCCACAGGCCAGATAGAGGAACTCTATTAAGGAGGTCATGGGTTTTTGGGGTTGCAGGTTTTAAGCAGAGCAGTGCAGGACAGAGGGTCTTGGAGATGTCTCATCCATAGGGTCGCCATGGTTTGAGATCGACTTGAGGGCAGTTAACAACAACAACAACATTATTATTATTATTATTATTATTATTCACCCTCTTCTCTCCTCTCCTGCTCCTCCTTGGACTCTCTTCTGGCTAAATAAACGATCCCTTTGGGCGACGTTTGGGATCCTCTCGCCGCACCGGAACGATAATCGGCGTTTGTAAATGTAATCAACCTTGAGGTCTTGTTACTTTCACAGGTGCAATTAACATTACCATCTGCTAATCCATGATTAATGATGTTGACAAATATGCTACAACGTGTTGTTTAATTTTCTCTTTAAAGTGTGTTGATGCTTATTTCCCATTCAACGCCTCCCCGTCTCCTCTCACTTCACTTTGGTAAAATAAAAGGTACGCGCGTGTGTCCCATTAAAGAGCAGAAAGGCGTTGGAACGGTTTCCCCGACGGAGGGTACCCCCGTGCCCTGCTGTTAATGCACCAAACAATTTTTTTCACTTTAGTTCGGTTTTTGTTTTTGTCGTTCGCAAGTGCTGTTAAACTTCGAACCAGCTGCAGCGATGACAGATTCGGAGCCGGGGGGGGGGGGGTCACCATCGCTAAATGGGAACCTAATTGCCAAGGCAGGTGCCAACTGTGCCAACTGTGAATGAGTCAAGGGGACCAAAATATGGAGACTTCCTTGGGAATGGCATATGGCACGCTTTGAAAGCGAATTCCCTCTTCTCAACCCGTCTCAACACTTAAGTGACGTGATAATGAAGTGGCACATTATATTTTTTTAAAAATATTGACTTGGATCCAAGATGTTCCATTTCCTAATTATGGGTAAGGAATCTCTGATCTTCTTAGTTGGTTGTGGTTGTTGTGTGTCTCCAAGTAATTTCTGTCTTATGGAGGACCAAAGGGAAACTTTGCAGGTGGATAGACTCAGTCAAGGAAGCCCCAACTGTCCTGAGTTTGCAAGGCCTGTGGATAATGGGTTGACTTGCAGGTCTTTAGTTTGTCCTTGACTGTCTTCAAGTTGTTTCTGACTTATGGTAACCCTAAGCCCTAAGCTGAACCTATTGTGGGGTTTTCTTAGCAAGGTTTGTTCAGAGGTGGTTTGCCATTGCTTTCCCTGAAGCTGAGAGAGTGTGATTTGCCAAGGTCATGGCCAAGTAGGGAACTAGACCTTGTCAAGCCAACTTTGACTTGTGGCAACCCTGGCATGATGCAGTGGTTTGAGCATTGGACTGCAACACGGGAGATCAGGGTTTGATTCCCAACTTGGCCATAAAACCCATTAGGTGACCTTGTGCACGTCACATGCTCTCAGCTTCAGAGGAAGGCCATGGCCAACCTCCTCTGAAGAAATCTTGCCAAGAAAATCTCAGGATAGGTTTGCCTTAGGGTCACTGTAAGTCAGAAAGGTCTGGAAGGCACACAACAACAACAACATAATATTCAAGATGCATTAATAATGGATTTTTGACAGCCAGCATAGCATAGTGGTTTGAGCATTAGATGATGACTCTGGGGACCAGAGTTTGGATTCCTACTTGCCCATGAAACCCCACTGGATGACCCTGGGTATGTCACACTGTCTCAGCCTCAGAGGGAGGCCATGGCAAATCTCTTCTGAACAAAACTTGCTAAGAAAGCCCTGTGATAGGTTTGACGTAGCATTGCCATAAGTCGAAAATGACTTGAAGACACATAGCATAGAATCATAGTACTGGAAGAGACTTCAAGAGTTATCCAGGCCAACCCCATGTATCATGCAGGAATACTCTATCTATTTATTTATCTATCTATTTCCTCTGCAATTTGGATTGTGCCAGGAATTCTGTGCTTGCTCTTGCTGCTTTTCCGTAATGCTTGACATCTAACCATGGAGTTAAATGGGATGCGAAAGGCTATGCGTTACCCGCCAGAATAAATTGGGAGCTTGTTTTTGTCAATATGTTCACAGTTTTACCTAGTTTCATTAATACCTCCCTTGAAAAAGATTGTTATTGCTGCTGGATTAAACTCCCCCTTCTCCAATATTCTCTCCATTAGCATTGGTGGCTAATATACATTTTAATACAAACACTATTCCTAAATGGCTGCTCAACTCTCCGGTTTAATGTTTCTTTTAAACGGGAGGCTCTGAAATGAGGAATGAAGGCGGATGTGGGACTTTGACAAATATCCACACAGATCTCAAAAGCCAAGTTACACTTCTCCGAGCGGAATTATCTTAATAGGAGTTCAGTTTTATTTTCCCTGGCAGTATTTCACTTTATTTCACCTTCCAAAGGGGTTTTATTTATTTCTTTTGATCCATTTTTTCAATGTATATTATGACCTAAATGCCCGAAAATCTCCAGATCCCGTCTGATCTTGGAAGCTAAGCAAGGTCAGCCTTGGTTAGTATTTGGAGGGGGACCGGCAATGCATGCTTTAAGGCTACAATTCACAGGAAGGAGCTGGCAAAACAGCCTCTGAGGCTGCATCTGCACTGCAGAATTAATACACTTCAACTCTGCTTTAAAACTATCCTGGAAGCCTGGGATTTGTAGTTTTGTTGTGACCTCAGAGCTCTCGGAGAGAGAAGGCAAAGGACCTCACTGAACTACAAAACCCAGAATTCCATAGCACTGATCACTTAAAATGGTGTCAAACTGGGTTAATTCTGCAATGTAGATGCAGCCCATGTCATTTCTGCTTCTGGTACCCAGGTTTCTGTTAAAGAAAGGATGCTCAGGGTCACATCTTTTTGGTTAAGAGTTATCCCTGGGGTTTTTTTGTGTGTGTGTGTGTGTGTATGTGTGTGTGTGTGTGTGTGTGTGTGTGTGTATATATATATATATATATATATATATATATATTTGTGGACTTTTGTAGCCTCTTGTATTAGTGAGATATAGCCATCCCAATCTAAATGTTACAACCGATCCCTTGTAGATGAATTAAATATAATGCCCAGGCTTGGACCTTTGCCCAGGTAGCGCCTATTTTCAATTTTCGTTTTGCAATCCGAACTAGGGGAGAGTTTGCTTATAATTAAAGTACTTGAAAGTGTGTGTGTGGGTATTAAAAAAATAAGCTATATATGTGTCTCTTTTTATCTGAAAAGAAGCATTTTCCTGGTAGGCATTTCAGCTCCTGGACTCTGGAAAAGATTATTATGTAAATTATTTTTTCCCCTCCTATCCAAAAATCATTATAATATGCAATTTCGGGAAACGCTCTTGACCAGCTGCTGCTTCTCTTAGAAATGAGCCTGTATGATTGTTTACCACGCCAAAAAAAGGAAAGGGGAAAAAATATGACAGGCATTTGGGATAAATCACATTGGGATGAAGAAGCTATCTATATTTATTTTCAAATCTGCTTGCTAGATATTGGTAATGCTAAAGCCCAGAGACTTAAGCCCACGGATAGCCACGAGATAATGTAGGAAAGTCAAAATATGGATGGTCATCGATGTCTGGAGGCAGCCATTTTGAAGCAAGAAAAGGCATCCGGTCAACATATCGGAAGTCCTATATACTTTCCAATTGTCCCAGTTTGGTAGGGAAAATCCCAGTTAATCATTTGTCATTCCACTTTTCATCTGCTGTTAAAATGTCCCAGTTTCTTTCTCCTCTTCCCTCCTTTGTCCTCAACTCACTTCCATTACTGCAAACTGATTCAAAGTGCAAAATTAGGTTGCAGTAGGCAAGTGGAGAGCCAGCGTAGCATAGTGGTTTGAGCATTGGACTCTGGAAACCAGGGTTCGATTCCCAGCATGTCACACTTTCTCAGCTTCAGAGGATGGGAAATGGCAAGCCTCCTCTGAAGAAATCTTGGCAAGAAAAACCAAGGATAGGTTCTCCTTAGGGTCTCCATATGCTGGAAATGACTTGAAGGCACAACGACAAAGGGATACCGCACTAGCAGTGGAGTACCTCAATCGAGAAGCTGAGTTTGTAAGGCCTGAGCAGGGAACTGATATAAACATCTCTGATCATACTGATCAGCAAATTTTCTGGGATATATAAAACACGGATCTCCAAAATAAAATTGGAAGGAACAGGAACAAAACTCTGGGACTTTGTGGTCTTTTTCACTAGTTTGGATGGACACTTATTCCCATATATCCTCGACTGTAAGTCAACATCATGTTTAAGCCAAGGGCAGGTTTTGGAGCCCGAATTATGGATTTTGATATGACCCTTGGATAAATTGAGGGTAAAATTTAGGGGCATGTAACAAGGGACATAAAGGATGAAGCAAAGGAAAATTATGCTAAATAATTTACAAAATCCCAGCAAGCATAACTGTTTGTGCTCACACTAAAGTCTAGATAGATGAGAGAGTAGTGCTTCCAGAACAGATTACGCTCTTGACTTTTAAAAAGGATGGTTCCTTTTTAAATCAGAGTTTAAGTACAGTACTTACATAAGTCAGCTCTAGACTTATACATGAGTATATACAGTCATATAATTTTTTGGGTTTGTGTATGATTTAAAAGGGTTACGGAGAGTATAGATTATAGTCGATGCGATGGGACAGATTGAGGAGAAGCTGCACGTGCGGCACGGAATTGGAAAGAGACCTATTTGTCCCAATAAAGTTCCATGCCGGGGATCAAAATACAGATATATAGATATTGTTCTTTCGATACGGCAGCGTCCGTTCGGTCAACAAGTTGCGGCTGGCGAGTTGGGCGAGCCTGCTGGCCAGGTTCTCAGTGCGAGAAAATCCCCCCAAACTGTCAATCGCCAATAGAGTCATCAATAGCAATGCAACGGCAGCTGCCTATTGATCCGGAGGCAGAGATGCTCCGAGCGAGAGCACGCTTTCTCTCCCTAGTGATTTGGGCTAACTATTGACAGGTTGAATTGGCTATTGGGGTCCTATTAAGAGAGCAGCTGGCAGCTGGGAAGGGAATTGAGGCAGGGAAGAGAGAAAGCGGCCCACCAAGACTGGCATGAAGAATGCAAAGGCGCTCGCAAGGGGTGCAAAACTATTGGAGTCGTCCCCTTGCCACTTTTTTGTCCTTAAACATAGTCAGAGCAAAACAGAGAAACCATTTGTTGTTGCGAAGTTCTCCTTCTGTAGCCACAGATTCTTCTTTTTTAAAATAATATCTTTATTTGCGTTATATACACTACCTTACAACAAACGCTTGTTTTAAAATGTAGTGAGCTTTGATCTTAATCCTGGATAGGAATCATGTTGGGATTCACAAGTTGTTTGACTTCACAAGTTGTCGGACTTCACAAGACCCAGAAACCTTAGTCTTATGGCAGCCCTATGAATGTAAGGCCTCCAAGCACTCTGGTTCACTAACAGCTCTGTTCAGGACAATAACATCCACAATCCACAAAACAGGGATACCTTTAACTGGCCAACTGAAATGCACAAAATACATGTTATTGTACTTTGCCATATGGCCAACACAGCTACCCCTGAATAAGAGCCCTGCTCTCAGGTCTTGCAAACTCTGGGCGACCATGGCCTCCTTGCTTGAATCGTAGGCTTCCTTGTTATCAAACAAAATAATTGTCTTTCCATTTTGGGAACCACAGCAAAGAAGGAAACACAGTTGTTAAACATGGGGTGCTTTTTTGTCTTTTGGGGGTCCAAACAGAAAGGAATATGTTCCCTTTCAACTGGGCTGAACTAATGATGGAAAACAGAGGACTGGAGGCCTCTTCACTCCTTTTTCCCCTCCCTTCTTTTTTCCTGCGTTTTTGAGGAACCCCCTCTTCCTTTTCACAGCCGAGTATTTAATTAGGGCTGATTGTCGTTAGCATGTTCAATAACTACTCATTAGAAAGAGGAGGTGTCCGATGATCTGGCCTAGCCCCGAGCGTTGGATTTGAGAGGAGGGGGGTTCATTAGGAAGGAAGCAATTTATTTTAGCAAGCCATGTGTGCAGAAGCAAACCCTTCCCCTCAATTTTTCAAGGTTAAAGGGTAGAGCAGTGCGAGCTTTTGTTGCTGTTTTAGGAAGAGGTCCTGAGAGCTTGGCTTGATGTTCCTTCAAGTTGCCTGTCGACTCATAACGAACCCATGAACTTTGCAGGGTTTTCTTAGCCAAGGAGTCCTCAGAGATGGTTTTGCTAGTCCCTGCCTCTGAAATATAGCTTATAGCACCTGGGATTCATTGGCAGTCTTCCATCCAAGCGCTGACCCTCCTTAGCTTCCAAGATCAGATGGTCTTCCATCCAAGGGCTGACCCTCATTAATTTCCAAGATCAGATGGTCTTCCATCCAAGGGTTGACCCTCATTAACTTCCAAGATCAGACGGTCTTCCATCCAAAGTCTGATCTTCATTAACTTCCAAGATCAGATGGTCTTCCATCCAAGGGCTGACACTCATTAATTTCTAAGATCAGATGGTCTTCTATCCAAGGTCTGGCCCTCCTTAGCTTCCAAGATTAGACGGTCTTCTATCCAAGGGCTGAATTTCCTTAGCTTCCAAGATCAGACAGTTTTCCATCCAAAGTCTGACCCTCCTTAGCTTCCAAGATCAGACAGTTTTCCATCCAAAGTCTGACCCTCCTTAGTTTCCAAGATCAGACAGTTTTCCATCCAAAGTCTGACCCTCCTTAGTTTCCAAGATCAGACAGTTTTCCATCCAAAGTCTGATCCTCCTTAGCTTCCAAGATCCGACGGTCTTCCATCCAAGGGTGAACTTCCTTAGCTTTCAAGATCAGACAGGATCTGGTGCTTTGAGGGTATTTAGACCCTCACTGAGCTATACCTATCCAGGGGTAGCCCCGTTGGCCATGTAGCAAAGTACAGTAATATCCCAAATCCACAAAACAGGGATACGTTTATTGGAACAACCATAATGCAGAAAACAGGTTGGCAGCTTTCAAAGCTGTCATTTATTGCTTCCAAGGTGAAATCGGAGCATTTGAAAAGTTTTCCCCAGGTCACTTTTGCAAAGTTCTTCCGATGTATTGCGTCCATTATAACATTTTTGTGTTGATCTCGTAGCACCTTTGAGACTAACTGAAAGAAAGAAGTTGGCAGCATGAGCTGTCCTAGACTTTAGTCTCAGATGCATTTAGTGGAGTGAAAACCAGGGACAGATGTATATATACCATTGGTATGGGAGAATGTCAATGCAAATTCAAAATCCTTTGTGTATGGAAATGAAGTAGCAAGCTACAAACTACGAAAGCTCATGCTGCCAACTTCTTTCTTTCTGTTAGTCTCAAAGGTGCTACAAGATCTCTTGATATACTGATTCTACAGGCAAACATGGCTATATCTTTGAATTTTTGTGCTGAGTGTTTGAAACAACACTCAACACAAAAATGTCATCATGGACCCAATGCACTGGAAGAACTCTGCAAAAGTAAAGTGACCTGGGGAAAACTTTTCAAAGGCTCCAATTACACCTTCATATGTAAATAGAGGCAAATGCAAGGCTGGGCTTTGTACCTTTGCACTTGCAAACCCTTGCGATTGTGAGATTTGATAAAAACATCCTTTGATTGCATCCTTTGGGAATCCTACCCACCATCCCATGCTATCTTGAAAAACAACGCTCAAACCCTTGCATTTCAAATACTTCCAAAAGAGAGCTCGACCAGAGATGTTGAAGATTGGGAGGCCACATTTTGCAAACAAAACATCGCACAAGGGATGCTTACAGAAACGGCAACCTTTGCTGCCTTCGCGCTGTGGATTTTTGTGCCGTCCAAAACCAACCTGGCTCCATCTTGCGAGATAAGCCGTCTTTTATGCAAATGTTTGTTTAGTACAATTTGCTTGAGGAGGAATAGAAAGAAGAAGAAGAAAAGCAGAGGGAGGAGAGAACCAGGTTGGATTCCAAAGGCATTAAATGATAAAACGGCATTATTTTCCATGTGCAAAGGCACTTTTTTACATACACTTTTGGGGCCCCATTGGAGTTGGGGAGGGATAGGAGGCAAAATTTATGCATGGCAAGATAATTTCACACCGATGCTAAGCTCATGTCAGGCGCCATTCAAAAGTCAACATATGCAAGGTTTTCTTTTGTGCTTTGCTGAGAATCTGAAGTGAAAGCACATGCATATATATATATATATATATGGCATAGATATAGGCACGCATGTGCCACAGACGCACAAAACAGCCCTTGCCTAGGGTCAAAAACAGAAAGATAACAAGTTCTTAATGCAAACCTTATTTGCACAACAATTCCCTTTCCCTGTTTGCTCTCCGGAGAAGCTATCAAGCCGATCACAACAGTATCTTCCTCTTTTAATACACAAATACATGCATTTCTGTGCCTGGTGTACAATGGGCTCCCTTCTGGCTGATGTGACCCCAGACACTGGCTTTAAATGACAAAAAGGAGGCCCCTACCTTGAAGGGTTGTGTGTTTCCATTTTCATTTTGACCTCATCGGATTTCTTACCCTTGTCTTTCACTTTACCACCACAAACCGCAAGCCGTCTCCAAAATTCATGGAGGGAAATAACCCTGGAAAATATCAAGAATTAAACATTGTGAGCCAGTGTGACATCGTTGTTTGAGTGTTGGACTGTGACTCTGGAGACCAGGGTTCGAGTCCCTGCTCAGCCGTATATATCACAATCCATTGTTATCTATCTATAGATAATATACTTTCAGTACAAACACACACATATACATGGGATCCAGGATGGTGTAGTTCAGTGATTCCCAAACTCTGTTCCTCCAGGTGTTTTGAACTTCAGTTCCCAGAAGCCTCAGGCATCTTGGCCAATAGTCTAGGATTCTGGAAGTTGACGTCCAAAATACCGAGAAGGCAAGAGTTTGGGGACCACTGGTTTGAGCATTGGTCTATGACTCTGGAGAGCAGGATTCGAGTCTCAGTTTGGCCATGGAAACCTACTGGGTGAGCCTGGGCAAGTCACACTCTCTCAGCCTCAGTGGATGGCAATGCCAAACCTGATACGTTTGCCTTAGAGTCGCCATGAGTCGAAAACGACTTGAAGGCACACAACAACAGCAACAATATCTTGGGAGCCGAGCCACTTCTTGGAGGCTCCGTTGATCTTCTTGCGGCTTCGTGGGAATATTGAGATTTATCGTCGGAGGTGGAAGCGTTTCAACGAAGGGTTGGTTCGGTTGTGTTAATTATGAAAATCTAAAGCTAATCTATGTTTAATGTCAAATTTTTGTCAAATTTGTGGAGGAATTAGGAGGGAAGATGAACAGGGATGGGGAGGGAGAGACCTCCAAACGGAGAACAAGGTGCAATTAAAACTCCCGAAATGTACAGGAGACTAATTGCAAAGGGATGACAAATATAGTTATCATTGCCGACTAATTAGCGAGCCGGCTTCAGTGTTTCTGGCCTTGATTAATCCTGACTATGTGTTAATAAGTTAGGGGAAATGGCTTGTAACTTGTGAATATATATATATATATATATATACACACACTATTTGCTTTGCTGTCCGCCTTGGGTGGGATGGAGATGTCCCTGGGTACACACAAACACACACATTCGCTCATGAGAAATGTGGCCCAACACTTTTATAGCTTGCTTAGTGCCCAATATTTTGTAGCCATTAATTTGACACAATATTTTGCTTTTTAAAACTTCATTGGCAGAGAGATCTGGGAAAAGCCACCACTTAAACTGGGAGGCCACAGACGCACAGCAGACTTGCCGCCTCCAAGTAAAAATTCTGAAAATTTCATTTTTTCTCCCCTCCAGCCTTCCAATTTCTACTGTGCTTAAAACTTCAGTCGAACATGCAGAAATAGAGCGTGGGCGTCCGACGAAAAAGGACAAAGCAACTCAGGGATTGTGAACAGAACAAATGGAAGACCAGTGTTCATTATCTCCCTTGCTGCAATGCTAGACATTCAGGTTTGTTGTTGTTGTGTGGCTGCAAGTCACTTTCGACTTATGGTAATCCTAAGGTGAACCTATAATGGGGTTTTCTTGGCACGATTTGTTCAGAGGAGGCTTGCCATGGCCTTTCCCTGAGGCTGAGAAAGTGTGACTTACCTCAAAGTCACCCAGAACGTTTGGTTCTCCACATGTTTCAAACAATCGCTCTCATCCATCTCTACTTTACTTATGGTAAGAGATTGTGGGGCTCTTCCTCCAAAGCACCTGGAGGACCAAACGTTCCTCAATCCTATGCAAAAGCACTTGAGATCTTACTGAAATGGTTGTCTCTTCCTTCTCTCCATTGCATGCACCCAGTTCTCTGAGCAGCAATTAAAATGAAATTTGGTGCCCCAATTTTGGATCATTCGGAGCTCCAAGCTGGGAGAAAAATGGTATTCGCTATTTCACGCCATTGTTCAAGGTGCCAAAAAGGGACATCAACCCAACTTGTAACACTAGATCAACTCTTCTGACACCTCCGTTGTGCCTGGAGATTTACACCTTTATCTTTTTGCGCTGAAAGGTAAGACTAATAGTAAAATGTTAATGCCGTATTCTGGGGTAATGCCATACATAAACGAATGACATCACGGGGGAAATGTAGATAAATCACCGCAGTGTTCAGAAAGTAATTGGTTGGGGAGTGGAAAACAAACAGGTTTGGTGAACAGTTGCTTGGTAGGTTGTTGTATTTCCTTTTTTTTGGAGGTGATGGAACAAGGTTTGAACTCCATAGATTCCAGGTTGCAAGCGGTCAGAGGATGGAAACTTCTGCCTGTTTCTTGCAAAGTTGGGATCTTTGCGAGCAAGGTCCAAAAATCTAGTCACAAGCAACCCATGTAACAAGGAGGCAAAATCCATCCATTTTATCTGCCTTGAGTGTTGTTGGTTTTTTAAGGCTTCCATTCTTTCGATCCCCAATATGGGGTAAGGTGAGAAGTTTGGTAAATTTTTCTGTTATGAAAGGAAATCCCCACTTGTGTTGTTCTTGTTGTTGTGTGCCTTCAAGTTGTTTCCGAGTTAAGGTGACCCTAAGGTGACTCTATCATGGGGTTTTCTTGGCAAGATTTCTTCAGACGGGGTTTGCCATGACCATCCTCTGAAGCTGAGAGTGTGTGACTTGCCCAAGGTCAGCCAGCAGGTTTCCATAGCCAAGCTGGGATTTGAACCCTGTTCTCCAGAGTCCTAGTCCAATGCTCAAACGACTAGATCACACTGCATTGTGTCAAATTAATGGCTACAGAGATTCTCAGCATAGAGAGGATGGTTGCAGTCTAGGCTGAATTTGTGTAGTTCCTCTATGGTCATTATTTTTGTTTGCTTTATTTCCCGCATCAAGCCTGCCTTGGCACTTTCTTCTTCTACCATGATGGCCCTCTCAAAACATCTCAAGGGCTTTCCCAGAGAGAAGGATGAAGGTTTGCCCTTTGCAGAAGGTCAGACCAGATCTCATGGTTCTAAGTTAGAGGAGGGTAGATTTCGACTGAATCTTGGAAGGAAATTTCCAACAGGAAGAGTGATTCAGTGATGGAACCAAGGACCTGGAGAGGTGTGTGTGTGGGGGGTCTCTTTCCATGGATATTTCAAAAAAGTTTTGGACATTATCTTGCTGGGGATGCACCAGCTGGATTTTTCTGCAGAAAAAGGCTGGACAACTCCATTCTGGGGTGGTTGTTGTTGTTAGCTACCCTTGAGTCAACTCCAGCACATGGCAACCCTGTGGATGAGACATCTCCAAGAATACCTATCCTCCACCGCCTTGCCCAGATCCTGCAAGCTCTTCCTTATAATCCCCCTGATCGAGTTTATCCATCTGGTTTGTGGTCTTCCTCTCTTTCTTCTCCCCGCTACCTTTCCTAGCATTATTGTTTTTCCTAGTGAGCCTTCTCATTATGTGGCCAAAGTACGATAGTCTCAGCTTGATCGTCTTAGCTTCCAAGGAGAGCTCTGGTCTGATCTGTTCAAGAACCCATTTGTTTGTACCAGCTGGATTTTCTGCAGGAAAAGGCTGGACAACTCTTTGCTGGAGATGCACCGGCTGGATTTTCTTCAGAAAAAGACTGGACAGCTCCTTGCTGGAGATGCACCAGCTGGATTTTCTGCATCGAGTTGGACTCCATGGCCCTGTCAGCATGAAGGCCCTGGCGTTTAGTTTTTTTTACTCCCCTTTGGAAATAATTCAGGCTCTTTCTTGGAAAGCGAGGAGCGCCATTACATCCCTGTGCATGGAGGGTGAACTTATCTCTGTTGCCACAGTAACGCTACGGTGGTCGGGCGAGGGTGCCCCCTTCCCCGTTGCAGGAGATGTCCCGTTGACCTCACTTAGAATTATTAGCTTTAGCCAAATAAAATAATTTGTATTAATAAAGAGGCCATTTTCTCTCGGCTCCCAAGCGCGCCTTTTCCCCAGAAGGCAGAGTGACTCCTTAATTACACTTTTAACGGCGCGGTGATTAATGTTCAATATGCAATACCCCGTTTAAATAAGTCACTTATTAACACCTTTAATATGTTTTAATTCCTCCCTCTCCCTCCTCAACTTGGCTGTCACATTAGCAGGCCGGCTTATGGGATGTGTAGGGTCCGCCGTGGGAGATGGGTTTATTCCGGGCACTAGATGGTGCTCTTATATTAGGCAATATCTTTATATGTCCAAGGACCAGGGAGGATGGTTGTCTACATTATACATTTAAAAGGGAATACAGGTTGAGTCTCCCTTCTCCGGAATTCCAAAATCCAAAGTATTCCCAAATCCAAAATTGTCCACCTGAGTGGCTGAGATGGCGACATCTTTGCTTTCTGCGGGTTCGGTGTGCACAAACTTTGTCTCATGCACAAAATTATTAAAAACATTACAGATTGTGTTTTCCTTTTCTGGAATTCCAAAATCCCAAAATGTTCCAAAACCCAAAATTGTCCACATGAGTGGCTGAGATAGTGACACCTTTGCTTTCTGAGGGTTCGGTGTGCACAGATTTTGTTTCATCCACAAAATTCATAAAAGTATTACAGGTTGCATCTCCCTTATTCTGACATTCTGACATCCAGACTCCTCCAAAATCCAAAATTGTCCTGGATGGCTGTGATGGTGGCACCTTTGCTTTCTGCGGGTTCAGTGTGCACAGACTTTGTTTCATGAACAAACTTATTAAAAATTATTACGGGTTGAGTCTCCCTTATCAGGAATTCCGAAATCCAAAATACTCCAAAATCATCCACCTGGCTGGATATTGTGTCTAAAAAGTCACCATTATGGAACGGGCATTAGGGCTGCGTCCGCAATGCAGAAGTAATCCAGTTTGACACCATGGCCCAATGCAGTTCTGGGAATTGTAGTTTTGTGGGACATTTCGCCGTCTCTGTCAGAGAGCTCTGGAGCCAGAACAAACTACGATGCCCAGAATCCAGAAGCTAAAGATCTGAATGGATGTTGCGTAGCAGATGGAGCAAAATTTGTTTTCCGCTGCTCCAGAACCTGGAGCCCAAAATAGTGGATCCCAATGACAAGTAAAGAGATTCAACCTAAAAATTAAAAAGAACCTTTTTAAAATGTAAGGGAGACATCTTACAGTACTGGAGACACCTTTGGCTGGAGACATCTCCTATCTGGCCTTGGAGGGTGGCAGATGCTCTATATTTGGAGGCCTTTAAGCAGAAATTGGATGAGCATTTTTAAGGGGGTGCTTGGATTGTGTATTCCTGCATGGCAAGGGGCTGGATTGGATGACCCTTGGGGGTCCCTTCCAACTCTGAGATCTTATGATGTATTGTCTCACTGGGCAGATCTTTTGCATATGGAAGAAGACCCTCTCGCTTGTGATGGTGAGGTTTTTACAGTTAAAATCTAAGGCTGGGGGGCAGAATATGACAGCAGGGGAGGGATGGGACCATTCTCGCCCCCAAACAAACCACTTCATGAATGAACATAAACAGGTAAATTGGTTGGGTTTCTTTTCTTTGCCCTGTCTTCATTCCGTAGAAAATTACGACGACGCGCTCCCTATAATAGAGTTATTTAAGTCGGTCTGCAGAGGTAGAAAGAGTCGCCGTAATTATGGCCATTTCTTAGGAAGCTGGGAGGGAAACGCAGAGGTGGAACCGCTTTTCGGCAAAGCCGGCAGCAGGGTCGTTCTCGTTCTTGTCGCCACCTTTTTTTTTTTAAAAAAAACAACCCAAATAAAATAATAAAAATTTCTCCATCTCTCTCCAATCTCTCTCCGGCAGAAGCAAGCGTGAAGGCCTTTCCAAGCAAGGCACAGCGGGAAGCCAGAGAAATAATTGTTTTATTTCATTAGCAAAGTGTTTACTTCTCTCTCTCTCTCTTTGGTTTAATCGCTTTGGAAGGTAGGAGGGATACAAAAAATAATAATAAAATAAGCCACCGCATTTCAAATATGCCTCTTTTTTTTTTGCTTTCACGGCAGGCAATTCGGAGCACCTTCCCTCCTCCTTTCTCCCACCGGCCTTTACGCCATTATTCACCGCTTTAATGTAGGCTCAGCCCGACATAGCAAACATTTCTGTTCATGGTTGTGATTTATTATTTCTCATGACGGGAGGGGAAGGGGGAAAAATATAAAATTAAAAGTCGTTTGCAAGTCTTGCAAGGAACAGTGTAGTTTTATTTTATTTTATTTTATTTTTTAAAGAAAGGGATACCCTGTGATTGCCTTGGCTAGTGATATTTTATTGGCACTTAAAGTTGCAAAAATATTAATTTCGACGGAAGGGTTATCTTTCCTTGGGAGGAGTTCAGTCACCATCAAAAAAACTATCTCCAAGCCTTGTCTTTCTTCTTTGCATTCCTCAATTCGGGAAAACGTGTTTCCTCGGAAGTAAATGCTCATGGTGTCGTTTCTAAGTAAAGGTGCAGGAAATTGCAGCTAGAATATTTATAATTAATTGACTCTCCCCAAAGACCTCGACCCACCTTCCTCAAGCACTGCAGAACTCTGTATTATTCCCCAAATACCCCTATTTCCCTCTGCAGTCCCTCTCAAAATGGCGGCGGGATGTGAGATTTCAAGCCTCTGTAACATAACATACCAGTTGACATTTGACAGATGAAAATGAGACACGTGTGGCCAAACAACATTGGAGGATGGGAGTCAGAATTACAAATATTATGGATGAGGAAGAACACATACGCTAGAAGAGAACGCCATAGTTTGCTTTGCCTGAGCTTACTGGGAAAGGCAAGACTTTGCCTTCTTTTCTCCTCTCCCACTTGCAGAGTTAACTGAGCGCAAATGACTTTTGCACTTTGGAAATAAGATGACGGATGAGATGGTTGTTTGATCTGATCTGGTAGAAGTCTTCTAATGTTAAGTTAAATGTACCTACTGGGGTGGGCAAATTGTGCACTTTTGCACTTTGACTCAGTTTGCAGCAACTGAAGAAAGCTGAGGACAATGGGGGAAAGTGGGAGGAGGAGAGAAAAACCAGGACATTTTAAAAGTAGCTGAAAAAGTGGGAAGGCAGAGGATTAATTGTGACTTTTTCTGCCAAATTGGAGGCAGCTGGAGAGTAAGCCACAAAGAACAGCAGACTCAAGCCAACACTCCAAATGGAGTATATATATAGCCAGATTTGTTAACATACATCCCTTGTTAACCTTGTATACTTCGTCCTCTTTGTTTCCTCCTTGTCTAATTGTAGTTTATGAGCTCCATGGTTAGTTGCTAAGCATGCAGCTAGGTGTGAGATGCCAAATGGAGCTTCAGTGGTAGGTACGTATCTGTTTTTTCCTTCTTTTAGTCTGTAAAATGCCCTGTCCATAGATGGAGCTGTATCACCAAGAATGATACTTTTTTGTTTCTTTCTAGAAAGGAATGCACTTTCCCCTCAAATGTCTAGTTAACCAAAGCATGATAGGGCATGTATTTCTTAGCAAGTGTTGCCAGGTTTTCAAAAACAGCAATAAGGGACAGTCGAAATCCACAGCAGTCAGGACATTTGTTTCCTTTCCGTAGGGGAAATATTGATTCCAGTTCACTTAGCTATGTATTTCTCTGTAAAATTAATGTATTTCCCACATTTATAAAATATGCGATGCACACATCTTGCTTAGTCCACATATAAGGAAAAGGTTTATGGATCTCAAATAGGGGATATTCTTTACTGTAAGTGACACCTGCTGGTCCTATTAGGGGCAGGCTATCTGGTCCATAAATAAGGTTTTTTGTTGTTGTTTTTTTAAATAAGGGACAACTGCCAGTCCTACACAGGACAAATTTTCCAGCTCTCATGTAAGGGATATCCCTTATAACAATGACAACTGCCAGTCCTATAAGGGACATAAATAAGGGACTCATATAGCAGGCATCCCTTATAATAAGAGACACCTGTCAGTTCTATATGGAAGAAACTTTCTGCCCCTTAAAGAAGGACATATCCTTTATAATAAGGGACAAACTTTCTGGCCCATAAATCGGGGACATAATAAGGGACACTTGCCAGTCCTGAAAGGGGTAAGCTCTCTGGCCAAAAAATAAGAGACAACAATAAAGGACACCTGGCATCCCTGTTCACAGCAGTCACTCCCAGTCCAACCTTTTCCTTCTCCAGTTTGTTGTCACCATTTTGATGATGGGAAAACCTAGCTTTCTTTTGCAACCCATGAGTCCTTTTGCATCTCAGCGGCATGGCCCTTCTCTTCTCATCATGCCACCTGCCGCATCCATCTTGAAACAAATCCCATTTAAAAAAGAAGAAGAAATAAAACTGAGGTGCTGTCCCTGTTTTGCTTTTCCCTTTTGTGTGTGTGTGTCCGTCTCCCCTTCTCTTCCGTCCCACCTTTTAATATCATTTTCACTTGCTGTCGGAGGCCCGGGCCCTGTAATTTCTCACTGACCTCGAATGGCCCTTGGCGTTTTACTCCGTATTTAAGCCGAAGAAGACAGAGGTAAGTATCAAATAAGCCGCCGTTCCTTATTTACCCTGCCAATTTCGTTTGATAGCGAGAGAGGCGGTATTGAAATTAACTCGGCTGTTGTCTAATGCCGGGGAATGTTTACTGGCGAGGAGAGGAGATGGATTGTAGCAACCAATTACGGACACACAAGGCCTGATTACGGGCCACTCAAGAACGGCAGCCATTTAGGGTGATGAATTTCAGATTACCTTTGGCATGGCTTACCTTCTGTCAGCGGCTGGGAGCCGAGGAGCTGAGAGCTTTGCATTTTTGCAAAGCCACTCAATAGCCTTTCCCAACGGTTCTTGTTTTGGGTCAAGCCAAAAGGAACTAGTATGATCCAAGGCTGGCTCTACTTTGAGGCAATAGGTTCAACGGAGCAGAAAAGAGTCCACCTTTTGAGGTTCAGTCCAGAGCTTTTGCATTGGTTCTGTTTTCGGCTCAAGCCAAAAGGGACCAGTATGATCCAAGGCCGGCTCTACTGTGAGGTAATAGGGTCAACGGAGCAGAAACAGTCCACCTTTTGAAGTTTAGTCCAAAGTTTTTCCAACGGTTCTGTTTTTGGTTCAAGCCAAAACAGACTGGTATGATCCAAGGCCAGCTCTACCATGAGACAACAGGGACAATGAAATAGAAGACAGTCAGCCTTTAAAGGTTCAGTCCAAAGCCTTTCCAATGGTTCTGTTTTTGGTTCAAGCCAAAAGGGACCGGTACGATCCGAGATCGGCTCTACCATGAAGCAACAGGGTCAACAAAGTAAAAGAAGGTCAGTCTTCCAAGGTTCAGTCCAGGGCTAGGAAGGAACAAGTTGCAAATAACAAGGAGCACCTGTTTGTGAGTATGGGCCTTCAAGTTGCAGTCGACTTCTGAGGACCTCATGACTTTCATAGGGGCTTAGCCCTCTTCTGATTTCTTGACTGCAATCTCCAGTCTGATCGTTATGTCCTTGCAAGTATTCCAAAATCCGATATAAAATCCATTGCCCAAAACAGTCCTGGTCCCAAGCATTTCCGATAAGGGAGACTCTACCTGTACAGTGGGCAAATCTTGCCAAGAAAACTGCATGATAGGGTTGCCTTATTGTGAGTTGTGTGCCTTCAAGTAGTTTCTGACATATGGAGACCCTAAGGCGGCGCTATCCTGGGTTTTCTTGGCAAGATTTGTTCAGAGGAGGTTTGCCATTGCCTTCCTCTGAGACTGAGAGAGTGTGACTTGCCCAAGGTCACCCAGTGGATTTCATGGCTGAGTGGGAATCAAATCCTGGTCTCCCAAGTCTTAATCCAATGCCCAAACCACTATGCCATGCTATATCTCCATAACGTATTTGAAATGACTTGAAGGCACACATGACTAGGAATAAAATTCAGGACCTCAGACAGCTCCTTTGAAACCTGATTAGGAAATGATTCAGCACCCCACTGAAAATGGATCAAAACTCGCTCTGAGTGATGATCCAGTCCTGCTTAAATATATGTCCTACCAAATAAAACCAGGCTTATTCCCAAGGGGACATGCTCGCTTGGGACCAAAGTTAAGATCTCCTCTTCCTCCTCCTCCTCCTTCTTCCATATTCAGTGCCACCGGTAGTTTTCCAGAGTGCTTGCTTCCTCTGCAACATACTTTTGGAAGCACACATATTTTCTAATGCTTGTTGGATTATACGGCTTTTGCGGTCATGTTTCACTGTCAGTGTGCTGCCTGCTTGTGGTTTGTTTTGTCTAGTCATCTCTTCTCTAAACAATCACTGCGAGTGATCCATCATAGGTTTTCAATATTTCCAAAGGGAACGGCAACAAAACAAAAAGCCACACACACACACATTTTTTGAAAGAGAAAAAACAACATCTCTTCCTGCCAAAGTATCTCTGCCCTTGTTATATAAACCTGCACTCACAAAGGAGAAAGATTTCCTGGTACTTTTCCCCACTTAGTGTAGAACAAATCCCATGAGAAAATATACAATTCTTTGGTATTAGGGGCACAGGACCCCCGTGAAAGTTAAATAAAATAAAATACAAATATTTTATTTTTTAACCTGAGAGATCACCTCTCTAGGAATCTCTAGGTCTGACATCTAGCAGAAGTTGACCATAGAATTGCACTGGAGAACCTACAAATGCCTAGAGAAGTGATTTCTCTAGGAATCCACTAGGTCCTCCAGCGTGACTCCATGGTCAACTTCCTACAGATTTGCACTGGAGGACCTAAAGATTCCTAGAGAGAACATATTGATCAAATCCACAATTAATCATGTTGGCAAAAGTCAACACTGCAAATGTGGAGGGCCAACGGTACTTTGCAATCTTCCTCTGAAATGCCACCAAACATGGTTAGGAGGACATAGGGTTCAAAGGTATAGCCATGTTAGTCTGTAGGTTCAGTATGTTGAGAGATCTTGTAGCCCCTTTGAGACTCACTGAAAGAAAGGTTGGCAGCAGGAGCTTTCCTAAACTTAAAGTCTACTTCCTCAGATGCATTTTTACAATATCTACATTTTCCTTGTCTCTTCTTTGCATGGATCAGCTGGCCTAGATTTGTTTTACCAGCCAACGTTGGGCTTTCCAGGTGGCCATAAAAGTTCTCTGCCCCAAGGTGTTTGCAGCTAAAGTTCCTCTTCTTAGGCTTGGCTTAGGTCTTGTAGCACCTTTGAGACTAACTGAAAGCAAGAAGTTGGCAGCATGAGCTTTCCTAGACTTCAGTCTACTTCCTCAGGTGCATTTATCCGAGGAATGCAGTAGACTGAAGTCTAGGAAAGCTTATGCTGCCAACTTCTTTCTTTCAGTGAGTCTCAAAGGTGCTACAAGATCTCTCTACGTATCTCATAGGGGTTACCAGTGAGACCCTATGAAAATGTGGGCAAACTGGGAAGGAAAATGGGTAGAGGTCAGGAAGGTTAGGGGCAAAGCTTTGGACATTGGGAGGTGGACCTGTTAGAGAAGCAGTGGACCTGAGCAGATCTTGAATCCAGTGCTTGGAAGTAACATGCTGCTTGTCTATCTGAGCTAAGATGTTTGAGTGCCTAACTCTTAAAAATCCGGGTTTGACCCCCCATGTATTTCACCATATTTGTGGGGCTGAATTCATATTGCCATCTCTTGTGTGAGAGGCTATTCTAGGATTGGGTTCACCTTGGATGGAGCTTTTAAAGTTCAGACTATAACCCAGAGAGGATTCCTCACCTTTGTGAGGACACATGGCCACCCTGCCAACTTGGTGGGGGCCAAACTTTCTTTGAAAATAATGTTCCTGGATTACTTTGGTACCTGGCAAAGACTTTATTTATTTTTTTAGGATATATGAACTATAGCTACCACTTCAATCCAGATATAGCAGAGCCTGAGAGCCCCCAAAAGTTTGGGAAACGCCAAGCCTTGGGTTCTGTTTGCTGGGCAGATGTGGAGGCGTGTATCTATCCACACATACCTTGAGAAAGTTGTATGTTATAAAACTCTTGGTAGAGGCGAGAGGGATTGGATGCTGTAAAGGGAAGCGTGCCTTGAGAATTAAAAGACTTCAGTCACTTGTGGGAAGGAGGCTTAGAATGACTGATTTTATGACTGCTTTCTGCCGTTTGAGCGATGTCGCATGTATTGGTTGTATTTATAACTCAATAGCTTCTCTCGGTTTCATTGTACCTTTTATGATGCTTGTGGCTTTATGATACTTCATCATTTTCCCCCAACCCTCCTTCCTCTCCCTCCTCGGATTCATTAACCTCCATTCTGGGTGGAACTAATGACAACGCAAGGAAGCTGTTTCAGAGAAGAAGGTGGTGGAAGAGGCAGAGACAAATATTCTAGGCTGCATCGATAGAAGTATAGTGTCTAGAGATGGAGGGAAGTCATAGTGCCACTCTATTCTGCTTCGGTCAGGCCTCACCTGGAATAAAACTATGTCCAGTTCAGGGCTCCACAGTTCAAAAAGGATGTTGAGATGGCTGGAGCGTGTCCAGAGGAAGGCGGCCAAAATGATGAAGGGCCTGGAAACCATGAAGCTCTATGAGGAGAGACTTAGGGAGCTGGGTATGTTTAGCCTGGAGAAGAGAAGGTTAAGAGGTGATACGATAGCCCTGTTTAAATATTTGAAGGGACCCAGAAGAGGTCATATGATAACCCTGTTTAGATATTTGAAGGGACGTCATATTGAGGATGGAGCAAGCTTGTTTTCTGCTGTTCCAGAGAATAAGACCCAGAACAGGTGATATGATAACCCTGTTTAAATGTTTGAAGGGACTTCATATTGAGGATGGAGCAAGCTTGTTTTCTGCTGTTCCAGAGAATAGGACCCAGAGCAATGGATGTAAGCTACAGGAAAAGAGATTCCAGCTCAACATTAGGAAGAACTTCCTGATAGTAAGCACTGTTCAACAGTGGAAGATGCTCCCTCAAAAGGTGGTGGAGTCTCCTTCTTTGGAGGTCTTTAAGCAGAGGCTGGACCGCCATCTGTTAGGGATGCTTTGATTGAGAGTTCCTGCATGTCAGAATGGGGTTAGACTGGATGGCCCTTGGGGGATCTCTTCCAACTCTGTGATTCTATGATTCTATTCTATGAGTTGCACTGGAGGACCTATATGTAGAGAGAACTTGTAGCATGTTTGAGACTAACTGAAAGAAAGAAGTTGGCAGCATGAGCTTTCCTAGACTTCAGTCTACTTCCTCAGATGCTTTACTGGAAGACCTAGTGATTCCTAGACAGGTGGAAAAAAATAGTATTTTTTTTAAATTGTGGTTTTTCTACTTTCATGGGGCTCCTTTGCCCCTAACCCCAGCAAATGTGGCGGGTACCCAATAGAAACTGATCAACCGCAACCCATGGAGAGGAGGAGATGTACTGTATTCACAGGCCGCATCCTGAAGCTCAGGAAAATGCAAGGGACCATCCTGTCTTGCCAGTTAGAAGACAGCATCTCATCAGGGTCCTGGTTTGGCCTCTGAGCATTGCCAGGGGTGGTTCTGGATCTTTGTAGTATCAAATCGCCTTGCTCAACCGGTAATGCAATAAGCCCCGTCAAGAGCGTGCGGGAAGGGTGGAATAAATTTCACGGAGAACAACGCCGGTGATCTATGCATATTACCAGGGTATAATAGGAAAAAAAAGGAGGGGGGAAATTGCTGTGGGGTGGGGGAAATGGAGACTATCGATGCAATAAAATCCACGTCTTCCAATGCAACCCTATGCATGTGTGGCAAGCAAACCGAAATGTCTGGCTATTTTGCATTTTGTGTGAAATGCAGAAAGCCATGCACATTTCCCTCCTCTTTTCCAAAAATCTGAGACCCTACATATATATATATGTGTGTGTGTATATATATATATATATATATATCTCATGCACACACTCACTGTTTTGCATCTGAGCTTATTGTAAAGGCATCAGCAGCTGCCAGACCAAATTACCGTTCATCTAGGCGTTGTTGTGGAAATTTTCAAGGGATTTGCTGTAATTATATGACAAAATGCTTGCAAATCTTACTCATTGCTGAATAGAAACACACGGGTCAAAGATTGAACAGTTTCTGCTGGGTAATTTGTAAACGTCAATCAGGGCGAGGAACCACTGGAGGCGAAGAGGCATAAGTAAGTAGCGAGGAAAAGCGTAGTAACAGAGGAAGGGGGGCAAGAGGAGAAGAAAAGGATGAAAGCTTTTCCATGCAGACAGTGTGAGTGTGTGTGTTGGGTGTATGTGAAATGCACATTAAAAGAGTTAGGATATTCTTAAAATTGAATTTATGGGTGTAGGGGGGTGTTGTGGGGGTGCAAGATGCACATTAAAAGAGTTAGGATATTCTTAAAATTGAATATATGTGTGTGTATGCGTGTATATGTGCTGGGTGTGTGCGAGATGCACATTAAAATAAGATATTTTTATAATTGAATATGTGTGTGTGTTGGGTGTCTGTGAGATGCACATTAAAATAGTTAGGATGTTCTTAACATTGAGTGTGTGTGTGTGTATGTGTGTTGAGTGTCTGTGAGATACACATTAAAACGGTTAGGATATCCTTAAAGTAGAATGTGTGTGTGTGTGTGTGTGTGTGTGTGTTGGGTATCTGCCAGATGCACATTAATATAATTAGGACAGTCTTGAAATTGAATATTCTTAAAATTGAATTTTAGGATATCCTAACTAGATAGATAGATATCATGTATATATATGTGTGTGTGTGTATATATATGGATACACACAGACTCACATACTATGCTTTTCATGGCTACTTACTTGTGCCTCTATTGATATCCATATAGATAGACAGACAGATATCATATATATATATATATATATATATATACACACACACACACACACACATATATGTATGTTTGTATATATGGATATGGATACACACATACTATGCTTTTCCTGTCTACTTACTTATGCTTTTATTGATATCGAGGTAGATAGATAGATAGATAGATAGATATCTCATATATATATGGATATGGTTACACACGCGCACACGCTATACTTTTCCTTGCTATTTACTTTGGCTCTACTGATATCCACACACACTATACTTTTCCTCACTACTTATGCCTCTGTTGATATCCATATATGTGTGTGTGTGTGTGTGTGTGTATACACACACCCACACACTATGCTTTTCCTCACTATCTATGCCTCTATAGATATCCATATAATATGATACCCAATAGAAACTGATCAACCTCAACCCAAGGAGATGAGGGGATGTACTTGTAACAGGGGTGGAAGGAAGAGTGAAAGCCAGGAGGGAAAGGAGGGGTTTTGAAAAGCCCAGTTTAAATAAAACTGGTAAAGATTAAATTAACTGATACATGCAATTCGCCAAGGGTAGATCGTTTGCTTTGCAATAAATATCGTCCCCTATCTTCTTCTTCTTTTCCTCTCCCTCCCCTTCCGTTCGCTTGGCACAGCAAGGAAAGCAAAATAAAATTAAAAGATATAACAATAAAAATTATAAATGCATTGCAGGCCCGGAGGCCCCGGAGTCTATAATAAAGCTGGCAGACGAGATTCCAAGAGTGTTATCGGGAAGGATCGTAAATAAACAGGACCAATTGAGATTAGGGCTTTTTCTCTCTCACCAGGAGTGAGATGTGGGCCTAGAGATGTGTGCTATCCTTCTCCCCTACATGCACTCGGTCCAAAATTGGGATGGCGGTGGGAGGATGGATTTTGCTTGTGAATGCATCCGAAAAACCAATTTGGACATATTTCCACCCAAGCCGGATCCAGAACAGAATTGCTTTGAAACTTTCACAAAACAAGGACTAATCTTCTCTTCTTCTTGTCTTCTCTTCCTCTCTCCCTCCCTCCTTCTCTCCTTCCTCCCTTCTTTCCTTCCTCCCTTCCTTGGGGAATACATTCAAATGATCTGATTTGCTTCTAAAGAGGAGCATCTCTCCAACACAATGGATATTTCAGACACAATTACTTACGAGATCCCAAGCGGGTATTGCAAATTCATAGAAGTGGACCTGCCATTCCAACCCCCCTTTCCTTCCTTCCTTCCCCAAGAGAGTTTCAGAGTAAGAGAGATGAGTTGTTTCATATTGCTTGCTTTGTATTTCTGGGCTGGAAAAAAATGACCATATATATATATATATATATATATGTGTGTGGATATATATATATATGAATGATTTAGCAAGAGTAGAGTAGAGAATTTGCACATATATATCAAATTCTCTACTCTTGCTAAGTCATATATATTTTTGCAAACCATATATATATATATATATGGATTGCAAAAATGTTGAGTCTTAAAACTCAACACACACATATATAAGGCTCACCATTTTTGCAAATTCTCTGCTCTTGCTAAGTCATATATACATTTGCAAATCATATATATATATATATATATATATATATATATATGGTTTGCAAAAATGTTGAGCCTTAAAACTCAACGCACACACATATATATATAAGGCTCACCATTTTTGCGAATTCTCTGCTCTTGCTAAATCAAATTGAATCAACATTAGCATTGCAACGTTCTGTATTTATTGGTTTATTTGAAATGGTACGCAGCCATCGGTTGACTTGTGTCATTATCAACAAAGCAGTGTATGAAAAATTTAGTTAGTGGCATCTCCTCCTAGTAGTAGAGAAAAGCAGCACCACAACAAAATGTTCCCGTTTTGTCCGACCAGACAGCCGTGCCCATTTTCAGCAATATCCCATTACATGCCTCCAATTTCCCAGCTTCCCTATAGCAACATATATAGCATTCCTAGATTGTGGAATAACTTGCCGTAAGATGGCTGAATTGGACAGCAGCATGTGCTGCCCAAATTTAAGACAGCCTTGAAGACCAATCTCTTCTGGCAGGCTTATCCAGATGATTTTTAAATTGCACATTTTAAATGATGAGTTTTAAATGTGGATTGTTTTGGAATGTGTGTGTCTTCTTTCGAGAGCCAGCATGGCATAGTGGTTTGTCCGTTGGACTGCGACTCTGGAGACCAGAGTTTGAATCCTGGCTTGGCCACGGAAACTCACTGGGTGACCTTGGGCAAGCCACATTCTCTCAGCCGCAGACCATGGCAAACCTTCCCTGAAGAAACTTGCCAAGAAAACCCCATGGTCATCTCCAGGGTCATCAGATGCTGGAAATGACTTGAAGGCACACAACAACAACAAGCTGGAGAAGAGTTCTGAGAATACCATAGGCCACTAACAAGACCAGTGGATGGGTCCCAGAGCAGATCAGGCTCAAACAAATATCTTATTTCTCCTTTTAAACCCTTCCTTCCTTCCTGTTTCTTTTATTGCATATATGAAAGAGAATCCAAGAGGTGCAGTCTTTTCCATGTACTGTCTGAAACCATCTCAGGCATCTTTTGTATTTTTCTTCTACAAGCATCACTTACATCCGCCCTTCCTTCCTTTCCTTCCTATTTTTTAGTGCACATATGAAAGAGAATCCAGGAGACACAGGCTTCTCCATGGACTGTCTGAAACCATCTCAGGGATCTTCCATATCTTTCTTCTACAAACCTTCCTTCCTTCCTTCCTTCCTTCCTTCCTTCCTTCCTTCCTTCCTTCTTCTTTTAGTGCATATATGTAAGAGAATCCAAGTCTTCTCCACGGACTGTCTGAAACCATCTCAGGGATCTTCCATATCTTTCTTCTACAAGGCTTCCTTCCTTCCTTCCTTCCTTCCTTCCTTCCTTCCTTCCTTTCTATTTCTTTTAGTGTATATATGAAAGAGAATCCCAGAGGTGCAGTCTTCTCCATGGCCTATCTGAAACCATCTCAGGCATCGCCTATGTTTTTCTTCTACAAGCATCACTTCCAGTCTACCTTGCCACTTTTGGATTGAGATGGGCCTTCCATTTGGACAGGGAAGCCCTTTTTGAGGGCAGGAAAAGAGAGACCAGTTAAGCCTGGATCATAAAGCACTGGGGACCCTGGTATACAGTCCTCTTCTGGGTCCTCCGCCCCCAGGTGAGTGATGCGCCTTCGGTTGCGTCGGCCCCTGTGACGGATTGTAGGAAGAGTTCAATGCCTGTTCTGCCCTAGCCCACAGTGTCTGAACAAACCGCTCTTGTCATTAGGTTGGAAATGTAATCTCTGTGCAAAGAAAGGAGGGAAAGAGAGAGAAGGAAGGAAGGAGAGAGAGAGAGAGAGGGGCTATGGTAGGCTTCACAGAGCCCCTGTTCCTGTTATGGGAATTTAATGCACCCAGTAGAAACTAAATGCAAGCCATCAGTTTTTATTGGTGGAGCGCAGGTGATGAACGGATCCAGCAAGACATGAACAAACCTCCTTTTAAAACACACACACACAACTGGCTCGGCTCAAAGCTCTACAAACTGATTCTGGCCAGAACTCCCACCTCTTACAAGTTCTTACAATTTGATTTCCCAAGAGTATTCAGCATTGTACTTAGGGATTTGTAACCTGGGCTATGTCTTCATTGCAGGATTAATGCAGTTTGACACTGCTTTAATGACTCAGTGCTATGGGGTCCTGGGATTTGTAGCTTTGTGAGATCTGCAGCCGCCTCTGTCAGAGATCCCTGGTGCCACAACAAGCCACAAAGACTACAAACAACAAGGTATATTACAAACTACAAAGTAAGCAGCCAGTGTGGTGTAGTGGTTTGAGTGTTGGACGCTGGAGATCAGAGTTCAAATCCCTGCTCAGCCATTGAATGCCCCTGGTGACGGTGGGGTCTTGGACAAGTCACAGTGTCTCAGCCTCAGAGGAAGGCAAAGTCTGAACAAATCTTGCTGAGAAAACACCTTATGGGATCACCTTAGGATTGCCATAAGTCGGACACAACTTGAAGGCACACGACAACCAAACAACAAGATAAAACCAGCAGCTTTTTCTGGCTAATTTCCTTCTTGAAGGAAGCAACAAATAATTGTAATCATATTTTTCTCACTGGGAAAAAAAGTCTTCATAAGCTGTAGCTTTTCAAAGGCTATTCGTGATTTAGAACTTATTCTGTACAAAATTTAGACATGTCCATTTTCCATGGAAAGAGCATTTCCTATGCAGAAAAGAACATATTTTTTTTTGCTCAGGAAATATTGTTTTCTGTGCAGAAAAGGCTGTCTCCTGCACAGAAAATGCTGCAGTTGGGACGTAGTCTGTGCAAAATTCAGTTGTTTCTGTTTTGCACAGAAAACAGCATTTTCTATGAAGGCAATAGCATTTCTTGTACAGAAGGTGTTATTTATGTGCAGGAGATATTGTTTTCTGTGCAGAAAATGCTGCAGTTGGGGACTGTTTTCCTGAAAAATTCAGACTTGTTTGTGCAGAAAATTCTGTTCTCTGTGCAGAAAAGTTGTTTTTTTTGCAAAACGACCAAGTGCAAAATTTGCATACAATAAGTCCCTAATGGCAGAAATTCTTATCAGTCCAGTTTTCTTCTCATCTGGGTTTGTTCGTGTACAAGAAAAGCATCATTGTCTGGTTCTGACACTCCCTGATTTCTTGTTCCTGCTGCCTACATCCTTGTCTGCCTCCACACTACTGAAATAATCCAGTTTGACACCATTTTAACTGCCATGGCTCAGTGCTATGGAACTCTGGGAATTGTAGTTTGTTCTGGCACCAAACAAACTTCTGACAGAGAAGGCTAAATTCTCACAAAACTACAATCCCGTAGCATTGAGCCATGCCAGCCAAAGTGGTGTCAAACTAGATTATCCCCGCCGTCTGGATTCAGCCCTTGTCTCCTCTCAATCATTCTTTGATATCTTCTCAAAATGACCAAAATTGGGAATTTAAACTGGTGCAAGAATCCTCGATGCCTTTCCCTCTTGCTTGGCTTTCTCTGGAAAAAAAAAAAAAAAAAGGAAAGTAGAAAAATAAATAAAAGCAAAATTGTTCCGCTACTTCATTTGCGCCAACGTTGAGACTGGCATCAAACACAACCTGCTATTATGGCCAAAGCACACTGTACTTGAGGAAGGCATGCGCAATCTCTCGCTTACTTCGTTCTCTCCCCTGTCTCCGATGATCAAGTATAAAAATAGCTTCATTTTCTCAACCTCCTCTTTATCTGCTATTGCAATGGTCACATACCGAGATTGAATTCCGCTTCCCAGATTGTCCATGCATCGCCTGAGATAAGTTCAGCGCTTATGGGTTAAAATGTTGGCGGTGGCTTCCAAAGCTTGGAAAAACTCCTTTTTGGAGGGACTAAACGTTTCCTAAAAAGTTTAAAATTGGGAACGGTTCCCAGTTGGGAAAGGGGTCAGACGAGGCTGCATCCTTTCACCTGATCTGTTCAACTTGTATGCAGAACATATTGTAAGAAAAGCAGGCTTGGATACAGAAGGAAGAGGAGTGAAAATAGGAGGAAGGAATATCAACAATCTTAAGATATGCAGATGACACCATAATAGTAGCAGAAAACCTCATAGACCTATCTGTACCATAATAGTAGCAGAAAACCTCATAGACCTATCTGTTCAACTCGTATGCAGAACATATAAGAAAAGCAGGCTTGGACACAGAAGAAGGAGGAGTGAAAATAGGAGGAAGGAATATCGACAATCTGAGATATGCAGAGGACACCATAGTACTAGCAGAAAACCTCACAGACCTGGAACACCTACGAAGGAAGATCCAAGAAGAAAGTGCAAAGGCAGGCTTAAGGCTGAACATAAAGTAAACAAAAATAATGACCATTAAGGACTTTCACAGGTTCAACCTGGACAATGAGGAAATAGAAATAGTAAAAGCATTCCCATCACCTGGGATTGCCGTGAGTCAAGATCGACTCGAGGGCAGTTAACAACAACAAAACTTTTCCCCAAACCTAGCCTCTGGTCATGGTGGCTGGGGAGTTTGAGGAGTTGTAGACCCAAATATCAAAACTGACATGTCTCAATCCCTCTGTAAATCTCAGGGCTGGGCTGAGGGTCTCATGTTTTCAGGCAGGAGATGAGGTTTCTCCATCCAAGAGGAAAGGGTTGAGTTCAAATCTCCAGCCTAGCTAGGAGACCAGCAGTTTGTGTTGACTTTCTGCTGCAACTTGCAAAGACTCTCCAGGGAGTCGATGTATTTACTTAGGTATCTTCTTCCTTGGCTGCATCTGCACTGCAGAATTAATGTAGTTCGACACTGCTTAAACTGCCATGGCTCCATGCTATGGAATCCTGGGATTTGTAGTTTGTTGCGGCACCAGAGCTCTCCGACAGAGGCGGCTAAAGATCTCAGAAAACTACCAATCCCAGATTTCCATAGCATCGAACAGTTAAAGCAGGGTCAAGCTGCACTCATTCTGCAGTGCAGAGGCAAACCAGGTTACGAATCCATAACTATAACTGAATAACTGAATAATATTAAATACAGGAGGCTAACTGAATGATACTAATACTGAAGGCTAATACTGAAAGCTCACCAAACTACAAATTCCATAGCCATGGCGGTCAAAGTGGTGTCAAACTGGATTGTATTTCTGTAGTGCAGAGACTAAACGTCTCACCAAACTGCAAATCCCAGAAGCCCATAGCATGGAGCTATGGCAGTTTTAAAAAAGCATTATGTCTGCAGTGTAGATGCGGCTGTAGTCGAAACTGGGCTAAGTCACCCTCACACAGTCTTCCTCTGGGAAACCCAGAATGAGAAGAGCAGCGATGGGCGACTCAGAGGCCTCATAAGTTTGCAATAAATGAGATATGTGCCGTCTTCATGATCGGCAGCAGAGCAAGAGAGAGAGGATGCTCGAAATTGGGATTTATGGATGATTATTTTGGATGTACTCCAGGATCAAGTAAGATTGGAAGCCGGCCCTGGTTCTTTCTTTCTTTATCTCTCTCTCTATCTACCCTTCTCCAAAAGCCTCCCTCTCCTTCCCTTGAGCTCCTTTTCCCAATGATTATCATTGCAGTGCAGAAACTTAATGACCCATATGGCAAAGATTTTGCACTTAAGCAAAAAATACTTAACAAGTCACGGCCTGAGCTGCAGGGAAAGCTATTTCCCCCAGGTTGGCCATTTGCATTAAAGTTCATTTTGCTCTCCTTGCCATATATTGCTTATTCACGGGTTTCAAAGGATAGACACAGATCACCCTTTTTGGGTGGATAGCATTCCTCTCTGTTATCCTCCTACCATCCCCATCGATTTCTAAGAGATCTGATGATCCTGGTTGGGTGGTGGGTGGTGGAGATTGATACATCTATTGATACATCTACCACCATACCATCTGACATTAATCCTCGGCATTCCCACTTTCTCAACTGAGTGCAAACTTCTTTTGGATCTTGAACTCAGTTTGCAGCAATTGAAGTAATCTGAGGATAAAGGGGGAAGGTGGGAGGAGGAGAGAGAAGCCAGGACATTTAAAAAAAACATTTGAGAAAGTGGGAATGCAGAGGATTAATGTCAGATGGTACAGTGGTAGATGTATGAATAGATGTATCAACATGAGTGTGATGCAGTAGCTGAAAAAGCCAATGTGATTTTAGGCTGCATCAATATGTTGTCTCGATCGAGGGAAGTAATAGTACCACTCTATTCTGGTTTGATCAGGCCTCACCTGGAATATCGCATCCAGTTTTGGTTCCACAATTCAAAAAGGATGTTGAGAAACTGGAGCATGTCCAGAGGAAGGCAACCAAAATGGTGAAAGGTCTGGAAACCATAATGCCCTAAGAGGAAGGACTTAGGGAGCTGGGTATGTTGAGAGAAGAGAAGGTTAAGAGGTGATATGACAGCCCTGTATAAGTATCTGAAGGGATGTCATACTGAGGATGGAGCAAGCTTGTTTTCTGCTGCTCCAGAGAATAGGACCCAGAGCTATGGATGCAAACTAGAGGAAAAGAGATTCTACCTAAACATTAGGAAGAACTTCTTGATGGTAAACATTGTTCAACATTGGAAGACGCTGCGTCAGAAAGTGATTTAAGCCTCATTCCCACTTACAAATAAATCAGTTTGTGATCCGAATCGATGGATCTGTTCGACAGCAGAGTGTGGTTCACACTACATTTGCCCTGATCGCATGTCCTTGTTGTGAAATAACCCACTTGTCATTCACATTGACTAATGAGTCAGTTCAAAATGGACCCTCTTCAGCTGACCAGCAAATTTAAATAGATTCCGATCCGCATCCTGTTCACACTTGTGCTGAATCGATTTATTGCAAAAGACGCAGGGGAAAATGAGCATCAAAAAGGCATGTGTTAAGTGGGTCTAGTGCAGGGGCTTCAGCAATTTGGCTCAAGTGTGAACCAGGGTCATTTAAACCACTTCAAATTGGTTAGTGAACCGGTTTATGACATAATGGGAATGAGGCCGGAGTCTTCTCCTTTGGAAGTTTTTAAAAAGAGGCTGGATGGCCATCTGTCGGGGGTGCTTTGATTGTGAATTCCTGCATGGAAGAATGGGGTTGGACTGGATGGCCCTTGGGGGTCTCTTCCAATGCTATGATTTTATGATTCATTCCAGCTATAAATGAGAGCATGCCAATGGCAATCCCGCCTCCAGTTTCCACGAGCGTCAGCCATTTTAGATTTCCGCGTCTATTTCCCTCGGTGTCGCCAGAGATACTTTGGAGGGAAGTCCCCAGCTAAAACTCAAATTTGCATTTAAATGGAGATTTTTTTTTTTTAAATGAGCAAGCCACAAGGGAGGGGAAGACTATTAGTTTTGTCCCCCTTGTGTTTTGTGCATGTGTGTATGTATGTTTGGATTCCTCTCACCTCGATTTCTCACATACTGAGAGAACCCGAGTCGGGCGTCCATTTAGACACCAAGAGGAGTAGGCCAGAGGGAAACAAAACCGAACTAAGCAAATAACCGGGAACGGACGGGCGAACTGCCGGTTGCATCTTTCAGGGAATCTCTCTTGTGACAAACAAAGAAAAAGCTCGGTCAGATACCCTCGCGGTCGCATAAATTGCGGCCACGCAACCCGATAAAGATCGGCAACGAGAGCCGCACATGTGTAGAGAGCCGCGCTCCCTTTGAAATGCATAATGCCCCTTTTGCCGAAATTGGTGTCGGTTTGATGAAGCTGCGCGATGACATTTTTATCCGCCGTTTCCCTCCTCCCGTCCTCTTTTTGGTGGCATGACCCCTCTCTGCCGATTGGGGGGCCGAAACCGTGCAAAGGTAAATCTATCCCGGCATGCGCATCAGACAATCTCATTTTCATCACCGGGGTGGACGAGGAGAACACCGCGACTGAATCCTTTCAAATGATAATCGGCAGACCAGGCCTTTTCCGCTTGGGCTCTTTGCCTCGGCTTGTTTATTTGAATTTCACCCCTTGCTGTCCTTCAGAGCCTTGGAGGAGATGATGGAAATACGAAATCTCTCTCTCTCGCTCTCTCTAACTCTCTCCACTCAATGGATTCTTCCTTTTGTCACTGTTTTGCGTGAAAGACGAAGCTTTCCCCCCCCCCTTTCGTTCATAAAAATTTCCCCTTCAAAGGTGCAAGTTTTCTAAGGTTTGTCGACACTGATTGTCGGTTTTCAATGCTGAAATGCCAATTTAGGAGTGGGGTGCAAACGTTGTGCCTGCTCTTCTTGCATCCAGGATTTGGCACTTAGGGGCTTGAATGTTTTTAGCATAGTAGAGTAAAGCCATCAGGTCACTGGGATTTACTTTGGGTTAATTCGCCAACCTCATCAGTTCAGCAATTGACTCAATGGATTGACGCTAGTTCAGATTAGAGATAAGAATCAGGCTAGGGGTATACTGCCATTCAACATGGAGGCTCCATTCCTGGTTTGGAATGAGGGAGAGATTTATTTAGGTTGCATTTTCAAGCCGACTTATTTCGTCCATGCTTTTTGAACAAATCCGTGAACCCAAATGTAGCCATCCTTTGGTATTTGTGTTTCACTGAATGTTACGGTGTGTTTCACCGATGGGGGAAAATGTCTACGGAAATCTACTGAGCACTATTTGTTTGGATTGCAGCTTCCAGAATCCCCCAGCCAACATGGCCAGTGACAAACACAGAGTACAAGGCGTACCCATATCCCTTAGTTTTTGAAAGGTTTCCCTGTATCCCTTAGTCTTTGGAAGATAATGCCCATATCCCTTAATTTTTGAAAGGTATGCCCATATCTCTTAGTTTTTGGAAGATACATCCGTACCCCTAAGTTTTTGGAAGGTATTCCCATATCCCTTAGTTTTTGGAAAATATGTCCGTAACCCTTAGTTTTTGGAAGATACGCCTGTATTCCTTAGTCTTTGGAAGGTATGCTTGTATCTCTTATTTTTAGGAAAATACGCCCACATCCCTTAGTTTTTGGAAGATACACCCATATCCTTAGTCTTTGGAAGGTATGCCTGTATCTCTTAGTTTTTTGAAGGTATGCCCGTAACCCTTAGTTTTTGGAAGATATGTCTGTATCCCTTAGTTTTAGGAAGGTATGCCCATATCCCATAGTCCCCTTGAAAAATCAGGTGAGATCCATGCCCAGTTATTGCCCACTTTTCCAGTTGGCAGGTGACAAAATGGAAGAGTGGCAAACTTTGGCTTAGTTGGAACGGAAACAGATTTTGGCTCTTCTGGGCATCTTGGAAACACCACACCTCAGCTCAGTTCAAAGTGAATGGGAAAGGCAGTGCGGGGTGTGTGTGTGTGTAAAAAAGTTAAATTTGCTGACCGATGAAACCCATGATGGGCCTGTAATGCCATCCGGACCTCCTCCCGCCTGATGCCAAGTGACACCGCTATTGTATATGTAACAGGCCAAGGCGTTGATGAGTTTGTCAGTTCCACGTAGGGCTGATTTGCCTCCTCCTTTTACCAAGGAGAGGAGAGGAACGAAATTGAAGGAGAAAAGGTCAGGAAGGGCTGGTCCATTTTTCTCCTCTCCCGAATCCGCTCCTTCCCAAGGAAGAAAATCAGAAACGACAGTTCTGCTTGCCACTTGGGGATCTGCGCCAACCCCGGAGTGACATCCGAAAGGAAAGCTCGTTAGGATGGCGGAGAGATGGCAACCCATGTTACTTGGGAATAATGGATTTCAAAGGCGCCAGGCCCTGGTTATTGTTACTGGCATCTGGTGCCATTAAAGTGACAGTGACAAGGTCTTTGATTAGAGATGGGGAGGGGGTTGATCTTCTTCATCCACTCCCCTCCTTGCTCTTTGAGATGAAATAATAGCGTCTTAGAGTTGGAAAGGGAACCCAAGGGTCATCTAGTCCAACCCCATGCCATGCAGGAAGACACAACCGAAACACTCCCCCAAAATGGGCCATCAAACCCCTGTTTAAAGACCTCCAAAGTAGGAGACTCCATCACTCACCAAGGCAGTCCATTTCACTGCTGGATAGCCTTTACAGCAAGAGTTTCTTATTCATCTTTACATTTCTATTGTAATAGCTTTCAAGACGTAAACCTTTACTTTCTCATTCTTGGATGGAACTAATGTGGTAGCTTGGAAACCATAGAATCTTAAGGTGCATCTTTTCTGTAAAAATAACCTCAAAATGGTGACTAAGGATGCATCCACACAGCAGAAATAATCTAGGTTGACTCCGCTTTAACTGCCAGAGCTTAATGCTATGGATTTTTGAGAAGTGTAGTTTGTTTTGGCACCACAGCTCTCTGACAGAGAAAAGTAAATGTCTCACAAAACTACACTTTCCGGAATTCCATAGCATGGAGCCCTGGCAGTTAAAGTGGTGTCAAAATGGATTGTTTCTGCAGTGCGGATGAAGCCTAAATAGGGATTGTGAATATGGAACAGCTATGGATGAGTTAACTGTTTTGTAGTCACAACATAATGATAGTTAAGAATGCTGCAACGGTGTAGAGATAAGGCAGTTTGACACCCTTTTAATTGCCATGGCTCCATCCTATTGAATCTTGGGATTTGTAGTTTGGTGAGGCATCAGCACTCTTGGACAGAAAAGGCTCAAGACCTGAACTTGTGTGGATTTGTAGTGTGGGCACAATCCTACCTCTGAAGTCTCTGGGCATGCCAAGGAAGTCAGTGTTTACAAAATGTTGCATGCGTATATCCATTTAGGTTTCTGGAGCAGAGACCGAGAATACAGTCGGGAAGATAATGGGGCATGAGTCACCGGCTAATTGAATTCCGTTAACATCCATCCCTGCTGAATATTTGTTTATTAATGCTCCTGTGTGCAAATTATGTGGCTGGAAGAAGACTTCCCAAATGATGTTTTAGAAGAATCTTTGCATAACACAGTGAGCCCTGGGTTTTGGTTCCAGGACTCCCCTGTGGGTACCAAAATCTGCGGATGCTCAAGTCCCCTTAAATACAGTGGAGTAGTAAAACAGCATTGCTTACATAAAATGGCAAAAACAAGGTTTGTTTTTTGGAATCATACATTTTTAAAATTATTTCCAAGCTGTGGATGGTTGAATCCGTGGATACGGAGGGCTGACTGTAAATGCATTTTGAACTCTTGCGTGGTACAGGATGCATGATTTCAAGACAGATGCCTCCTTTGCGTTGTCATCATCATCCATTCATTAAGAGTGATCATTCATCCATTAAGACCCCATAGCCTTATAAAAGACCACTCAGTTTGAGACCAAAATTACTCCAGGCATGTTTTGTTGACATGGATCTACCCGCCGTTCTGTGTTCACAGACTCTTCTTGAGGCCAGATGATCATGCTGAGTCAAAATCTACGACTTATTGAGCATGCTTTCCAGACAAACTCTTGACCTCTGGCAGTCCTCCCCAGAAGAACATCCCACATCCTTAAACAAGAACATAAAGGCAGGATCATTGAACACCGCTTAGCTATGCCTCAGTGCGTAGGAGATCTTGAGGACGCAGTCTTGCTGACCCATTTGCCTGCGAGATCATTGCTGTTCAGCAGATGAGGCTGATAAAACTTCTTGAGCGCAAAATTAGTCTGCAAAGTATTACTGGTGGAATTCTGTATGACCATTACATGCTAAAGAGCATTGTAACTATGGTGCTGTGTAGTGGATTCCAACCAGATCCCCCCAAACCCAACTTATTGGTAAGCAACCACTGGGACCAACATGGGTCTGTTCCCCTGTTGATGGAGAAATGGCTGCTTAATGTCCTCACCTTCTCCCATGAGTGATCTCCAGCATGAAAGGCAAAAGAAATGGCCCCTGTTGCAAACCCCAAAGATCACTTGCCCAAGGGTGGTGGTGGTGGTGGGAACATCAGGAATCTACTTCTTGATTGACAGAGAAACAAAGTCTGAGATCCCAAACCCAGTCCTGGGCACCACTGTTCAAGAAGGATATGAACAAGGTGGAATGTGGTTAGAGAAGGGTGACCAAGATGACCAAAGGTCTGGAGACCAAGTCTTATGAGGAATAACTTAGGGGGCTGGATATGTTTAGCCTGGAGAAAAGAAGACTGAGATGTACGGTGATTTGGTGTTGTTATTATCATTTATTACCCTTGAATTGGCCTGGACTCGTGGTGAGTCTGTAGATGAGACATCTCCAAGATCCTCTATCCTCAACTGCTCTGTTCAGGTCCTGCAAATTCATGCCTGTGATATCTCTGATTGAATCTATCCATCTGGCATGTGGTCTTCCTCTCTTCCTGCAAGTAATGTGATAGCCGTCTTTAAATATCTGGAGGGATCTCACATGGAAGAAGGATTGAGGTTGTTTTCTAGGGTTCTAGATCTCAGAGACGAGACTGGATTCACATGACAAGAGAACAGATCCCACCTCCACATCTGGAAGAACTTCTTGACTGTAAGAATTGTTTGACAATGGAATGGACTACCACAGAAGTTGGAGGACTTTCCTTCATTGCAGATGTTCAAAGAGTGGGATGGCCCTCTTTTTCAAGTGCTTCAGCTGTATATTCCCACATAGTAGGGAGTTACACTATGTGTCCCTTCCAATTGTAGGATTTGGTGGTCTTCAGAGTACAAATCATTCCAGAGAGTCACCAGGCATCAAGGCGCAAGAGGAAGAGCATGCAGACCAGGCGATGGCCTTTCCAAAGAGACAGGTCCTTCCTTATCACCTCTGTTGGTCCAGGAATAAAAGATTGGGAAGAAGGTGTGATCTTTGATCGACTCAACTGATAGGAGGCAGGAAAGAGTTAAGAGGGGCCCCCTTCCTCCCCCAACTCTAAATGCCTGAACTCCTGCATGTTGTAGTTTTTGACCGCAAATCATCTTTAATAGCAGACATCACGGGACGACTCATTACGTTAAACTATTTTTCATGCTATCTCCTGTAATATCCTTTAATCCAATGCGTTTCAAATCACCTCGGGCTAAAATAAGAGACATAGCAGCGTAATAGCCTAGTGTATTAGTGGGTTAATTGCCCTGTTGTGCTCTCTGGTAAGAGATCTATGGAATGAGCTTCACATTAATTGTCAATTGCAGGATAGGTTTAACTCTTTGAGTGACGGCCTGGTCCTGAGCCCATCTAGGGATGTGGGCCAACTTCCCCTTTTGCATCAGTCACTTTTTATTTTTGCAACCTATTTTTTATTGTTGCCTTCCTCGTGCTCTTTTCATGCTGACTAAAACAGTTGTGGTTTTGTGAATACTGGAAAAATAGTTGGCCCGCCACGTTTGCGGCTTTGACTTTTGCGGATTTGATTATTTGCGATTTTGATTAATATGTTCTCTCTAGGAATCTCTAGGTCCTCCAGCGCAACTCTGCCAGAATTTGACCATAGAGGTGTGCTTGAGAGCCTAGAAGTTCCTAGAGAAAACACTGCTCTAGGCATTTGTAGGTTCTCCAGCATGATTCTATGATCAAGCAGCTGTTGACCATAGAGTTGCACTGGAGGACCTGGAGATTCCTAGACAGGTGTTCTATTAGGTAAAAATAATAGTGTTTTTTTTTTTTTTTTATTTGTGGTTTTCCCACATTTACGGGGGTCCTTCATCCCTAAACCCAGTGAATGTGGAGGAACCAATGGATGTGCTTTTTTTGGCCAATGGGCGCATTGTCTCAGATGTGCCTGAAGTCACACTGTAATGGGCAGAGACAAAAGGTTTCTAGCCCACATCTAATTTGTGCAGTGCAGACTAGAGGCAATCAATCAATCAATCAATCAATCACTTTTTATCCTGCCTTTCCCCCCATAGCAAGACTCCGGGCAGCTTGCAGAATAACTAGACATACAAGTAAAACCATTGAGTCTCCCTTATCTGAAATGCTTGGGACTAGAAGTATTCTGCATTTTGAATTATCCCCCCCCCCAAGATTTTGCAATACCTGTATTTACATTCTTTGTTGTTTGCCTTCAAGTCTTTTCCAACTTATGGCAACCCTAAGGCTGAGAGAATGGGTTTGTGGGTTTTGTGGGGTTTTTTGGGCAAGATTTGTTCAGAGGAGGTTTGTCATTGCCTTCCTCTAAGGCTGAGAGAATGTGACTTGCCCAAGGTCACCCAATGGGTTTCATAGTCTTAGAGTCAAAGTCCAGTGCTCAGACCATTATACCACACTTGGGAAACACTTATACCCAAAATATGAGCTTTTCCTGGCATCTTGGCTGATTCTTACCTTTCATTCTCTTGCCTCTTGCCTCTATTTTGCAAAACCCTCTCTTGAACTCCTCCCAATCTTGCTTTTGGCTTCCTCCATCCTGAATAAATCTAGGAAATGTTACATGCCTTGCCAGCTTCCCCTCCCCATCTTCCGAAACCCTGGATGCATTTTCCCCCTGTTATTTATTGGAGCACTAAATGGATTAGTTCTGTAATCTATCAAGGCCCTTCATTACATTTTTAAGGCTCTGTCGTGTTATGAAGTACGGCAGAGCATCAAAATTAAAGCTCAGATTGCCATCACCACTTCTTCTATAGATATCAAAATTATGGGATGAATTCCCACCCAGTGCCATGTTCGTAACCCCAGGAAGACAAACCTGAGTCGCTGACATTCCTCTATGGCAAACAGTACAAGTTTCAACTGCTTGGCTTTGTCCAAAGGAAGATTGGCCTTTCCACTGGAGCCTGGTATGAAAAAAAAGACATAACATTTGGAATTAAAAGATTTGGGTTCTCTCTGATGCAACTTGCCAAGAAAAGCCCCTGATAAGTTGGAAATGACTTGAAGGCACACAACAACAGCAAGGTATTTAGCTTTCACTTCCAAAGTTTGCAAACTACAATCTCAGGATTCTGTAGGATGGCGCCCTGGCCATTAAAGTGGTGTCAAACTGCATTATTTTGAGAGTGCAGATGCACCCCAATAAGGCATGTGTCATCCCAATAAGGTATTTCAGTAGCCATGGGGAAAATTGCAAATGATGCCAAGATTTCATGATGCTAGCAAGATCCCTGATTTTTTGCAAACAGCCAAGTCAAATATATGTATGTGTGTGTTTCTAGCATGTGTTTATTCCTTGTCACAAGTATCCTAATATCGCCATGCTGCCTCTGCAAATGTTGGCCCCTGACCACCTGTTCCCTGCCCTCTGCTATCCTTTCTGAAATGACTGCCATGAAGACTGGCAGCTCCTTGACTCCCTCTAGGTTATTTCAATTAATCTGTTTAATATGTTACAGACGGCTATAGTGCAAATGGCCACAGAGGCCGTAAAATCTTGAAATGACAGACCGGCTGGGGTTGGGAAGGTATTTTCTTCTCTTCTGCCAACCCCGCAGATTTACACGGATGGCGACCTCTGCTACCTGGCAGGAATACCGGAGACAATTCAGAGATCATGGTAGTGTTTTGAAGGACTCCAAGGCAGGGGTTGGAGAAGGGGTCCCCAGAACTGGCTTTGCATGCCCTCCAGCTGTCCTGATTGGGCAGAAAAAGTCCTGATTAATCCTCTGCCATCCCACTTTTCAGCTGCTTTTTAAAATGTCCCAGTTTCTTTCTCCTCCCACCTTCTCCTTTTGCCCTCAATCTTACATAAATGGCTGCAAACCAGGAAAGAGCAAAAGCAATTTGCACTCAGTTAACTTATATAGGCCTGTCTCTGGATTCTCCACTCCAAAACATGCATCTGAGGAAGTCGTCTCATGTCTCCAAAATCTCCTATCAACGTTTTCCTTTCCGTTAGTCTCCAAGGGGCTATGAGATTCCTTCACGTTGCATCCTGAGCAACTGTTACACAACCAGAAAGCAATATCCCCCCTCTTCCCTTTGCTCAGTGATGCACCTTTGGGATTTATAGTCCTGCCTCCCGTTTCCACCCCCTCCTGTTCTTTCCTTGCTGGGTTCTAATTGGTTTGTTTGTTTTGCAATAAGCGATTCCTGCCCATCTCCGTTCTGGATAGTTTCTCACACCATTAAATGAAGTTCTGCTTTATTGATCCCTGTTTTTCCAATTTGAAGCCCGAAAAGTGATGAAGACATTTTCTAGTTTCCACCTTGTGCCGTCTTCCTTTCCGCAGTCCTTCCTTCTCTCCCTCTCCTCTCAACTCTGCTTCAGTTCATTTGGGTGACCTGTCCTTTAGTCCTTCAGCCCGTAATTGCTTCTGTAGAGCAATGTTACACAACAGCCTGGAACGGCAAGAAGCCAGAAGGAGACGAGGGCTGCATCCACACTGCAGAAATAATCCGGTCTGACACCACTTGGACCGCTGTGGCTCAATGCAATGGAATTATGACATACGTAGTTTGTTGTGACACCAATGCATTATGTTTTGCATTATGGAGAATTCAAAGACCCAGCCTTGTTAGTCTGGGAAATCAGTATGCAAAGGGATCTTGTCACACCTCTGAGACTCACTGAAAGAAAGAAGCTGATATAGCATCTGCGTTTGGTGGACTTGATGCATCTGAAGAAGTCGGTTCAAGTCTAACAAAGCTCATGCCACCAGCTTCTTTCTTTCAGTGAATCTCAAAGGTGCTACAAAGTCCCTTCGCTTACATAATGTAGTGATGAAGGATTCCAGCCAGGACATTCGGCCCTTGGTATCCACAGATTATCCACAGTGCAGTGTTAGTCTGCAAAGTATAACTATACCCTTGGTCCTCTGCATCCACAGATTAAAGTATCCGCGGCTTGAAAAATATTAAAAAATCATACAAGTTCCAAAAAGCAAACCTTGATTTTGCTATTTTATATAAGGGATACCATTTCATTGCCCCATTGTATGTAATGGGACTTGAGTGTCCACAGATTTTGGTATCCATGATGGGTCCTGGAACGAAACCCTAGTACATTGATTCCCAAACTTTGGTCTTCCAGGTGTTTTGGACTTCAACTCCCAGAAGCCCCAGATAGCTTGGCTAACAGTCAGGAATTCTGGGAGTTGAAGTCAAAAACATCTGGAGGATCAAAGTTTGGGAACCATTGCCCTAGTAGATACGAAAGACGCCCTGTATATTTAATTAAGTAGTATCTCCTACCTCAAACCTCTCCATCTGTGTTTTACCAGGGTGAACGATGGAGGTGTATCCACCTGTCAAATGGGGAATTAGATGTTAAACTGGATTATTTTTGCAGTATGGATGCAGTCCAAATGATGGTTCTTTTTGTCCTGGATAACTTTCTGGCAATTTCTCCCGACACTAGCTGCGATATCTAGAATTCAAAGATATAGCCGTGTTAATCTGTAGAATCAGTATGTAGAGAGATCTTGTAGCCCCTTTGAGACTCACTGAGAGAGAGAAGTTGGCCGCAGGAGCTTTCCTAGACTTCAATCTACTTCCTCAGATGCATTTTCTACAATATCTACATTTTTCTTGTCTCCTGTTCTTGCAGATCAGCTGGCCGAGATTTGTTTTACCAGCTGACGCTGGGCTTTCTAGGTGGCCATAAAAGTTCTCTGCCCCAAGGTGTTTGCAGTTGAAACTCCTCTTTTTAGGCTAGGCTTAACCTTCCTTTTGAGATGTGAGGTGGGGTAATGTGGTTTTTGTTTTCTTCTGTGTTTAAGATATAAGACAAATAGATTAATGGACACTTTTTAAAAAGCAGACAAAGGAACATTGCAGGAGCCACCATGTAATCGTAAGATCTTCCTTTTAATATATATATTGACAATAAATAGAGTGGAGTTTGTTTTGTTTTTAAACAAAGCCCCAGATTGCATGCTTATTGATATGCATGGGATTTGGGACAGGTACGGATGCCTTCTTGCCATTTTGATGGGCCATCTTCGGTTAATGAAATTAAATGCCAAGCGCTTTTCGTGGGGAGGATGAACCTCGGGTCGTCCCTGCCGGGTTTGAAAGAGAAACCTTGACTGGAGGGTGGGGAACCATTGATTTAGGCCCCTGGTAGACAGCTGAATAGCAAGCATTGAACCATGAAGGTAAATTCTCATATTTCATTGTAAGAAGGTTAGTTGGTGGCTCCCAGGCTTTCAGCGATAATCACCATCCAATTCCACCTTGTCTTTTTTCTTCTCCCCCCCCCCCCCTTCTTCTCTTCTAGGTGGGGCGAAGGAGCTGCAAGCAAGCAAGGAGAGAAAGGACTCTTCCTTTTGTGTTCAGAGATGCTTTTACAAACCATTACGGTTCCACAAATGCCATTCAGGCCAAAAGTATCCAAGGTGGGGAATGGCAATGTAAAGCTCCAGCGATCCCACCTTGCTTTCTCTTCTCCTTGTTCTTTCCTATTCCCCTCCATCCCCATTATTACCATCTTTGGGGACACTAGGGTTGGTGTCACCCTGTGACTTCATTTATGGCATCACCCCCCCGCCCCTATTGACCTCTTCCCATACCACACCATAAAGAATCTTATATCGTCTGATACGGTGTTTTCTCTGCACCTGGAGAACTTTCTGCCATAAACCCCATACCTTAGTCCAGTCCAGGTAAATGGAGTCTATTGACTATATGAACTAGATCTCTTTCTTTCTCTCCCCCCCCCCTCAATATATACCTTTTACTCACAAAACTTGTGTCGGCTAACATGCAAACGCTGACCCATTGAACCTAAGCTGAAGAAATTAAGCCCTCTTAACTATCAATTGATTATAAAACCATAATAATTGACGTTTAACAGCCCTGTTAATGGTAAGAGGTTCATTGCTTAGCTGTTAAACCCCTGGCACATATATTTAAAATAATCAATTAGTATTTATTTAACATACGATAATTCCTCTGTTACATCTCAATTAAAGCCTTGTTAAGAGGAGAAAAAGGCACACGGGTCTTAGACCAGGTTAACACAATTCTCCCATTGGGGAATATGTGGGTGTTTCTCAGATTCCCCCAGTTTCCAAATTTGAAGAGTCCAGGGTTCGAAGGCCTTTCCTGCTTGGTCTCCGCAGGCCTTCAGGACAATCTTTTGCAACAGTTTTCATGCTTTGAAAAGCACGAAGGGGTTTGTTTGTCCAAAATTTGGGCCGACAACAACTGACTTCTTGTGTTTTGTCATTTTTATATGTCAAAAAGTGGTTCCTGGTTTGGGCACTTTGGGCAACCCAGTGGGTGTTCCCTTGATGTTCTTCTTGAGGCCATTTTGTTCTGCAGCTCTCAGCTTCCAGTGCCTGTTTGTTGCTGTTGTTAACTGCCTTCAAGTTGACTTCGACCCATGGCGACCTATGTATGGGAGACCTCCAAGTCACCTTATCTCTTCCTATCCAGTTTCTTCACTGTCCAGCTTTCACAACCATCCATAGAAATGGGAAATCACAGCATCATAGAGTTGGAAGAGACCTCAAGGAATACACACCCAACAGACGGCCATCCAGACTCTGTTTAAAAACCTCCAAAGAAGGAGATTCCATCGAATTTCCATGGCCAAGTAGGGATCTGAAGCCTTGTTTTTTGGAGTCCAACCCTCAAATAACTATTCCATATTAGAACCATTGATAGATGCCTTTGAGTTGACTCTTGGACTTATGGCGGCCTTCTCTTAGGGTTGTCTTTGGCAAGTTTTCTTCCGAGGAGGTTTGCTGTTCCTCTAAGGCGCCCAAGGTCTAACAGTGAGTTTCCATGGCCAAGTGGAGATTTGAACCCTTGTCTTTTGGAGTCCAACCCTCAAATGACTATACCACACTAACCATTGATAGATGCCTTTGAGTTGACTCTTGGACTTATGGCGGCCTTCTCTTAGGGTTGTCTTTGGCAAGTTTTCTTCAGAAGAGGTTTGCTGTTCCTCTAAGATGCCCAAATTCATCCTGTGAGTTTCCGTGGCTGAGCAAAGATTTGAACCCTGGTCTCCTGGAGTCCGAATCCAACCCACAACACCACACCTGCTTTGGGCAGACGCCTACACATCTTTGATCCATAGTTGTGTTTTCACTCATGTGAGGTTTTCCACTTGACATTTCATGCGCTGGAGCACTGTTCCCCTAAGCCTCAAAAACTTGGTTGATTTGATCGGCTCCTGTAGCTCAAGGAAATGTATTTGTTACATGTGTGTGTATGTGTTGAGTGGGACGAAGATCCCCACACCTCCAGGCCAGACCTCTGGGCTGTCGGGCCTTGCGCTGTTCCATCCCTGATCTGACAAGGCTGGTTGTATATTTACAGTTGGCGGGAGCGAAAGCTTCATCAATCTTCCAGCTTTGAAAGGGGACAGGCCCTGTTCCCATGAGCACTTGCTCCCAGAGAACAGCTGAACTGTGACTTTCCCTGGAACTGGCTGTAAATTTTCACCCGTCCAACCACCTGCTCCCTCCCTTTTCTCTTGCAACCTACACAAAGCGGGTGGATTTTAACCTTCCCTGGCAGCCATCCCAGCCTTCAGCTCAAGAGGACAGGGAAGGGGCCGCCTTTTAATTAACCTTTTATTTCCCAGGGCAGGGGCTTTGCAAATCCTCAAGGCTAAAAGGTATGCCTCTGTTAAATGCACGCAAGATGCCAACATAGTCTGTCTCTGCTCTGATCAGAGGAGGGACACACAGGTACAGTCCCGTAAACGAGGAACGATGGGGGAAATGTTTGAAAATATTTTTGAAAAATGGTGGGATACTTTGTGCAGGTCAGGGGGTTGGATTAGATGGCCTTTGGGGTCTCTTCTGACTGTGATGTTGAGAAATCTTGTTGAGAAGGAAGCCTGGGGTGACGAGAACCTTCTCAGTTTGAGATTAAATCAGCGCCAAAATTGCACAAAGTTGCTTTTTTGCAGAAAATGTCATTTTCAGCCCAGAAAGTTGTATTGCTGCACCGAAAGATTATTTTACATACACATACACACATGCACACAAAGTCTGGCTGGCTATTAGTTCAGTAGATCTGTGATCCTAACTTGTATTTAGCATCTTGTGGCTTTTCGGATTCCTTATCACCGAATGTGAATTTTCCCCAAACAACCACCTCTTCCTCTCCTCTTCATTTATTATAGTGCCCTTACATCCTTAGATATTCCCATGATGTATAAGAATAGAAATAATATTCAGAGATTTTCCTAAAATGGTCAGAAAACTTGTTTTTCAAGTGTGAAGAAACATCACAGACTGAGGAGAATCTTCACAATTGAGGACTTGCTCTGTGTAAAATTGCCACATGGTTGTTTTGCACAGAAGACAGCATTTTCTGTGTAGAAAATTATATTTCAACACAGAAATGTTAATCCCTGCTCAGAAAATGTGGTTTTCTGTAAAGAAATGAGAGTAATGGGGATTTGCATTGCATACAATTTGCACATTGCAGATCTGTCTAGAAAATGGCATTTTCTCCACAGAGAACAGCATTTTCTGCACAGGAGTTAATATGTCTGCACTGTAATATTATTTTCTAGGTAGAAAATGCTGTTTTCTGCACAAAACAACCAAGTGTGAATTTTGTGGAGACTAAGGGGGGTTGCAGACTGCCAGAAATAGTGTGAATTCAGTCCACTTTTAGGGTTAGGGTTAGAGTTAGGGAACCATGGGAACTGTATTTTATTGTGGCATCAGAGTTGTCTGACAGAGAAGGCTCAATGTCTCAGAAAAATAACAGTCCCCATGATTCCCTAGCACTAACCCTAACCCTAAAAGTGGACTGAATTCACACTATTTCTGGCAGTCTGCAACCCCCCTAAGTCCCAAATTGTGAAAAATCCATGCTTTTCAAAGATTCTCCCAACAAGAAGAAGGCTGTCAAAATTGTTTATTGCTACCTTCAGGAAGAAACCTGGGTGCATCTACACTGTAGAAATAATGCAGTTTTGACACCAATTAAACTTCCATGGCTCCATCTTACAATAACCTGGGATTTGTAGTAAAGCACCAACAATTCCATAGGATGGAGCTATGACAGCGGTGTCAAACTGCATTAATTCTGCAGTGCAGAGGCAGCCGAGGGTTATGTAATTGCCCATCTTCTTAATTCTATTGCTAGCAACAGCCCTAAGAAGCAGGATGAAACTAACCTGGAGAGACTAAGCAGCCATGTTTGATCAGGATTCGAACCCAGTTCAGTCCACGGAGGCGCAACAGCTCAATTTTTGCAGATGGTTACGGCTCTGTGAATCATTTCCTCGAGCATCGTCTTTTGCTGAAATTTATATTGAGAAGAAAAGTGGGTTTTAAACTCTACTTAAAATAATAAAATCTGTCTTTAGAAGGAAAAAGTTTCAGAATATATATATATATATATAGGAACAGGAATAATGGCTTCTGTAATTTAATAGGTGCTCCGTTTTGGTGAAGAATGCCAGCAAATCCATTTTGCAGAATGATATTTTTATCTGCCTCTTTAAAAATGGTCATTTTCACAAGTGCCTCCCTCCCCACTTCTTTTAATTTTATGGGATCCTGCGTCCTGTCGAGCTTTGGAAAGCGGGTTCAAATGTATCTGATTGGAGAAAATCTATGGGAGGAGAACAAGGGATGTCTATTAATAAGAGCAATGGGGAAATATGTGTGACAGTTAAATCGCTTTCATTCCCAATTGAGCCAACTTTCCACTTGGAGTCTGCTTGACCGTGGCTTTTCAGAAATATACTTTTTTTCATGGATGCAATAGGCCAAATTGAGATGCTATCCAAAGAGCTGCCTCTGGAGAGTGTTTCGAAAGACAAACCAGAGTCCAAGTGGAAGGAAAAATGGATAGATGCTTAGCAAAATTCTCTGCCTTTGCATTTTCCCTGGGATTTGGGTATTTGAAGCAATTTTGCCTCCTCCAATTGTAATGGAAGGTCAATTGCAATCACTTTGGAATGTAATTGTAATGGACCTTCCATTACAACCTGGGAAGACGAGGATGCAGTTTTGCTTCCCCCAATTGTAATCGAAGTTCTGTTGCAATTACATTGGAAAGTAATTGTAACGGACCTTCCATTGCGATTGGTAAAGGAGAGGACGCAGTTTTGTCTTCTCTGATTGTAATGGAAGGTCCATTGCAATTACTTTGGAAAGTAATTGTGATGGACCTTCCCTTACAATGGGTGAAGATGAGGATGCAATTTCTCCTGCTCCGATTGTAATGGGAGGTCCATTACAATCGCTTTGGAAAGAGATTGCAATGGACCTTCCATTACAATTGGGGAAGATGAGGACACACTTTTGTCTGCTCCGATTGTAACAGAAAGTCCTTTACAATTACTTTGGAAAGTAATTCCAATGGACCTTCCATTAGAATTGGTAAAGATGAGGATGCAATTTTGCCTCCTCCAATTGTAATGGAAGGTCTGTTACAATTACTTTGGAAAGGAATTGCAATAGACCTTCCATTGCAGTCGGTGAAGATGAGGACTTGAAACTTGAGATCCAAGATGGGATTTCTGAATGGAAAGAATGCTCTAGTTTCCGGGGCGTTTCTATCCATTCCCCAAAGTGTCATTTCTTATCCATTCATTTGTCTTGGGAACCCAAAAACAGAGTGTTTCCATCTAGCAAATGCTTGCATTTATCATTCATTTATTTATTTTAGAAAATTATTATTAAGATCGAGTGATGGAAGCCGATAGAACAAATCTCATAGCCGAAGATCACAAGGGGACCTGGAATATCTTTTAGAGAAAATAAAGGAACAGAAAGAAGACGGTGACTTTGGCGACTTGGAAGACATGGGGTCTTGTGAATCATTCTTATAGCAAGAAAATAATTAAAAGTTATGGTTTTAATTAAGAGCAGGGTGGGATGGGAAAAGGCATAAAATGAAGGCCCTTGCCAAGAATGGAGGGAGGAGAAGAAGAAAAAAATCAGAGGAGGGAAAGCTGCAAGGAGACTGATGAAATAAAGTTAGTTTGGAGCTGGCCAAAAGGTATAATTTACAGACAAGAGTAAAGCTACCCAAAAGAAATATGTTTTCTACCTTTATGTGGAGGCCAAAAAGAAAAGAAAAAAAGATCGACTTCAGATATAGATACTGATGACATGAAAGGCAAGATTGGGTTAATATCTATCTATCTATCTATCTATCTGTCTATCATATATACATCTATCTGTCTCTCCCATATATACATCTATGTCTGTCTATCTATCTATCTATCTATCTATCTATCATCTATCTACCTATCTCTCATATATATCTATGTCTGTCTGTCTATCTCCTATCTGTCTGTCTGTCTCCCATATATACTTATGTCTATCTATCTATCTATCTATCTATCTATCTATCTATCAATCTATCTATCATCTATCGTCTGTCCATATCCCATCTATCTATCTATCTATCTATCTCCCATATATACATCTATGTCTGTCTGTCTACCTACCTACCTACCTACTATCTATCTATATTCCATATATACATCTATGTCTCTCTCTCTCTCTCTCTGTCTATCCATTGGCGTACCTCTGAGTAAATAAACCTTTAGGCAAGTCAGCATTCACTTAAAGGCAGTAGATAGCATGTTGTCATGGTTTGCAGGTTGGACTCTGGGAGACCAAGGTTCGAATCCCTGCTTAGCCCCTGAAGTGACTTTGGGCAAGTCACACTCTCTCACCCTCAGAGGAAGGGAAAAGGAAAGCCTTCTTCTGAACAAACCTTGCCAGGAGAAGCCAAGGAGGCACTGCTGCCAAAACAATGCAAACCAAAGAACACTTCACTGAGCTCTGCTTTGAGCAGAAAAAGCACACCTTTCCAGGCTTTGTGTCTTAACACCTTTGCAAGCACTTCTTTTAGGAAAACCTGGGAGAAAAATATTTATCTGGCAGGGAATTAGGTTTTGTTAAAGCACACCTTTCCTAGCTCAGTTTTGAACACCTTTGCAAACTCCCCTATTAAGAAACCCTAGGAATTGTTATATTTTCCTCCTGTCAGCTTTGACAGCCACACATAGAAACTGGAGATACAGTGGGCAAGCTGGTTTGGACTTTGCGATTAAATTCAATATCTCTATACTTTAGGATCTTATCTAGTTCATACAGGACTCTTTTTCCAGATCTTAGAGTGCATCTACACTGGAGAAATAATGCAATTTGACATGACATTAAGCACTGTAGCTCCACAATCTAGACGCCTGGGATTTTCTTGGCCAGATATGTTGCCGTCCTCTGAGGCTGAGAGAGTGTAGACTTGCCCAAGGTCACTCAGCAGATTTCATAGCCCTTTCCACAAATCCATAAACACACACACAAACTCTTGAGTCCCAAAATGTAAGGGAGGTCTCCAAGGTCCTGAACTGTAGCTCTAAAATAGACTCTGCAGCATTGATTATTGATTTTTATTTCTCAATTTATTACAATATTTCCATCCCTCCCTCCATAAAATTATGTATTAGAAAATTTGATAAATGGAATTGTAAGTATAAATATAATAATTGTGTTGTAAGGCAACCAATTTTTTTTTTTAAGAAAGAAAGAAAGAAAGAAAGAGTGGAAAAACCACAAATAAATAAAACCACCTCATTTTTAACCAGAGAGGCAACTTGGCTTCTTCAGCCTTTGAAGACCTTCAGGTTGCATTCTGCCCTGAGTCTTGTCTTGAGATAAAAACCAAGCGTATATACAGTAAATAAACACACACACACACACAAAGAGGCAATATTTATTTCCTCCTTTATTTATATATTTATTTCCTCCAGTTTCCTCATTCTTGGGGGCTTATTCCACTCTTCCCAGCGCCTCAGGCTGCCCTCTGCCTACCTACTCTCTCCTTTTCTCCCTCAGCGCTCTTTTTGCCGCCATTTTGCCTCACAAACTGCCCTTTTATTTTGCCCCCGCCCTCTTCTCGAATCGAGGCTCCTCATTGGCTGCCCTTGCTGCCTGTCAGGAGCTTGTCAAGGGCTGTGGAAAAAAGGAGGGGAAAACTTGGCACCTGTCTGAGTTTACCTCAGAAAATGGCTGCCATTTTGTCCAAAGTGTGAAGTAAAAAATGAGGATAACGATGGTCCCCAAAGCACATTTCTTCCCACTCCCAGCATTAAACAAAGAATGGCAATGTATTGTAATTATTATTCTCACAAAATAACAAAATAACAAAGTAAATAGCCAGCAATTTGAAGCCCAAAAACTGAGGCAAACACCTCATGAAAGGTTCGAGGCCACTGGGCTGAGAATTTAAGTGGAAGAGCTTGGAAATATACAATAAATCCAGGGTTAAAAATTCAAGAAGTGGATAAGAGAATGAGAAGCTTTAGAAACTATAAGTTTTTGTTTATTTATTTTATTTTCCAAATTGTTTTCCTCTGAAGAAGGATATACAAATATTTTCAAGTTGATTAAGAAATAAAGAAGAAAATAAAATCTTTCTTATCCTCATCTTCCTGCTCTTTTTCCATGCTAAGACCAGTTATGAGCAATTAGACTCCAATTAGTTTAATGAAGTAATTAATTAATCTGTATTTAATCTACTCTAATTAGTCCCAATTAGAGTAAAGGTAAAAAGGTACCTTTACCTTTTACATAACTATTGACTAACTGAAATTACAGTTAACTCAAGGTGCAGCTACAGTCTAGAAATAATAATAATAATAATAATAATAATAATAATAATAATATAAATAAATAAATAAATTTCACACCACTTTAGTTGCCCTCGCTCCGTCCTACAAAGTCCTGGGATTTCTAGTTTGGTGAGGGACCAGCAGCAACCTTAAAACAAACCTATAATAGGGTTTTGGGTTTTTTTGCAAGTTTCTTCAGAGGAGGTTTGCCATTGCCATCCTCTGAGGCTGAGAGAGTGTGTCTTGCCCAAAGTCACCCCAGTGGTTTTCCATATCCAAGCCGGGATTCGAACCCTGGTCTCCAGAATCATAGTCCAACGCTCAAACCACAAGGATACTGGCCCACATTTTAAAAAACAGAAGTTACCCTTTCCAATTATGCTTTTACAATGCATAAATATCTATGTGTATTTATTCATATATAAATAAATATTTATGTATATTTATTCATATATAAATAGCAGAAACTTAGGGGCTGGGAGGCAATGAAGGCCACAGAAGAAATCGAACCCACGTCTTCAGATGCTCCAAAGAAGGTTGCTTTAAAAAAGCCATTGCCATCCTCTGAGGCTGAGAGAGTGTGACCTGTCCAAAGTCATGTCTCAAGCCTGATGTGTTTCAGCCTGTGTACACTTTTAAGCCTTTATTCAAGGCCTGGGTAAAACCATAAAAGGATAAGAGGTCCTTTTATATATAGATATATGAGGGCCAGAGACAATACAGAGACATATTTGTGATTTTTATGTAATGGAATACCATGCATTTATGCATCTTGTCCTTTCACAATTTTGTCTAGATGCAGTTTCTGTTTGGGCCTTTGAAGGAGTAGGCATATTTCTAAATAACAAAAGTAATCTGATGGGAAAAATAAAAATAAATTTTATTAAACATATTCTCAGGCTTTTCTCCTATCTGCCACCAGAGGTTGCTACACACCTCATTAATGAAATGGATCAATAAACTCCCCAATTAATTGACGTAAGACTTGACATAAGGCTCAGGTGGGGTTCAAATCTGACTTAAAAATTGGCTTTATCAGAGTGCACCCTGTTTGCCGATCAAGCGCACGGGTGGGAATTATGCAGCCCTTGCAGTGAGGAGGCTGGATTGCAACTCCCAGCATCCTTTACCATTGCAATACAGGGCTATTGGTGGTTGCAGTTTGACAGTATTTGAAGCCATTAATATGGGAGTGACTAGCTGTCCACGTTTCCACATAAACATGGCTGAGGAAACAACATCTTTCTCTTTTTTTCTGCAAATAATTGCACTTTATTTCATTTTGCAAGAAGTCACAGATAGGATTCGAGGGCTGAAATACTCTGCAATGCGTAGTAGTAGCTGTACCTCCAAGTCATTCCCAATTTATGGCGACCATAAGCTGGGGTTGCCCTAAGTTTTCTTGGCAAGAGGAGGTTCGCCATTGCCGTCCCCCAAGGCTGAGAGAGTGTGACATGCCCGAGGTCAACCAGTGGGTTTCCAGGGCTCAGCTAGGCTCCCTTGGTTTGTCTTTGTGGCAGTCTGCCATAGACTAAACTGGGGTCACCCTAGGTTTTCTTGGGAAGACTAGTTCAAAGAAGCTTTGCCATTGCTTTCCTCTGAGGCTGAGAGAGTGTGACATGCCCAAGGCCAACCACTGGGTTTCCAAGGTTGAGCAAGGATTCGAACCTTGGTTTCCAGAGGCAAAAATCCAAGGTGCAAAACATTGCACTATGCACCAGCTTGAACCAAACTGCAACCAAGCTGGTTCTTGAGGGAACCCTCCCTGGCCACAAATTAAAGTCAAACAAGGCAGTCTGGCTTCATGAAATGTTGGATTTTCACAGCAAGGAAAATCTAGCACCTGCGGATACTATAGTGGCCTCTCTTTGTCGCACCTGATTTCAAGCAGCAATCAGGATGGTCCATCCCTTCTCTGCATTCATGGCAGGCCAGCAGAGTTTTGCAAAATGGTGAAACTTCTCCCTGGAAGCCACAATATTGCAAATATTTCTCCCAACTGCATTCATGGCAAGCCAGCAGAGTTTTGCAAAATGGTGAAACTTCTCCCTGGAAGCCACAATATTGCAAATATTTCTCCCAACTGCATTCATGGCAAGCCAGCAAAGTTTTGCAAAATGGTGAAACTTCTCCCTGGAAGCCACAATATTGCAAATATTTCTCCCAACTGCATTCATGGCAAGCCAGCAGAGTTTTGCAAAATGGCTGAAACTTCTCCCTAGAAGCCACAATATTGCAAATATTTCTCCCAACTGCATTCATGGCAAGCCAGCAGAGTTTTGCAAAATGGTGAAACTTCTCCCTAGAAGCCACAATATTGCGAATATTTCCTCTCGACAAAACCGGGCAACCGTGGAAGGCAAAGATGGCTCAGATTCCTTCGTCTCCATCTTTCCCCCCACGACTCTGGATGCTGGGCCAGCCGAGTGGGAATTGCTTCTGTCTCACCTTTTTGTACAAAGAGCCACAGTCCTGCCAAGAGCCGCTCATCTCTCCAGCCACGTTCCTTGTGGTCCAGCCAGATTTTGACGCAACCGGCTTTGCCACTGATGCCAAGAAGGGCCCAGCGTGTTATTGATCTCAGTTATTTTGTGGACCGCTGCGTCCCGGCAAAACAATGGACCCGATCGATTCGAACACGCAGGCTGCTTGGTGTATCTTACCAAGGAATGAAGGAGGTGAAAAACAGCGCATCTCTCCAACTCGGTGTGGTTGCATTTCTCCAAATGCCATGGGCATCTCCATACTGGGTTGCTGGATCTGCAGGCCTGGCCCCGAGTCTCCAGTTTTCGTGATTCACCTCCAGGTAGGAAATAAAAGTGCAAATTTTCCACTATTTTGGGGGCGGGTAGGTCTAGTCAAGAGACAAGGTCTATTGCAAACCTCCAGCTCATCTACTTTGACAAAGTCTGCAAAACTTTTTGCTGTTTTCTTGATGCAACTTGCAAAAGCTCTCTATGCATTTGCTTTGGTTGCATCCGCCAAACTTTGACAAAGTCTGCAAAACTTTTTGCTGTTTTCTTGATGCAACGTGCAAAAGCTCTCTATGCTTTTGCTTTGACTACATCCGCACTGCAGAGAAAATCTGATATGACCCTTGTAGCCTTGTCTGTCCGACAGCTCCGGTGACACAACTTTGCAAAACTAGAAATCCCAGGATAGCATCTCCATAGCATGGAGCCAAGGGTGTTAAAGGGGTATCAAACCACATTATTTCCGCAGTGCAGCTGCAGCCACCGAGGAAAGAGAAGTGGAGCACAGCATATTATTGTTATTAGATGATTATAAATTGCGAATTAAGATGTTGAATTTTAAATGTGGACTGTCTGAAAATGTGTTATGTCTCACTTGTCCTTTTAAAGTGTTGCGTGTTTTTAATTCATGAGGTTTAACTGATGTTGTCAGTTTTGTTGATTTGTTGTTCCTCGTCTTGAACCATGGGGAGAGGTAGGTAAGAAATAATAATAATAATAATAATAGTTGTTGTTGTTAGCATAGGCACACTTCAGTTCTTATCTGCATTGCAGAAATAATACAGTTTGACACCACTGTAACTGCCATGGCTCAGTGCTATGGAATCCTGGGATTTGTAGTCTGTTGTGACACTAGATTTCTCTGACAGGGAAGGCTAAACAGCTCACAAAACTACAAATCCCAGCATTCCATAGCCTGGAGCCGTGGCAAAGTAGCGCCCATCTGTTTTATTTCTGCTCCTGCAGACTCACTTTGCCTAATGTTAGGGCCGGATCCTAATTTTTTATGTCCCCCCCCCCGCTGTGAGAGATGGCATCCTCCGTTCCGTGCACCTGGTCCGATCAGGATCCCTTCCATCTTAAACGACCTACTTACCTTCAAGGATGTACGTCTCCGGAGAGGAGCGAGGCACTATGGAGTTGTCTGTTTTATACCAGACATTTTAGGAGAGGATGGCTGGCTGTTATGCCATTACTGGTTTTATATACCTTTTGCTTTAAAGCACCAAAGGGAACGATGCGGGATGATAAAAAGGAAGGAGATCTCGTTTGCATGGGCTGCATAGGCCGACGTCTCCATTACCAAGTTGTTTATTCTTTACCTTTTCCGTAGAGGAGGTGGAAAACTACCCTTCGGATGATCTCTGGGCAGAATAAGACTCTCCCTTATCTGGCCATCAGGAATGTTCAACCAGATCAAATTGCTGTGATTGAAGTGTGAAACAAACCCCACTACCCTGATTCTGATTCTGTAAACCAGAAGAAATCCCAATGAATTTAGTGGGTCTTACTTCTGAGTAAGACCTCCATAGGCTTGTATGGTAATGCCAAAATCTTATACATTGGGCCATCGGTATCTGTTGGGTTTGGTTCAAGGATTCCCCATGGATACCAATATCTGTGGATGCTCAAGTCCTGTATTAAAAGGGTGCCCCTTATATAAAATCAAGGTGTGTATATATATATATATATATGGAATATTTTCAAGCTGTCAATACTTGAATCCATGGGTAAAGAATCTGTGGACAGAGAGGGATGATTGTATCTCTGTTTTGTGGATTCCCTTATATAAAATGGCAAAATCCAGGTTTGCTTTTTAGAATTTTTATATTTTTAGAAATATTTTCGAACTGTGAATGGTTGAATCCGTGGATATGGAGGGCCCCCTGGGTTTTTTAAAGAAAGAACCCACAACTATTATAATAATTAATTACTCTCGGCGGCATGGAATGAAACCACTAACTAACTTCTTTTAAAACAGAACTTTCCCAAGATCTGCCCCTTTATGACTGCTCTGTCCCAAAATTTACTCTTACTCTCACATTAATGACTTTCTTCAGACTTAAAAATGCCAGGAGTGTTTCCTCCAACTCTCCAGATTTGGCAGGGTTTTAATCCTCTATCATGCCACTTCTCCAGCTGCTTTGAAAATGTCCCAGTTTCTCTCTCCTCCTCCCCCTTTGTCCTCAGCTTACTTCAGTTGCTGCAAATGGAATTCAAAGGACAACAGTAGTTTTGTAGGCCATGAATTCAGCAGGGGAAGAGGAGAGGAGGGGGCAGAATCTAATTCTACCCAGGAAGCTCACACAAAAACAACCTTCTGCAACCTTGCCTTGGTTTCATGTTCTTCTTCATTGAATAGACTCTGATATCACTTGGCCAAGCATGTTTCGGTTTCCTGCTGTGAGATGTCAGAAGGTATGGAGATCTGGTCTTTCAGTCATAAAGGGGGTGATCTCCAAAATGTAATGGAGAACTGGACCCCAAATGTTGTTCACTCCAGATGATCAGCGGTGGCATTAGGGCAAGACTTGGCACAAACCAAGGGGGGCCACTTGGCAGCATGGTTAGGAGGCCCTGTGAAAAGCAGCAGAGGTGTACCACAATTTAAAGTAATATACATGTGAGAGCTGGCATGGCATAGTGGTTTCAGCATTGGACTTTGGAGACCAGGGTTCGAATCCCCGCTGAGCCATGAAACCCACTGGGTGACCTTGGGCAAGTTGCACTATCTCAACCTCAGAGGATGGCTATGGCAAACCTTCTCTGAAAGAAACATGATAGGGTTGCTTTAGGGTCTCCCTAAGTCAGAAACAACTTGAAGGCACACAACGACATGAAGATCTATGTAGGAATGGCACACAGGCACCTGGCAGTGGCCATTTTAATTGCTTAGCATCACTCTAGGGATACTAAAATGGCATCTCTCAAGCCTAGTCAATTGACATGGCGGAGGGAATAAAGGTAGATATCACCACTGGGATGAACTGTTGGCACCTTTGCACCTCTCTTAAGCCACCAGAGGTTGGCATCCATCCTGCGTTCCCCATCTCTCGCTCGATGCTTCCCGGTTTCCAGCATCTGCAAGATACTTTCCCCCAATGATGCATGGCTGTGCCCTAGGAAGGATGCAAGATGGCTACACAAGCACCCCCGAGTCATACATCTCTTCCTTTCCGGCGGTACAATTACTGGAAAATTGCTAAAATATTAAATGGACTCCATCAGTGGTGAGAGTATCGGAGTGGGTTTCCGTCACATGAATCACTGGATTTTCTTCTCCCCCTATTTAAAAAAAGAATATGTTCCCTTGGCGTGAACCTAAATTTGTCCAAGGGATGTGGGAGGGGGATGTTAATGGATGGCACCATGAAGCTGTTCCAAATGCCTTTCTTTTTCATCCTTGGAGACAGTGACTGCTTTTAGACATGCAAATGTATAACGTAGAGAAGAACATTCTTGCCCCTTAGCTCTGTAGCAATCTATACACGGGAATCATAGCATCGTAGTTTTGGATCTCCAGAGTCATCCAGTCCACCCCCCACCATGCAACTAAAACACACTCAAATGAGCGCTATCCCACCTCTACTTAAAGACCTCCAAAAAAGAAAAGTCCATCATCCTCTGAAGTATTCTGTTCCCATCTCGAACAGCATTTACAGTCAAGATGGTCTTCTTAATGTTTGGGTGGAATATCTTTGATTGAGATTTGAACCCAGAATTTTGAACCATTGGAAAACAACTTGTGTTGCATCATCTCAAATGTCATGCCTTCGGGTATAGAAAGACCCCCATATCTGTGGATTTGGTATCCGCAGGTTCCCTTACCCATGCCGGGGGGGGGGAGTTCTCTCTAAGCATTTCTAGGCCCTCCAGTGTGGTTCTGTGGTCAAATCCTGGTCCAAGTGTGCCATGGAATCACAATGGAGGACCTACAAATGCCTAGAGAAGTGTTCTCTGTAGGCATTTCTAGGTCCTCCAATGCGATTCCATGGTTAGCTTTCGGCCCAAGCATACCATAGAATTATGCTGGATGACCTTCCTTCCCTCTCTCCCCCTTTCCCTTCCCATCCTTCTCTCCTTTTCTTTCTTTCTTTCTTTCTTTCTTTCTTTCTTTCTTTCTTTCTTGTTTGCTTGCTTGCCCCTCCCTCCCTTCCCATTCTTTTCTCCTCCCTCACTTCCTCCCTCCCTTCTTTCCTTTTTTCCTTCCTTCTCTCTCTTTCCTTCCCTCCATTTCCATCTTTTTTGCCTTCCTTCCTTCCCCCTCTCCCTTCCCTCTTCTCTCTCTTTTTCTCCCTCCCTCCCTCCCTCTCCATCCCTCCCTTTCCATCTTTTTCACCTTCCTTCCTTCCTTTCTTCCCTCCTTCCTCCCTCTTTCCACCCTTCTCTCTCTTTCTCCTTCCCTCTCTTTCCATCTTTTCCTCTCTCCCTCCCTCCCTCCCATCTTTCCCATTCTTTCCTTTCTTTTTTCTCTTCCTGCTCTCTCTCTCTCTCTTTCCCTCTTTCCTTCCTTTCTTTCCTTTCCAACCTTTTCTTTTCTCTCTCTTTCTCTTTCCCTTTCCTTTCTTTCCTTCTCTCCCTCAAGCTCTTCTTTCTTTGCCAGAAGAAACCTTGGGTCTCCTTTGTGCTTCTCCTCACTCTGTCACCCTGCCCAGAGGAGGAGGAGGAGGAGGAGGAGGAGGAGGAGGAGGAGAAAAGGCCCTCTTGGGTTCCACATTGCGCCACACCATGTATGCATATGTAGGCAAATATCTCCTCCAATTATCTCTTATCGCCAAACAAGGTGTCTGTCTGTCTGTCTGTCTGTCTGTCTGCCTGTCAGGCTTGTCCCCTTTCAATCTGCCTCCTGACACCGAAAATAAACAACCGAAGCCCGGAATGTGCCGCTGCCGCCAACGCCGCCAATGCCATGGCGAGGGGCAGGGAGGACTTGTCAGGCGGGCGCAGTTGAGCTGCAAGGATGATAATGTGCCATGACACTTCTGAAATGAGACACCGGTTGCCATGGCAAGGGCTCTGGAGGAACTCTCTCTCCAGAGGCAGAAATAAAACATGCCTTAAATGATGTTTGATTAGAATTTAGATCATGTAACTGAATGGCTGGGCCTGCCTTGCAGATCTTTCCCTCCCGCCACCCGACGCACGGCTTCGACGCTCCTCCATACGCAGGCCCTGGTCCTTTCCAGGGCCTGCAACCTTTAAAAATTCTTTAAAATATTCTTAAAAATAGAAAATAGTATGCATGTGTGTGTGTGTGATGGGAGGACAGGCTCTTCCTCTAATATAGGCTGACCGTATTCTTTGAGACACAAACGCAATGCCGGGATGGCGAAAACGGAACGAGGTTACGTCATATTCCATACTCGTGAAAAAGTGAGACGATGTCAAAAGTTTTATTACATAAACCTATTGAGCTAACTATTCTTCTTTGGTGACAGACCTCCTGTTTTTTGAAAACGGGACAAAATTGGCATTTATATTAAAACAACGGGATGGAAATATGGAAAGAAAAACTGTACTGTCCCATTTAAAACAGTATGTACTGTCAGCCTACTTCAGTGGCTCTGACTTCCAAACAGGCCCAACTTGGATCTCTTCCATCTTACCCATTTCACCTCTTCCCCACTTTATTTCCATCCTGAAGAATGAGACTTCTGAATTTGACCTCTGATTCATTACATGCACACAGACACAGGTTGCCTCCGCACCGCAGAATTAAAGCAGTTTAACATCACTTTAATCGCCATGGCTCCATGCTATAAAATCCTGGGATTTGTAGTTTTTGTGAGCTCTTTAGCCTTCTCTATCAGAGAGCTCAGGTGCCACAAGAAACTATAAATCCCAGGATTCCATAGGATGGGACCATGGTAATTAAAGTGGTAACAAACTACTTTACTGCATGCCTTTGGTATTCGCTGGGGTTTCATTCCAGGACCCTTTCTGGATGCTCAAATCCCATTAAATACAAAGGCATAGTGAAATGGTGATCATTATATTAAATGACAACATCAATTGCTTTTTGAAAATTATATATATAATATTTTCAAGTTGTGGATGCTTGAATTCACGAATTAAAAATCCATGGATATGGAGGGCCAGCTGAATTTCTTCAGGGTGGAAGAAGCCCCAGACACCAACTGGGAATCTGATGTTTTAAAAAGCTCTTTTCCTATACCAGAGTGTAGTAGTAGTAGTAGTAGTAGTAGTATGTGTTCAAGCCATTTACAACTTATGGCAACCCCAAGGCAAAGCTACCATAGGGTTTTCTTGGCAAGATTTGTTCAGAGGGGGTTTGCCATTGCCAGGATTCTGTAGGATGGAGTTATGGTAGTTAAAATGGTGTGATCCTGCATTATTTTTACAGTGTAGATGCACACTAAGATGGTGGGGGTCTGTCTATTATACAAACACACATATATACACACAGAGTTTGCCTGGTATCTTGCTCTCATGTCCATTCTCATGTGCTCCAACTTCTTTTTTTTTTTGCTGTGTTTGACTAATCAATGTGGAATATCATTTCAAGATCTAACGATGGATCCCCGAGGGACATCTTTAACAATGTGTGTTCTACATATTTCCTTGGTTTTTAAATGTGCTTATAATAATAGCTGCTCCTCATTTCCCATCTTCCAGTCTGAACAGAATTGATTCGGAAGTTCATGACGTTGTTTTGTTTGGAATATTAACTGCCTTGCAGAAGCACTGTGTTTGGAGACTGATGTAACGGTTGCTTTGACCTTTCAGAAGTGGAGACATGAAGCCCACATGGACTAATGCCTTGAAATCAGGTGGGAAAAACAAGAGGAAGAAATACTTTTGACAGGAACTAGTTCAGATCACTCGAATTCTGGAGAGATGGGCTCCAGAAGGGTACCAATTTGTATTGTCCGTAGGGCTAACAATTTTAAACTGAACACTTGTCCTCGTGTTATTCTATTCTTCATTTGTTACAGCAATTTTAGCCCTGTACTGAGTTCTCTCTAGTTTTTATTTTGTGGATCAAAGCTAACAGTTTCACTGGTCTGGAAACTTTTCCTGACTTGCCTAGCCTAGGGATATACCCTTTTCCACAGTCTTCTTGAGTGCGGTTGTTTTGTGTGTATGTGTTGTGTGCCTTCAAGTCATTTCCTATTTATGCTGACCCTAAGGCAAAACTATCATAGGGTTATCCTGGTAAGATTTGTTCAGAAGAGGTTTGCTATGGCCTTCCTTTGAGGCTGAGAGTATGTGACTTGCCCGAGATCATCCAGTTGGTTTCATGGCCTGGAATCGGACCCTGGTCTCCTGAGTTGTAGTCCAAAGATTTTATCACATGGGAGGCAAACATCCTCCTCCCGTGATTAAAGCAAACTTAATCCCATCGACATCCCATCAACATCCAACAAGAGCGGAATGACTTTCGGACAATGTCCCCTGATAATGTAGCCATTACCCCACAGTTAACTCATGAATAAAGCAGCAAAATCCCCCCCCCCCAAAAAAATCCGAAAATAAAAGTGGCCCGATTTTGCAGCTTTATTCTCAGGTTAACTGCAGCATAATGGTGATGTGGGGAATGTCGTCTGAAAATCATCCCACTCTTGTGGGATATTGACGGGATTAAATTCACTTTATTCACGGGATTGCCTCCCGTGTGATAAAGTCCCAGCATTAAATCACTACACCAGAGTGGCCTAGCCTCCAACATTTGACAGATGAAAACTGGGCTATGTGTGGGCCATGCTAGCTCTGCCATTGTTTTTCTTGGTGGTTTCTTCCCTAATCACTTAATTTTCCCATTCTTCTTCTGTTGCTTTCATCTTTTTGGATCAGTCCCACCCAATCAGTGAAGCTATAGTAGATGAGTTCCACCTTAATCAGGGAACCTATAGTAGATGAGTTCCACCTAATCAGGTAACATATAGCAGATTAGTTCCACCCAACCAGGGAACCTATAGTAGATGAATTGCATCTAATCAGGGAACCTAAAGTAGATGAATTCCACCTAATCAGTGATTCTATAGGAGATGAATTCCACCTAATCAGGTAACATATAGTAGATTAGTTTCACCTAATCAGGGAAAATATAGTAGATAAGTTCCACCTTAATCAGGAAACCTATAGTAGATGAGTTCCACCTAATTAGGGAACCCTTAGTAGATGAATTCCACCTATTCAGGGAACCTGTAGTATATGAGTTCCACCTAATCAGGTAACATATAGCAGATGGGTCCCACCTAATCAGGGAACATAAAGTAGATGAATTCCATCTAATCAGTGATCCTATAGTAGATGCGTTCCACCTAATCAGGTAACATATAGTAGATTAGTTTCACCTAATCAGGGAAAATATAGTAGATGAGTTCCACCTTAATCAGGGAACCTATAGTGGATTAGTCCCACCCAATCAGGGAACTTGTAATAGATGATTGAATGACCTCAGCTACTATATGTTCCCTGATTGGTAGGTCATCAGGGTACCATCGAGCCACTCAAGACTCTTGCTGTGATGATGTCAACCAAGAATGAAGAAATGTTGAATGAGCAAGGAAGAGAATGAATGACCCTGCCAAACTCGTTTGCTAAAAAGAAACGAGTAATTTTGACTCTGCCCTTCTCACAATGGATTTTTTTCATAAATTAAGGAGGAGTTCAAATTATTTCCTTTTCTTTTTGGTGGAGGGAGGGACAACACGAGGGTCCTTTCAGGCCCCTTGAAAGAGCTCATTTAACCTCAGCGAGGAGTAATACGGCGCTTTCAAATGGCCATCGTATTAACTTTAAAAGGTCTATTTAAAGTGACGGTTGTCAACGAGTGAAAGCCCGATATGGTAATTCGGAGTTACAAATCAGCGCGAGGAAGCTGAGGAATGGACAACCTTGTTAACACAAGCGCCACGGAAGAAGCGCCGGGGTCAGAAGGGCCGGCGGGGAGAGGGATCGAGGCGCAGCGCCAAAAATATGTCCTATAATTAGGGCACCTCGGAGAGTCAAGGTTGGAGATTCTTCACCGTGACATGGTCTGATATCAAGAAAAGTGCAGGCCAAGAACAATCACTTCCCAGCAAGCTGGAAAAGGGGGTTCATTTATGCTCGGAAGAGAAGAAGGAGATGGAAAAGACAAAGGAGAGATGAACCAGATCGGCATAGGTGGAACTGAATACTCTCCAATTCTAACGACTTGAGAATTAGGTACTGGCAGGAGCAAAATGGAGATGGGTGTAGCAATGGGATGGACGTAGGGATGGGAAAATATTTGGAAATATTCATGGCCTGATATGGAGATTCTTCACTGTGACATGATGTTGAGAAAAGTGCAGGCCAAAGACTATCACTTCCCAGCAAGCTGGAAAAAGGGGTTCATTTATGCTCAGAAGAGAAGAAAGAGACAGAAAAGACAAAGGAGAAATGGAACCAGATCGGCATTGCTGGAACTGCACACTCTCCAACTGTACCATTTTAGGAATTTGGTATTGGCGATAGCAAAATGGACGTGGGCGTAACAATGTGATGGAAGTGTTGTTGTTCTTGCGTGACTTCAAATCCTTTCCAACTTATGGCCATCTTAAGATGACCCTATCAAGGGGTTTTTAGGAGGTTTGCCATTGCCTACCTCTGAGGCTGAGACAGTATGACTTCCCCAAGATCAGCCAGTGGGTTTAATGGCTGAGCGGGGAACTGAATCCTGCTCTCCAGAGTTGTAGTCTAACACTCAAACCATTACACAATGCTAAGTCCCATGGTGGAAGTAGGAGGAAAGAGGGATGGAAAGATATTTGAAAATATTCAAAATAACATTAGAAAAACATGTTTCTTGAAAATCCTGGCATGATAAGAATCTTCATGGTTTGCGACTTGCTGTACGCAAAGTTTGCAGGTGGCATTTGCATAAGAAGTGGAATTTTCTGCCCAGGAGACCACATTTTCTGTGTAGAAAATAATGTTTCCGCACAGAAATAATTATTTTCTGCACAGAAAATTTCTGTTTCGTGCACAGAAGAGGATGTTTTCTCCTCAAAACATGTGCCTTTTGCACAGAATGAATCTCCAACTACATTTTCTCAAGGTGTTGTTGGTGTTGTTGGGTCGAGGGATATCTATGCAAGCCAGTCCCTCCTCCTCTTGGCCATGAAGTCCTGGAAGACAAAGCCTTCCAAAGTCCAGGAGCTAAAATTTGAAATCCATTAGCAATATAAAAAAAAGTACTTCTTCTGAGATTCAAAATATCTCCCTCCGTTGTGAGGTCACAGCCGCCTTTGTTAGGCAGAGAACATTGAATCTCTCAAGAGAAACATAGAGATCCCTCCACAGAACAACACAACAATGCTTTGAGAAAATGCAGGCCTGTGACTAACATTATCATTTTATATTTTTCCCCTCCTGTATGGTTTTTGGTATGGTAGGGACGAATAAAGAGATCCCTGTCTTGTGGATTTGGGATGTTATTGTGCTTTGCTGTATGGCCAACACGGCTACCCCTGAATATGACCCTTAGGGGAGAAATTTCCACTTTGAGAGGTGTAAATGGGAAACCAGCAAACAAGGCTGCCATGGAGAAGTGGATGCGAATACTTGGGGGACCTCAGAGGGACAGATTTGGCCCTTGGGCTGAAGGTTCCCCACCCCAAATAATTTGACCAGATATAAAATCAGATTCCTTTATTCCCTATATAGACCCCTGTCACCTACTTTCCCTTCCTGTTGCCCTTCCCAACCTGTACTGGAGGATTCAATATTTTAACCCCGTTATAAAAGCGAGAATATGTGCGTTTCAGCCCCACCCCGACACCTCTCTCTCCAAACTCCAGAGGATACCACGAATTCCGTTTTATTGCCTCCAGCCATGTTATTTAAAGTAATTAACCTTAATTTATAAATTTTTCTATCAAACGGCCTCTTTCACTTTCCGAAGTGGCGAGCGAAGTCCATTTCCCAGGGGCTCCTAATAGTGCCTCCATTTAATCAAAATTCATCCATCAGATTTCCAGTGTTAAATCATCTTTTAATTGGGAGTTACATTCTGGTTAATAGTGTTATAATTCGCCGCCTCTAATAGTTTTTACCACAGGGATCTACTCTATTTTGTGCGCTCGCTATTATTTCTGTGGTCAGCGGGGATGTTTTAAAACCTCCCCGTTCCCTCTGCTTGTTCCCTTACTTGTCTTTTCTTCATGGTGATCTCATTAATCCCTCGTTGCGTTCTTTCCTCTCCCCTCATTCCTCATTACATCGAACCTGCTACTTTTAACACTAGGTGAAACCTCACTTATTTCGACAAGGAGGCTTCAATTTCCTCTTACCCCCATCTGAGATTCCTTCCCCCCATTCCGTCTCCCTACAAGCATTTTACATGTATCAAGAACAGTCACAAAACTATTGAGATTGGATATTTTGGGTTGAGGAGGTTACATCGGTGATGCAGGACATACACATGCCTAATGCATGTATGAAACATACAAAGGTGGATGCATGTATGCATGACATGAGCTTGGTCAGGAAGAGGAGGGGCGTATATGTTGTTGTTGTTGTGTGCCTTCAAGTTGTTTCCAACGTATGGTGACCCTACAGCCATATCATGGGGGTTTCTTGCAAGATTTATTCAGAGGGAGGTTTGCCATTGCCTTCCCCTGAGGCTGAGAGTATGTGACTTGGCCAAGGTCACCCAGTGGGTTTCATGTCGAAACTGGGAACTGAACTGAACCACAACACCATACTGGCTTGGTTGTGTGTGTGTGTGTCTGTGCCTTCACGTTATCTGTCAACTTATGGTGACCCCATGGATTTCCTTGGGTTTTCTTAGGCCAGGAATCTTCAGGGGTGGTTTTGGTAGTTCCTTCCTCTGAAGTATCACCTGCACACCCGGTATTTGTTGGTGGTCTACTATCCAAGTACTAACCAGGGCTGACCCTGCTTAGCTTCCAAGGTCAGATGGGATCTGAAGCTTCAGACTATTTAGGATCAGGTATAAAGGGACATGCGAAAGCTAATGTGATGTAGTGGTTTGCGTGTTGGACTTGGACTCTGCAGTGTTGATAAAAACCCATAGAAGCTGGTGGGGGGAAGCAAAGAAAATGTACCTGCATTACATCCCCTCCACCTGGAACTGGTGTAAAATGAGATTTGAATCCTGTATCCTCTGGGAGATGATTTCTCCAATCACCAGCCGTACAAAATATACCCAAATTGCCCCGCCGGTCCTACAGAGAGGTTTACAGCAGGCTTGCGGTCTGTTGACTGCGTGCCAAAACCATTCTCTCCTTGGAACAAAAAGGAATGGTGTAAAAATTCTGACTTGTAAAAAAACAAAGGAGGAAGAGGACAGGCAATTGAGGTTGGGTTGAAGGGAAAACAGACAATCTAGAAAATGCTCTGTCTATCTATCTATCTATCTATCTATCTATCTATCTATCTGTTATCCTCCTCTCTCTCTCTCTCTAGCTCTCTATCAATCATAGCTATCTTATCTATCATCCTATCTATCTATCTATCTATCTATCTGGGTTCCCCCGCAGTGTCCTGCATTGAAAGTCATTTCAGAAAAGAAGAAGAAACAAGACTTGGGTGAGCATCCACAGAATTATTATGCAATTACGGTGGTTTCTATGCAAACAGTAACTCATAGGCCACACTCAGCGTTAGGTTTATGTACTTGAAAACTCATTCCCCTCTTCCATTGGCTCCTCCTCATAATCTGTCCTCCGATGGAGCATGACGATATGCCCGACCACTTCCTGGCACGCTCCTCTTTTGTTAATCTGATACAACATCAATTGGCAAATTGGTCAGGAGCATTAATTGACTTTGCAGGGTGGGAGTAAGGGAGAGATAGGCCTTGCAAAGAAAGCAGGAAGATCTTATCTTGTGTATGACTTCTCTCCTGGCCAACTTGTACGGGGCCAGTGTTAATTAGAAGAGGAGCTGACGGACAATGGATTAAGTCATTAGCGGCAGTGACTATATATTGAGTAGCAAACTGGCCATGTAGGTTTGGGGCTATTTGCCCTTTCTTGTTGGTCGAAAGACCCCCAATTCTTCCCCCACAGTCTAAAAAACCCTGAAACTAGAGATTCTCCAAGTTCACACTCCTAACCTTCCCCTCCTCGGCTGTTCCTGCATACCTGGATGTAGGGCTTCTTACTATGGGTCCCCAAGTTTAAAAACCAGGGTACCTGATAATTTGGGGAAGCTCGTTGCAAGGAATAATAGACCAACGAGAAATCTTGAACTATTTTTGTTTCTCTCTTTCTGAGTATTTGAATGTCCTGAAGTGATACAGAGGACTTATTCTGTGTAGAAAAAGTGCGGGTTGCAGAAAGACCGGTTCTCTGTGCAGAAAAGAGGCTCCCTGAGTAAAGTACAGGCACAGAAAATAGGCTTCCTGACCACAGAAAATGGTTTTTGTGTAGAAAACAGGTTTGTTGAGCACATCCCCATTTTCTGCACAGAAAAAACAACAACACAACATCAACAAAAACTGTTTCTTGTGCAGAAAACAGGTCTCTGGAGCAGATCCCCATTTTCTGTGCAGCTACATCCTCGGAACTGGCCCTTATGTGTTGCTGTCCTGCTTTGGTCTGCTATTGCTGGCGCCATGCGTGCAAAATGGCTGCCACAGAGACTTCAAAATGGCTGCCACATTGTCAAAGGGGCTGCCATGTTTGTTTACATGTTGCCACCATGTTTAATCAGCATGAGCATGTCCAATGGGCAGGGACGTTGGCACATATTGGAAGGAATATCTTCTGATAACAGGAGCAGGGGTTATGAGAAGAAAGAGAAGAAGAAGGAGATGAAAGAGGAGGATGAAGAGGAGGAGAAGATGATGAAGGAGGAGGAGGAAGAGGAGAAGGAGGAGGAGGAGAAAGAGAAGAAGAAGGAGATGAAGGAGGAGGAGGAGGTGGTGAAAGAGAAGAAGAAGAAGGACAAGAAGGAAGGGAGGGAGGGAGGGAGGGAGGGAGGAAGAGAAAGAAAAAGAAAGAAAGAAAGAGTGGCAGCTAGAAGGGCAAAAGGAACAAGATCTGGGGTGGCAGGTTAGGGGGGGATTAGGAAAAGACACAGGAGGGTAGGAGATTATCTTCCAAATTGTAGGCCTTGGGCTTCAGGTGGTGCTCTTGGTGGGCCAGGAAAAGGCTTAGCTTTCTCCCCATGGGGTAATGAAATCCTTGTTGGCAGAGAGACCCCTTTACTTTACCGTGTGGGACCCCAATGCTCCTTTTTAACCTTTGAAGACACTTATCTTCTTATACGGAAGAGAATTCCAGTGGCGGGCAAGCTGCGCACCAATTTGAGCTTTTCTTCCCGTAGCGGTTGTTAGCTATTTGTCGGATTGTTAAGAAATAATGTGTGTATGTGTGTGGGGTTTGTCTTTCCCTTTCTCTCTCCCCACCTCTATATGAGCGGGATGTTGCCTATGTGTAGGGGTTCAGAGGGGAAAGATGCTATGACCTTGGACATTCACTGTCTGGAAGGAAGCCGCCACGTTCTTCCATCTCTTTCTTCTGCATTGATCCTTTTTCTTCTTTTCTCTTCCAAAGATGAGATGAGGAGGATGAGGGAGACCCCTGAAAGAACTCATTTAGTTAAAATTTACACTCAGTGGTTTTGTGCCTCTTCTCCTTCTTGCTCGCTCTCCCCACCACCCGTTTTGTTGCTCTGATGTGCTATCGATCTGAAGATCTATAAAGGATCGTGCCGTGTGGCTCCAGGTGGGTGGTGGGGAATTGGGAGGGTAAGGCTTCATTTCCATCTGAATGGGGGCGGAAAATAATCTCCCCCTGCTCTTTACCCGGCTTCTATTGCTTCCTAGCCTGCATTTCTCTCCTTGTCGGAGCCTGAGAATTAGTTCTGGTTGACAGAAACAAGCCTGATTGTTTTCCTCTCTTCCCTCAGTCTGCTTGAGTCTCTTCTATTATATATGTGTGTGTGTGTATGTGTGTGTATGTGTGTGTGTATATATATATATATATATATATACACACACACATACACACTATGTGCCTTCAAGTCACTGGTTGACTCATGACAATCCCATGGATTTCGTAGGGTTTTCTTAGACCAGGAATCTTCAAAGCTGGTTTTGCCAAGTCCTTCCTCTGAAATCAAGCCTACAGCACCTGGGATTCATTGAAAGTCTCTCATCCAAACACTAATCAGGACTGACCTGCTTATCTTCCAAGATCAGATGGGATCTGGTGCCTTTAGAGTATTTAGGCCTTTGGCTATATTGTGTGTGTCAATAGGCAGGGAAGACTCAGAGGTGGTTTTGCCAGTTCCTTCCTCTCAAATATCACCTACACACTTGGTATTCATTGGCGGTCTACCACCCAAGTACTAACCAGGGCTGACCCTACTTAGCTTCCAAGATCAGATGGGATCTGGTTCCTTTTGGGTTTTTAGGTGCTCTGAAGACAAATAGTAATCTCCAAGATCTACAGAGTGACTGTGTTTGTGGCCCTGTAATACTCTGGAGCAAGGGCATAGTTACTATTGGATTTGGAAGTGCATTGCCCCTGGGCTCCAGTCAATAAGTTTCACCTGCCACCTGTACCTGCCCTACATCCAGTCCCTGTCTTGACAGACAAAATGGCAGCATTGGCCATATTTTGAGTGGGAGTGGGATTTATTTTATTGATTTGTTTTATTGAAATACATCTGTCTCTCCACATTTGCTGGGGTTAGGGGCACAGGACCCCTGTGAATGTGGAAGAACTGCAGATAACAAAAACGCTATGTTTTTACCTGAGATAACACCTCTCTAGGTCTCCAGTGCGACTCTATGGTCAACATCTGCCAGACACTGACCATAGAATTGCTCTGGAGGAGTTACAAAGACCTAGTGGAGGGTTCTCTCTAGGAATCTCCAGGTTCATCAGTGCAACTTTTGGTTAAAGTTGACCATAGAGTTGCGCTGGAGGACCTAGAGATTCCTAGAGAGAACATATTAACAAAAGCCGTGAATAATCAAATCCGCAAAAGTCAAAGCTGCAAATGTGGAGGGATGAGTGTGCTTACATCCTGGCTCAATATCCAAAGATCAATTAGGCTTGAAGGCACTAATAAAAAGCCAAGTTTTGACTTGACGCTGAAACGGTACCAATATTGGCATCAATTGGACTCCCACAAGGGGAGTATCCCACAACTGCGGTGCAGGAATATATCACCAAAGCCCTCCCATACAGCCTCTGGTTAAAAACCTCCAAAAAAAGGAGACTCCACCACTTTGCTATGCAGCTGATGAACAGCTCTTACAGCCAAGATGTTCTTCCTAACCTTTAGGTGGAATCCTGTCATTTGCATCCATTGCTCCAGGTCCTAGGCATCCACCCTTCTAACATTGCTCTGTTCAGACAATGCACAGAACTATCTGTTTGGGAAAAGAAAGGAAGGGAAGGAAGGGAAGGATTTCATTTGGAAAAGGAAAGGTGCATGCACACATGTACACACACACACACACACACATTGACAAATCCAGCTGTCACTCTGATTCAGAATATCTGGGCAACCCATCCCCTGTCCCTCCAGGTAGATAGTTATCCCGACGGGAATGTTGCATTCTCGTCTGAATCCTTGCACACAATTGGTGTGGCTCGATGGGCGCTCCGCGATGAGGGTCTGCCAATACAGATGTCCCCAGCATGCCATCAAATGAAACCCCGTCCCTCCGATAACTGCTCTCTTCCCCCCATGAAGGAAAGGTCAAGAGAGCCTCTCTCGATATTGGGGGACAGCAGTGCCAAGTTTTGACAAAAGAACAAAGCAGGCCTCCATTTTTTCTTTCCTCTTTTTTTTTGGCAAAGGCAAAAGTCTTTTTGTATAGATGTCTGCTGACTGCAAAAAGAAAAGAATAAAAGAGACTGACCAACGTAAGCTTTGACTTTGAGAAAAAAGAACCCTAAGAAAGTTGTATTCGAACAGTTTCATAAACTGGAAACATTTGCTTCCTTTCAAAGAAGTGTTATCATGGATATTGATGGCTAAGTGGATAGACAGACAGGCCAATGTTCATTGATATATTAATTTGACACTCAGAAATTGATACAGATCAGTTTTGTTCGGTATAAATAACCACGATTTTCCAGCTAAATGGCTGTTTTCTTGTCTAACCTCTTAGACTCTAATGAACTCTATCAGCATTATTATATAAGCCATATTCCACATCCGTATCTCTGAAGTGGGAACTCTTTAGATGCTGATGAACTGCAACTCCCAGTACCCCTAGCCATCTTAGTCAATGATGAAGAATGATGTGAATTGCAGTTCCCATTCCCAGTTCTAAGAACCTTGGCTGGAATTCCATCTTGCAGTTATGAATCTGTAACCTGGAGTTTGTTTGTTTTGTCGAGTGCACCCAAATCGTTTCTGACTTACTTCTTGGCACAGTTTGTTCAGAGAGAGCTTGCCCTTGGCTTCCTCTGAGGCTGAGAGAGCGTAGTTTGCTGAAGGTCACCCAGTGGATTTCAGAACTGCCAGTTCCATGGCAGATGAAGTAGCATCATAGTGTTCCTCTGGACACGGTCCAGTTTGTCAACATCCTTTTTGAATTGTGGTGCCCAGAATTGGACGCAATATTCCTAGTGAGGTCTGACCAAAGCAGAATAGAGTGGTCCTATTACCGTACTTTCCTCATTCTAGACACTACACTCCTATTGATGCAGCCTAGGATCATATTGGCTTTTTAAAGCTGTTACACCACACTGTTGGCTCACGTTCAGCTTGTGGTCCACTAAGACTCTTAGATCCCTTTCCCATGTCAAGCCAGGTATCCCCCATCCTATAGCTGAACCTTTCGGGGGTTGTCTTTCTGCCTTGCATTTCTCCCCGTTGAAATTCATTTTGTTAGTTTGGGCCCAACTCTCTCATCAGTTGAGATCATTTTGAATTCTGATGCTGTAGAAGTAGAAGTAGAAGTAGAAGAAGAGGAGGAGGAGGAGGAGAAGGAAATAGATGAAAGGAAGCTAAGCATTGACTTTCCTCACCTAGCAGAGACCAAATTTTCACTTGCTTGCATGCCTGTTCTCTCGGCATGCTGGGACATGTCACCGTTCCAGCGCTCCCCAGGACAGTGCGACTTTGATTTTTTCTTTTCGACTGCTTGGTAATCTTATTCCCCCCCCCTTTTTTTTTTTTGTCAGATGAAGCAGGATTGCAAGGTGGAAATGAGGTGTCCTGCCTCCTTCGACTCGCATGAACATTCTCCGGCGAGGATGTCCAGACGCTTCCTGCAGTCCCCACTACGTGATGCTTTGATTAGCAATTATTTCTGCGATATTAAAAAGAAACAACCCCCCAAACAAACAAACCCACACAAACACACACATAATCATCATTTACTCTGATTTTCTCTGCTTTCCTCCCCTCCTGTCTTTCCTGTGTGATGCTTATTAAAGGAGAAGGTAGACAAATGTGACAATTCAGTAATTTATTTCTACAGTTCCTCACGCCAGTTGCCTGAGGGAGGAGGCCGCATCGGAAGCAAGGAAAATATAAATTGTTTACACGGTTACTTTGTTCTCATTTGCATCACGTTCATTTGCAGTTGCTTCTCCAAGATTGCCTTTGGTGTGCACAAATTTCACCCCACATGAATCTGGCCCTCCCGATTCCTTCCCCATCCTTCTCTATGGATGTTGATGTCAAATAGTTTCTGGACATTTCTCGAATCTTCACTTTACCGACCTTTGACATTGGGTGGTTTTTAAAAATCTCGTCCTTTGGGACTCAGCCCAACAGGTAATGAAGTTTTGATGGCTGAGATCTCACATTCCAGCCAAGGGATGAATTTGTTGCTACATGACAGAGATTTTACGAATTCGTAGTTATGTGGCAGAGATTTTATGAATTTGTAATTACATGACAGAGATTCTATGAATTCATGGCTAGGTGGCAGAGATTTTACGAATTTGTAGTTACATGGCAGAGAATTTATGAATTTGTAGCTACGTGGCAGAGATTTTGCAAATTTGTAGGTATGTGACAGAGATTTTATTAATTCGTAGTTACATGATGGAGACTTTATGAATTTGTAGCTATCTGGCAGAGATTTTATGCATTCGTAGTTATGTGACAGAGATTTTATGAATTCGTGGCTATGTGGCAGAGATTTCATGAATATGTAGTTATGTGGCAGAGAATTTATGAATTTGTAGTTACATGGCAGAGATTTTATGAATTCATATCTACATGGCAGAGAATGTATGAATTTGTACCTATGTGGCAGAGATTTTATGAATGCATAATTATGTGGCAGAGATTTTATGAATTTGTAGTTATGTGACAGAAATTTTATGAATTCCTACCTATGTGGCAGAGATTTGACAAATTCATAGCTACATGGCAGAGATTTTATGAATTCATAGTTACATGGCAGGGAATTTACGAATTCATAGTAACATGGCAGGGATTTTACGAATTCATTGCTACATAGAATCATAGAATCATAGAGTTGGAAGAGACTACAAGGGCCATCCAGTCCAACCCCCTGCCATGCAGGAACTCCCAATCAAAGCATCCCCGACAGATGGCCATCCAGCCTCTGCTTAAAGACCTCCAAGGAAGGAGACTCCACTACTCTCCGAGGGAGTGTGTTCCACTCTCGAACCGCCCTCACTGTCAGGAAGTTCCTCCTAATGTTGAGGTGGAATCTCTTTTCTTGCAGCTTGCATCCATTGTTTCGGGTCCTAGTCTCTGGAGCAGCAGAAAACAAGCTTGTTCCCTCCTCAATATGACATCCCTTCAAATATTTAAACACGGCTATCATATCACCTCTCAGCCTTCTCTTCTCCAGGCTAAACATCCCCAGCTCCCTAAGTCGTTCCTCATAGGGCTTGCTTTCCAGACCCTTCACCATTTTAGTTGCCCTCCTTTGGACACGCTCCAGTTTCTCCACATCCTTTTTGAATTGTGGTGCCCAGAACTGGACACAGTATTCCAGGTGAGGCCTGACCAAAGCAGAATAGAGTGGCACTATTACTTCTCTTGATCTAGACACTATACTTCTACTGATGCAGCCTAAAATTGCATTGGCCTTTTTAGCTGCTGCATCGCACTGTTGACTCATGTTCAACTTGTGGTCCACCTGGATTCCTAGATCCCTTTCACACGTAGTCTCATTCAGCCAGGTGTCCCCCATCGTATATCTGTACTTTTCGTTTTTCCGCCCTAAGTGCAGTACCTTACATTTCTCTGTGTTGAATTTCATTTTGTTAGCTTTGGCCCAACTTTCTAGTCTGCTCAAGTCATTTTGAATTTTGATCCTGTCCTCTGGGGTATTAGCTATTCCTCCTAATTTGGTGTCGTCTGCGAATTTGATAACTATGCCCCCAATACCGTCATCCAAGAGATGGAATGAAATCAATGTTTGCGAATTGTGGAGATGAACATCTGGGCAGTGGCAACAGTACTCCAGGGGGCATGAAGCACATCTGATGGGTGTCAAGCACTTCTCATGCACATCTGGTGCTCCTGTTGTGCACCAACACTTCCTAGCTGGTGTTGTGATGTGCATCTGGAAGCACCTTGATGTGCATTGTTGCCTATTGGGCCATCAGTCAATCCATCATTGTGCAATGGTTGCCCATGAGTTGCAGCATCACTGCAGCTCTTAGGGATGATGGGCATTGAAAAATCTACTCAATTCAGTCATGCCCGTGCATAAGGGCATTGATGAAGATGTCAGTGCAAAGCAGAATCCAAGCCAATGTCTTTCCATTCAGTTCAAGTCTCGTTTTCAACTTGCCCTTTTCCAGATAGTATCAAAAGAAGCTCACACAAGGGAACAGGGATTCTCAGAATTCCTTAATGCCTTCGTGGACGGTGCTTTGGGGACCGATCTGCATAGATGTGGCTCTATAGTGCAAACAACAAACCCAGAATGCATGAGTGGGATTATTTGCATAGTTGCACAAGAAAACAACAGCATCTGAAAGACCCCCATGTCTCTCCCTATCACCATTTTGAGAGCGACTGCCAAGGATAATGGACACATTTGGGCCTGCTTGTTGGGATGTGCAGCCATGGGAGGTTGGGGTAAAATTGGGCTGGTCTCCCCTGTGCAGTTGTTTCCCCCTGTCCTAGAAGACATCCCCAAAGGACGAAATTTGAGAAACAGTCCTGTTTAAGAAAGTCTCAGAAAAGTCCGAGACCTCCCCTCCCCAAATGTACATGGATGCAAGCTGGCCTGGTATGAAGTTGCAATTCCACAATAATGGGATGCGAGGATGCTACTCCAGCAAGTTATCTTTTTCAAATGAAAGATGGAATATGCTTGGAATGAATTTGGGGAGAGGGACAGAGGAGGAATGGGGCCATTATTATAAGAAGGAGGAAGAAGTTGGCAAAAGATGTTGCAATTTGACGATCGGGAAGACATAACGGCGACGGGTTTATGTGACCCGCATCTCCCCATTTCAGCATCTCTCCTGCATATTTCTCCATATCATTGGCACAACGGGGCACCCACCGTTGTGGCCCAAATGGATGTTCCATCATTTCTATCGTGGTTCCTTTTGACATTCATTAAGTGGAGCTATAGACGGAGAGGGTTAACCAGCAGCGGCCTCTTTCCTCTGATTTGGTCATACATCAGCAAGCGCTCCAGGTTAAATGCCGACAATACTGCCGCAGATGAATAGGCAGAAGGAGTGCGGGAGATACTTCACCCGGTGCTACTTAACCCAAGGAAATGAGTCTCAAAGCCCGTGTCACGGTAAAATATGGACGCTCACTTAGATCATGCGAGCTTGGAAATTCGGCTTCTCTCTCTCTCTCTTTCTCTCTCTCTCTCTCTCTATCCCCAACCCCCCCAACTCACTCTTTTCAGCCTTTACAACTGTCTCCACTTTAAGATACAAAGTCTACCCATTTTCACCCACCTCCCCGCCTCTCTCTCTCTCTCTGTCATGAATAACCTGTTCATATTCTGCCAATGGTGGCTGGCTTTATGTGTAATTTATCCTTATTGCTCCGTCTGGGAAAGATTTTTAACCCCTAGAAGAGGTGGAAGGAATGGTCCAGGAGAGTCAGAACAACTCTCTGGGCATCCTAAGTCTTGGAATAAGATCTTCCTCTAAAACTATGGACACTAAAGGGAGGATAGTCCATTGTATTTCCTGTAGCAATATATGGATGTGAGAGTTGGACAGTGAAGAAAGCCGATAGAAGGAAAGTCAACTCCTTGGAGCTGTAGTGCTGGAGAAGAGTGCTGAAGATGCCATGGATGGTCAAGAAGACAAACAAATGAGTCCTTGAACAGATCAAGCCCAAACTCTTCCGGGAAGCTGGGGCCCTAAGCAGACGACTAATAAAGTCGTCTTCCGGGCAGGGAAGAGGAGGGGCAGCCGCACGAGCGGCGCCCCTTCCTCTCCCCGAGGTCGCCCCCAGATGCGCCGGCCGTCCGCACGACCGGCACATTGGGGATGACCTCACGGCGCAGCGCCCACATGCGCTGCGCCGTTTGAGTCAGAGAAAGTGCGCCCGCCGCTTTTGCGGCGCACTTTCTCTGACATCTAAAAGGAGCGCCAATTTGGTGCTCCTTTTAGAGTCGCCGGCGGTGCGCCTGGATGCGGAGGCTGCAGCCCCGCGGCGCTCCGTTCGGCGGCGGCTCCGGGGCCTCCGTCTGCTGAGGCCCTGAGATGACCAAGTTGAGGCTGTCGTACTTTGGCTACATCATGAGAAGACATTAATCACTACAAAAGACAATGATGCTAGGAAAAGTGAAGGGAACTCATTTGAGATGTGGTGCTGAAGAAGAGGGCTGAAGATGCCATGGATGGTCAAGAAGACCAACAAATGGGTCCTTGAGCAGATGAAGCCCGAACTCTCCCTGGAAACCAAGAAGACTAAATTGTGGCTGTTGTACTTTGGCCATATCATGAGAAGGCATGAATCGTTTGAAAAGAAAATGATGCTAAGAAAGGTGAAGGGAACTCATCTGAGATGTGGTATTGATGGATTTCCATAGCTGAGCAAGGATTCAAATCCAGCTCTCCCAAAGTCCTAGTCCAATATTCAAACCACTACACCACACACTGGCATGGATATGGCAGGTCCCTAAACCTACAGGAGAGCCAGCATGGCATGGTTGTTTGAGTGTTGGATTACGACTCTGGAGACCAGGGTTTGATTCCCCACTTGGCCATGTAAACCCACTGGGGGACCTTGGGCAAGTCACACACTCTCAGCCTCAGAGGATGGCAATGGCAAACCTCCTCTGAACAAGTCTTGCCAAGAAAACTTGATGATAGGCCTTAGGGTTGCCATAAGTCAGAAATGACTTGAAGACACAACAACAAGGCACCAGCACTCTTGGGCAGATTAAATTAAATTAAGCCACACAGATTAAACTAAACCACACATACACACCCAAAAAAACATGTAGGCAAATAGTGGGAAAGTTTTGCAATTCTTGCTGAAGTTGTTTGTGATATCTAGTTATGTTGAGATGAGTGGAAGCATGGAAGAATGGGTGGAAAGAGAGAAGTTGTGTGTATTTTTGTGGGTCTGCTCAGATTGTGAGAATGGCCATGCATATAAATCATTATCAGAGAACATCTTGGATTTTTTTCTTTTTTTGGGTCCTGCTGTTGTTTGCCGCTGCCTTGTGCCAGACCGAGACATAAATCATAATTCCCCCACAATAGATCCTTTTTTTTGCAGCCACCATCAGGAAAAACGGTGTTGGTTTTATCGATTTTTTGACACTGGGAGCCCCGGCAACGGCCGCTCTGAATCATTATGAAATGAAACTGATTAGGAATTCATGGAATACTAAATAAACTTTACGAGGCTGTTGTAAGTTTTTTGATGCATAGGGAGCGGAAAATGAAAACTAATGATATAAAAATTACACAGCATGCTGAGTATTATTATACTGCTATTGATTTGTTTCAAACTATACATCAGAATCGAAGTATGGGGCATGTGTGTGAAAGTGTGTGTGTGTATATGTGTGTGTGTGTGTGTGTGTGTGTGTGTGTGTGTATATATATATATATATATATATATATGGGTTTGCATGTGTTAGGCTGGAAGGTCTGACCAGAGAAGCTGTTTTTGATGGCCAATTCTAGTTGCAAGGTTTTGTGTTTGTCCCATAATTTGTCTCAAAATTGGACCATGTTGGAGATGGGCGATTCTATTTTCATCTAAACCTCAACCCAGGTGCTTATACACTGTACAAATAATGCAATTTGATACCACTTTAATCCACTTCTGGGATTTGTAGTTTTGCAAGGTCTTTGGCCTCTGCCCAAGAGTGCTGGAGCATTGCCAAACTACAAATCCCAGGATTCCATAGCTTGAGCCACTGCACTTAAAGAGATGTCAAACTGCATTATTTATGTAGATGCATCCCCAGAGCAGTGCCAATGCTGGTTTTGTTGGGGAGATGTTCACACTACACTGTTATAGCACTTCTATTCTGCTTTCACTGCCATAGTGCCATCTCATGGGATCCTGATCTCCAAAGTCGTAGTCCAACACTCAAACCACTATGCCATGCGTCGCTGGCTCTCTCTTGGGGTTATAATGGTTGTTAGAAATAACTCATGAAATTAAATAAGAGAGGAAGGAAGGAAGGAAGGAAGGAAGGAAGGAAGGAAGGAAGGAAGGAAGAAAGCGGGGGCTCCCAATGCATCTCCCATAGGAGTTCCCCCCTTGCTGTAACAGAGGACTGGAGCATGATCTCCAAAAGAGATTTCAGTATTTTTAAAAATTATTTATCTACCATTCTTTCTTTCCCAACATCTCCTGAAGATCCTTGGCAGGCCTGGATTTGTGGCGACCGCCTAGCTATATTTAGAGAGTTAGAAACAGGGGACCCGTCACCCTAAATGATGCTAGTTTATTTCTTCTTTCTTCGCCCTTCCTTCCTTCAATCCCCCCCCCCCAATTTTGGCGTTGGTTCGGCCCCTGTTTTTATGCGTTTGGGGAATGTGTGTCTTCCCCTCCCTGCCTTTGTTTCCTTGCTAAGATATGTATATTGAATTTAGATTTGTGCTCTTAGTACCTTCGCTCATTCATTCACTGCCATATTGACTACATAAATTGAGTGCTACAAGTAAGAGGGAGAGTTTAGCCATTATTTTCACTGGGATTTGATTTAACGGCCCAGGAATGGCATGCCTTTCTCTTCCCCGCCTGCCTCATCTGTTCCTCTTATGTTTATTTACATATATATTCTTGCATCCCATGCACTCCTCGCACATCCCTGGTGACGCCTCTGCCAGTTGTTATACCCAATTGGCATAATGACGTTTATGCCAATTTCCGTTTATTTGCATGCTTTTTTATTTTCACAAAGTTTTGGGGGGCTGAGCGTGATGCGACGGAGACCTCCAGATGGACAGATGTCTCGAGGCCAAACACTTCTCCATTTATGTTGGAACGCTGTGCCAAAATGGACTTCCTTCAGTGACCATGGGCGTTCACCACTGTTGTGCATGTGCACTATTGTTGTGTCACTTGATTCATGATAGTGAGTGACACAGGCATATGTTCCCATCTGTACACAGTTGTACCTCTTTGCCTACGATGCAACATCCACATTCAGGCAAAGCAGAATCGAACATGGGGTGCCATTGCACAATTGCATTGAGTGTGCAGACGGTCTTTGTGCATTGCCATGGGGCATTTCACACTTGTTTACACCTCTAGCGGTGTGATGTTGCAATTCACTAATGCACAATTCTAACAGGTGTAAAGTTGCACTCCGACATCTTGATGCAAGGTTGTGAACATTGACAGGGATGCGAATCACATGGCCATGCCAATCAGGGATCATAGGGGGTGGGAATCGAGCAATCTTCCGGGGATTGTTGGATTGCAAATCCCAGAAGCCCCTAATAAGTGGGAGTTACAGTCCAAAACATTGACAGGGATGAGAATCACATGGCCATGCCAATCATGGATCGCATGGGACTGCCAATCAGGGATCATGGGGAGTGGGAATCGAGCAATCATCCAGGGATTGTTGGATTGCAAATCCCAGAAGCCCCTAACTAGTGAGAGTTAGTCCAAAATATCTGGAGGGTTGCACAACTCCCATCCCTGCATTATGAGATCCCTGATTGTCTAGGTTCAATTCGGAGATGCGTCTAGCTTTTCTTTCTTCCTCTGCCTCCTAATTTTTCTCCCATTGTGGTTGATGAAGAGCTAGGGAGAACTTGAAAACTCACAGTGCCTGCGCACCACTTTTAAACAAAAAAAAATTTTTTTAGATACAACTCCAGTTTTTGTATTTTTGTTTTAATTCTGGACTTACATGGGTTTGTTTTTAAATATGAAAAAGCCCACATAATCTAAACGATGGTTTCAGTTTCTCACGCTGAAACGATGCTGGTCTGAATCCGATTGTTAGTCCCAAATAGAGGAGACTGGTTGAATTGATGGGATGCTCCTTTGTGTTCACTCGCTACTCAATAATGGACACGATGGACTAACCAATTGGGTCCGGGCCTGCTGTGACATCATCACCCAAGCCAAATCTGATTGGCAATGCACAACTGGGATTGTCATCCTGCTCATTGCATGTTTATTGTCAGGCGTGTTTGTTTTAAGTTAGAAGGCAACAGCAAACCTCCTCTGAACAAACCTTGCCAAGGAAACCCCAGGATAGGTTTGCCTTAGGGTCACCATATGTTGGGAATGACTTGAAGGCACACAATAACAGCAGCAGCAGCAGCAACAACAACAACAACAGTGATCTTCTTTTAACCTTGTTGCAAGCCTCCTTGGATTCCATGTGATGAGAAAGGCATGCAATAAATAAAATACATGCATGCATGTATGCATCCATCTCTGACTGAAAATGGCTTGAAGATACACAAGAACAGCAGCAACAACAACAATCTTTTTTTAACCTTGTTGCAAGCCTCCTTGGATTCCATGATGTGAAAAAGGCATGATGGAAATAAAATACATGCATGCATCCCTGATTGGTTGAAAATGACTGGAAGACACACAAGAACAACAACAATATTCCTTTAGCCTTGTTGCAAGCCTCCTTGGATTCCATAGTGCAAAAGTTGTGAGAAAAGCATGCAATAAATAAAATACATATATGCATATTCATACATACATGCATCCCTGATTGGTGGGGATCTCCTATGGGCCTAATTCCAGCATCAGTAAACTGGGTTTTGGAAGGAAGCCATAGAAATGAGCAACAACTAAGGTGAAACAAATGTAAATAAACCTGAATGGGGAATAGGAGTAAGGTGAGTATTCACCATCAAGGCCTTTTTTTTCCAGCCCAAGCCTAGGAAATAATTCTCGCACAATTTTGGGCCTGAAAATTACAACGGGTGCATGTTGGTCGCAGACGTATAATTCCTGGGATTCATGTGTCCATCACGGAGAATTTGGGGGCCTTTCCCCTTCCTTCTGCCCCTTCTCCTTCATCTGGGGCTTGATTATATACCAAGTTAAATGCATCTGCCTGTTTGACAGAAATATTGTGTGCCGGGGAGAGGAATGATATACAGGTCACTATATTACAGATGAATAGAAAGTCCCCGCCTAAGCAGGCTGCCGAAGATTACTTAGCGCTTGACACGCCATGTCTTTGTGTCACTGTTACCGGGCGAAATTAAATCAGAACAGGAAAATATTAATTTAAAGTCGGGGGGATAGAGGCCACTCGCTTCCAATTACGCACCACCCTGTCAAGCTTTCTACGGGCGCAAACAAGGAAAAGAGGCCGGATTAATTGCTTTGGACTCTGCCCTACTCCAGAACCAATTATAGAAACATATTGGCTCCTAGCATTATTATAGACACTGCTGTGAAGGAAATTGTGTGAAATTTTTAACGGATTTTTCGGATGTAATAATAGTGAACACCGTTCGGAGCAGCATTAGCAGTCCGGGTAGAATCTCTCTCTTTTCCCTCTCTCTTTAACATGGATGGGTGGAGGTTAAACAGGTTGTGTATTAAAGGATCAGTTGTTGGTTAACCTCCATGGATGGGGAGCTTTTGAGGCTGACTTAGGAGCAAAGGGAAAGGGGGGGGGGCGACACTATATCCCTTTGACAATAAGGAACTAAATCCATAGCCCAAGGAAGGGGATGGTGGCCATAGTAGTCATGGTACAGTTGGCTAGCCAAGATGTCTGTAGGATGCTGCTACAAGTTGAGTCGCCCTTATTCGGAAATCCAAAATACTCCAAAATTGCCCACATGGATGTCGATAGGGAAACCTTTGGTTTCTGATGGTTGAGTGTACGCAAACTTTGGTTCGTGCACAAAATGATTAGAAATATTGTGCATCAAATTACCTTCAGGCTATGTGCATATTGTCATTGTTGTGTGTCTTCAAGTTGTTTCTGACGTATGGCGACCCTAAGGATCATGGGGTTCCCTTAGGGGAAGGCAATGGGAAACCCCCTTTGAAAAAATCTTGCCAAGAAAACTTCATGATAGATTCACCATAAGTCAGGAATGACTTGAAGGCACACAACAACAACAATCATATAAGAGAGCTAGCATGGTGTAGTGGTTTGGGTGGGGGATTAGGACCTGGAGACCAGGGTCTGAATTCCTTGCTTGGCCATGAAACCCACTGGGTGACCTTGGGCAAGTCCCACTCTCTCAGCCTCAGAGGAAGGCAAAGGCAAACCTCCTCCAAACAAATCTTGCCAAGAAAACTTCATGAGGTCCACCATAAGTTGGAAATGACTTGAAGGCACACAACAACAGCATTCGAGTCCAGGATTAACCAACAGGATTTGAAGCCATGTCACCTGTTATCAAGGCAAGCAAAAGGCAAGCAAGTTCAGTCCGTCTTTTATTGAACAGCACCAAGGTCTGGATGAATCTTTTTGTGCCAGCAAAACATTTCCCAAACTGATCAGATTGCGTGTGTCAATATGTCCCAAGAATATCTAGCGTGTAACTTCTCTTGCTTGCTTGCTCTCCGGCAAGAACGATCTTTAGTCATTGTGGATTGGACTGGATTTGAGCACGGGGCCTGGAGGTGAAAGGGCCGATATATCAAGCTGGTAAGTCGTCTTTTATCTGGAGCCCTAATAATGGATGAAGTGCCATTTTATACAATACCCAAGTTAGGGCTTTATTGATTAACCCTCAACTCGGCATTCTCCCCAAATCCAAGATGTATTGCCTGCTGTAATTTTTACATTACCTGTCAAATTCATCTTGTCTTCCCCAGGTTATGATGGGAGCTGAGCAGGCAATAAACAACATCATTCGGTGTGTGCATTTGTGTTTATCTAATTAATATACACCGCTCGGGAAGATTAATAAATGGTTTGGGAAAGGTGGGTTGGAAAGCAAGAAAGATCCTCCTGGATTCCTGAATCTGCAGATTATATTTTTGTACATGAGAGAAGCTTGACAAAGAACCAGAATGATCAACTTACATGAGAAGGTGCATGCTGAGCTAATGAATTAGTTAACAAATTCGACCCAGTATTGAAATTACAGATTTGCAACTTAGAGTTACGATTCTGTCACTGTAACTCTTGTTGTTGTTGCTGCATACCCTCAAAATCATTTCTGACTTTGCTGTGTGCCTTCAAGTCATTTCCGACTTATGGCGACCGACACATGGAATGAAGAGACATATGAAGATGAAACCCAAATTCTAAAAAGTGAATTGGAAACTGCAATAAGAGAAATAGCAAAAAACAAATCACCAGGGATAGATGATATTCCAACTGAACTGCTGCAATCCACATTGACAGCGTCAACTCTAGTGCTAACCAACATATGTCAAGAGATATGGAAAACAAAATGATGGCCAACAGATTGGAAGCGATCAATATACATCCCCATCCACAAAAAGGGAGACACAAGAGACTGCAGCAACTATAGGACCATTGCACTAATCTCCCACGCAAGCAAAATCATGCTCACAATTCTGCAACATAGACTCCAAACCATACATGGAGAGAGAAATTCTAGAGGTCCAAGCGGGGTTCAGGAAAGGAAGAGACACAAGGGACCACATTGCAAACATACGATGGTTAATGGAGCGCACCAGGGAATCCCAAAAGAAAATCAGCATGTGCTTTATAGACTAAATAGCAAAGCCTTTGACTGCATAGATCGTGAAAGGGTATGGAAGGCCCTTAAAGACATGGGAGTGCTAACACATCTGATAGTCCTGATGAGGAATCTGTACTCAGGACAAGAGGCTACTATCAGGACAAAAGACAGAGAAACAGAATGGTTCCCAATTGGGAAAGGGGTCAGATGAGGCTGCATCCTTTCACCTGATCTGTTCAACTTGTATGCAGAATATATTATAAGAAAAGCAGGCTTGGACACAGAAGGAAGAGGAGTGAAAATAGGAGGAAGGAATATCAACAATGTAAGATATGCAGAGGACACCATAGTACTAGCAGAAAACCTCACAGACCTGGAACACCTACGAAGGAAGATCCAAGAAGAAAGTGCAAAGGCAGGCTTAAGGCTGAGCATAAAGAAAACAAAAATAATGACCACCGAGGACCTTTACAAGTTCAACCTGGACAATGAAGAAGCAGAAATAGTAAAAGAATTCCCATCCCTGGGATCAAACATTGATAGAAATGGGGACTGCAGTCAGGAAATCAGGAGAAGAGTGGGGAAGGTGGCTCTGAAAGAACTAGAAAAGATCCTAAAATGCAAAGACACAACTCAGCACAAAAGTCAGCATCATACAAGGCATTGCATTCCCTGTTCCCATGGATGGATGTGAGAACTAGACAGTCAAGAAAGAAGATAGGAGGAAAACCAATGCATTTGAGAGAATGTGGTGCTGGAGAAGAGTGCGGAGGATCCCATGGAGAGCCAAAAGGACAAGCAAAGGGGTCCTAGAGCAGATCAAGCCAAAAACCTCACTGGAAAAAGCCAAGATGACCAAAGTGAGGCTGTCGTACTTCAGACACATCATGAGAAAAGAGGACTCTTTGGAAAAGACAATAATGCTGGTGAAAGTGGAGGGAAGTAGGAAGAGAGGAAGGCCACAGGACAGATGGAGGGACTTTATTTTTAAGGAGGTCCCCATGGGTATTAAGAGTTTGCAGGGATTAAGCAGAGCAGGGGAGGACAGAGGGTCTTCTTGGAGAGATGCAGAGGGTCTCCATGAGTCAAGGTCGACTTGAGGGCAGTTAACAACAACAACAACAAAGGCAAATCTATCCTTAGCAAGATTTGTTCAGAGGGGGTTTGCCATTGCCTTCCTCTGAGGCTGAGAGTGTGTGCCTTATCCAAGGTCACCAGTGGGTTTCATGGCTGAGCGGGGAATCGAACCCAAGTCTCTGGAGTCATAATTCAACATCTAACACCCATGATAGGTTTGCCTTGGTGTTACCATAAGTCGGAAATTATTTGAAAGCAAATAATAGCAACAAATGTGGCACTAGAGCTCTCTGGCAGAGAAAGCCATATATCCCACAAAACTACCAATCCCGGAATTCCACAGCATGGAGCCATGGCAGCTAAAGCAGTGTCAAACTGCATTAATTTAGCAATGTAGATGCAGCCAGAGTCAGTCTGATAGCTTGGAGCTATAGGGCTTGATAGGTCAGAATAACTCGCATTTTGAATCGGAAGCAGATCCGAAGGAGAAGGACGTCTTGAGGCTGATGGAAATGTTTTAAAGAGCATTGGGATAGAATATTTTAAAAATAAAATTTTTCAGGGAGAACTTGTAGGTCACCTAATTGCAAGCAGCCTGCTGGCTATAGGTCACAAGCCCCCTCCTGCACTTTGATCCCAGGGAAGTGATGACTGTAACTAGATTATATATATATATATATATATATATATATATATATGGCCAATTACCTCTTCCCAGAATTTGGCAAATGCCAGGCTGCTCACAAACAATCTGTCCTTTAACAAGCCCTGCCAGCTAACTCTTAAAGCCTCAAATGTATCCGAGAAGCAAGCAGGAACGAAAACCAGCGGTTCCCCATTGCCTTGCCGATGATAACCTCGCCAGCATATTATTCCAAACTGCAGTCCAACTGTTTTTAATTAGCGTACTGCAAATGTAAAAGGGAATATATATATATATATATATATATATATATATATATATAAAGGAAGGCCTACCATATCTCTGAAGGGAACCATCAACCTGGCTCAGAGGAGTCGGTCCAACTTTTTTTTTTCCCTGTAAGAAGAAGCAGCTTTAATAGATTTTTAAATAGGGTTATTAACACCTCTGATGACTTATTTTTAGGGGAGCTAATTATAAAAAACAAAACCTGGCTAATTGGTTTGGGGATTTCCCCGCCCCTTTTTTTTCCTCCTCTCCCCCTTTTCACAAACGCTCCTCTCCAGAAGGTGAAAAAATACATTGCACAAGAACAGGAGGAAGCAGGAACTAGGGATGGGGTAGGCAGGAGGGAAAGGAGGAAACCGATCTTGAGTGAAGAATCGATGTGCATTAGCACCCAGACAATTGGATAATTGTGATTTTAATTAGTGGCACCCTGCTTTCTTATCAGGAACGCTGGGCTGGGGGACTTAGCCCGATCGCTTTGGAAAAACTCCTTTTTTAGGGACTTTGGGGTGTTAGCAGACCTTCATCTGGTCTTAGAGATGTCTTCAAGGCTTGAAGGGAAAAGTTAGTGCGGCTGCATCAACTTAATGTAGCTTTGTCTTACTGTAGAGTGGCTTCAGCCACGGTTAAGTGAGGTGGATTGGAGAAGCGTCTGGCTATGTTCCTGTAGGCAGACATGAAATGTTGACATCACCCATTGAGATTCATAGGGGATGATGCAATCATTTCACGCCTGGCTACGGGAATATAGCCAGATAGTTCTCAGATTGTTTCAGCAACATAAAAGTAACTTCTCTTGAGATCCAGGTGCCCTGTCCTATGCAAAGCTCTCTGCTTCTTCCTTAGGCAGAGAATGCTGAATTTTTCAAGGAGTCTCTCTGCATTTTACATCGTGGAGGAGAGGATATATTTAGGTGCTACACAGGTAAAACTTGCTAAATTTTAGTTAGTTTGTTTGATTGATTTATATCCTGCCTTTCTCCCAGAGGGGACCCAAGGCGGCTCACAAATAAAATATTAAAAACATATTACAATAAAACAGTTAAAATCTCATCTAAAAACCATATAAAATTAAGGTATACAGTGTCTCAAATGTGTAAGATGCTGACTCTGTTGATTGCAAGAGCAGCAGGTTGGCAGTTCGAGGCCCAAGTGCTGCATGATGGGGTGAGCTCCCATCGTTACTTCCAGTTTCTGCCAAAAATTACAAACATTAAAACCACACTAAAACCATGATACCTACCCTGTATAACAAATAGTCAAGCCACCCCATGATTATACATTCAAAGCCTGCTTGAATAAAGCCATTTTTGCTTGCCGACGAAAAGCAAGCAAGGAGGGGGCCAGCTGTGCAAACTGTTGTCCAATGCAAGAGTCAGTCAAGTCCGTTAACTAAAAATTCTTAATTCAGGCTGCATCTACAGAATTAATGCAGTTTGACATTGCTTTAACTGCCATGGCTCAATACTATGGAGTTCTGGGGTTTGTAGCTTTGTGAGATATTTTGCCTTCTGTCAGAGAGCTCTGGTGCCACCACAAACTACAAATCTCAGGATTTCATAGGATGGAGCCATGACAGAGGGTGGTGCAGTCACCTTCCTTGGAGGTTTTCAAACAGAGGCTGGATGGCCATCTGTCAGGGCTGCTTTGATGGTGTCTTCCTGTTATGGGGTTCAACTGGATGACCCCTCGGGGTCTCATTCAGTTCTAGGATTCTAGTGTAGATGCAGCCATAGTAACATACAGGATTCTGAACAGGATGAGGATGATGATGTCTCACCCAAGATCCAGGAGGTGTCTCATTCCCTTAAAGCATGCCTTGATTGATAGACATCCCTTCTCTGAATTTTTCTTTTCTTTTTTCTTTTCTTTTGAGAGAGGTGAGAGGCCAGGAATGGATGAGGATGCCGCTTCTGCTCTTCTTCTTTGGTCCAGCAGTATCTTTTAATTGCAAATGGTGTGATTTTTACAACCAAGGTGGTAGCCAGGGAAGGTGGCTGTCAAGTGAGTGAAAAAGGGAGCAGGAGGGGAGAGATGGAGAGATTGTCACTGTGGTCATCGGAGGCTAAGAATAAGTCGTAAATGATCTGGGGTCAAAGGGCATCTATAGAATAATAGCGGCTGGGCTCCCAGAAGCCTCAGGGAAAGACCTTGACGGCTCCCCTCCGCTTGAGTCGGCTTAACCCTTCTGCGCTCAACAGGGATGGGACCTTCTGTCAGTTCCACTACCATGGCCTCTCTCCATATGTGATCTCACCCTCTGGCTGTATTTTGTGGATAATGGTTTATCCAGAAACGGGCCGCCATAGTAACACGTTTGCTCCAGATGACAACCTGTGTGTGTGTGTGTGTGTGTGTGTGCGCGCGCACCTGCCTGGATAGTGAAGAAAGCTGATAGGACCAGCTCAGTTGGGATGTGGTGCTGGAGATGAGGTCTACGGATACCATGGAGATGAGGTCTACGGATACCGTGGACTGCCACAAAGACAAACCAATGGAGCCTAGCTCAGCCATGACACCCACTGAGTGACCCTGGGCAAATCACACGCTCTCAGCCTCAAGGGAAGGCCATGGCAAACCTCCTCTGAACAACCCTTGCCAAGAAAACCCCATGAAAGGTCCACATTGGGGTCACCTTAAGTCGGAAACGACTTGAAGACACACAACAACAACAACACAGTGCAAATCCAGCCTGAACTCTCCTTAGAAGCCAAAATGACTAAACTGAGACTGTCTTACTTTGGCCTCCTCCTCCTCCTCTTCTTTTCCTCTTCTTCCTCCTGCTCCTTTCCCCTCCTCCTTTTCTTCCTCCTCCTCCTCCCCTTCTTCCTTCTACTCTTCCTCTTCTCCTCCTTTCCCGCTTTCCCTGAGCTACGGTTCCTCAAGTACCCCCACCCTGCTCCCTGGCACTTGAGTCATCACCCTATCTCCACTTCATCAGCCATCGGAGAGTTGAGTCTTTCTTTCTGATGATTGTCGCGTGACTCCTGGTGTCAGGGAAGTACTTACCCTGTGATTTCACTTCTAATCACTGATCTGCTATCGGCGCCAGCTGCCCATAGAACAGTTCAAATTGTAATTATAGGAAGCTCATCGGTTGCTGTCCACAAAGCCAGCGTTACCATACGCCTTTAAAGGAGAACTCATATTGTGGTGGCATTATGGAGTCGGGTCTTTCTTTCTCCCACCCACCTACCCCTCTCACCTCTGTCCCTCCACAAGCGTATGACTGATACCAGTGGCTCAGAAGTTACTTTAGCAAGATTAAAGGGCTCAGATTTTTATTTTTGGTTTTTGAAAAGGAACAGTATCATTCCATCGGTGGTGTTCAACAAACACTGGCTTTATTTGTGCTGGCGTTACCAAGATTATCAGTTTAGCATTTTCATTCCAGAGCTCTGTCTCTGTCTTTGTGGTGTGTGTTTTCCCTGGACTTGACTCAAAACCATCATAACATATATGTTTAAAGACCTAGCTGTGCCAGTCTGGAAAATCAGTACACAAAGGAATCTTGTAGCACCTTTGAGACTCAGTGAAAGAGAGAAGTTGGGAACATGAGCTTTCTTAGACTTGAGTCTACTTTTTCAGATGCATTTGATGGAACGAAAAGTCCAAAGACAGAACTATATTGCAGTCTGAGTGTGAGAATGTCCATAGGAATGCAAAACCTTGCGGGTGCGGAGATGCGGTGACAAGTTGAGTTTTAACTACTATGGTCATTGGAAGACAAAGGCAGAAAGAAGGATGTTGCCTAAAGCCAAGGAGAGTAGATAAGCTATGGGATATGAATGAGTATTGGGATGTAGTGTGGGAACCAAGAGGAAGATGTGATGGCCAAGACACTCATGTTATAATGTTAGATAATGTTATAATGCTACCAACTTCTCTCTTTCAGTTAGTCTCAAAGGTGCTGCAAGATCCCTTTGCATAACAGATAGATCCAGGGATTCCTAAACTTTCATCCATCAAGGTAGAATTCAAAGATATAACCGTGTTAGTCTGTAGAATCAGTATGTAGAAAGATCTTGTAGCACCTTTGAGACTAACTGAAATAAAGAAGATGGCAACCCATGACTGAAGTCTAGGAAAGCTCATGCTGCCAACTTCTTTATTTCAGTTAGTCTCAAAGGTGCAACAAGATCTCTCTACATTTTGGTCCATCAAATGCTTTTAACTTCAGCTCCCAGAAATCTCAGCCAGCTTGGTCAGCAGTCTGACATTCTGGGAGCTGAAGTCCAAAATATCTGGAGGCCCAAAGTTTGGGAATCACTGAGACAGATGATAGAGGAGATTTTCCTCAGCACCACCCATGGGGTATTGTGGTGGAAACAAGGCTCAAAGAGATCTATTGGGATCTTGTGATCAAGGGATGGTGGTGTCAATCTGTCACACCATCAGCAGAGAATTTTCCCAGCAATGATGGTGGAGATCTTGAATGGTATGTATGGAATATAACAAAGGACATCTTTACCACGCAGAAGAAGCAATCTCCTATAATCCAGGGCCCAAAACTCTGCATGTGCATCTTTTTGATTTTTATGTTAGAGTGGTAAAATGAAATGAAATGAAAACACAATACTATGAGGACCCCCCCACAAGGGTCCAGGTTTGCCTATCCTCCATAAAAGGGATGTGGTGGGTTACACAACCCTCCCCTGTTTGTGCAAGCCAGGTCCTGATGATGTATAGACTGACAAAAGCCGTAATGCTTTGAATATATAAAAGGCACGGCTTGAGCACTGAAGGGTGACAGTTGCCCTTTAATGTTCTGCTTTTTAAAGATCAGGGTAGAGTTCAGGAGGCATAGTCATGAGGTTTAATGATTTAATGGGGACGACTGGGGAGCTGAAGTAGTTACTACACCCCGGGGAGACCAGGCTCCTTCATACATATTACTTTAGCCTAATGGCCTATGAACGCGTCTTTGGTGACACAGGGAGAGTGTCATGCAACATAGACTCTATAATATTGAATGGGTTGATTAAATGCATATTAAACAATACTAAATTGGAAAGAAAAAGGGGAGAGAGGGAAGGGGCCGCTGCGTGTGTTGACGCCGTTCTGGGGAAATGTTGTTACTCATTCCATTTCCCCCCTGTGAAGTGATGGTAGTTTTCCTCCCCACCCACCCGTCCCGGTTTGGTTCTCTTTCTGAGCAATGGGATCAAATGGGAATGCAATTCAGGAGCCACTTGGGTGTAGGTTGGATGCTGGGTAGATTGCAGGATGGATGCATGGGGAAGGTGCCATGCAAGAGGTGGCATGCTGCAGAAGGTGGGCAGGTTTCATGCAGAGGCGAACTCTGCTCCGGGATTCAGTGTGAACTTTAAAAGAGCACTCCAAGTTGTGGAATCTGTCTCTGGGATTTGGTTTGGCACCTCAATTGGGGCCTTCAAATGTTGGACTGAACCTCAGAGCAGATTCATTGCTCCAACCAATGCCATAGGTGAGGAAAGGAGAAGAGGAGGAGGAAGAAGAGATAGAAGGAAGAAGAAGAAGAGCAGGAGGAGGAGAAAGAAGAGGTAGAGGAGCAGGAGGAAGAGGGGAAAGAAGAGGTAGAAGAAGAAAAAGAGGAGGAGGAGGAGGAAGATGTAGAAGAAAAAGAGAAGATGTAGAACAGGAGGAAGGAGGAGAGGAGGAGGAGAAAGAAGAGGAAGAATGAGAAGGAGGAGAGGAAGAAGGGAAATATCATCAACAACAACAACAAAAAGACAAAAATGCTCCCACATCTCTTATAGGGTATTTGGGATAAAACGTTCTTAAAAATTAAATGTTTTGACACCTACGGGCCTCTAGAAACTACAAAACAACACAGGGGTCCCCATGAGACCACACTTTGCCCACCCATGAACTGGATGGCCCAGTGGATTAGCTCAACATTGGCACATTTTGGGGACCTGAGTTCAAGAAGAAAAGCAGAAATTGGCCTCCACTAAAATAATACGATTTTTAGGAGGGATCTCCCCAGCCCCCCCATAACCAACCTTCAAAGCTAGTGTAGTGTAATGATTTGAGTGTTGGACTGCAACACTGGAGACCAGGGTTCGATGCTCAGTTTGACCATGTAAACCCACTGGGTGATCTTGGGCAAGTCACATTCTCTCAGCCTTATGGGAAGGCAATGGCGAACCTCCTCTGAGCAAATCTTGCCAAGAAAACTCCACGATTGCTTCACTTTAGAGTCACCATAAGTCGGAAATGACTTGAAGGCACACAACAACAACAACAAAACGACTCCCATTTCTGGGTTAATATTATAATAATTTAATTCTGTTTTGATACAAAGTTTTTAATTGTACTGTTTTTTTTAAAAATATTGTAAACTGCTCTGAGTCCTAGCTTTGGGAAAAGGATGGAATACAGACAACAACAACAGCAATAATAATAATCCACCCACCTCTGACAGGAAGGGCATTGCTGTGGCAAAGGTTAAATTAAAACTATGCCCATGCCCTTACCCTCCATTGGTTCGGTTCTTCCCTCAGTGTAAACAATGTTATTGGATTCTTACGCAGTCCATTCCCCTCATATGCCATGTCTTCCTAGTATTTTCCTTCCCAATTGTAGCTCCTGCCATTTCGGTGTCACATTTAAAAATGCTAACAGTATAGAATGTCATTTACAGAATCGGGGCGTTTGCTGCGGAAAATTAATTTGACTTATTCCTTCTGCCTCTTCCTATCTCCAGGCCAGTATTATGCTACTCATTCGACAAGAGTAATACTTAATGAATAGGACTATTAATAATGTCAAGGTCTAAAGGGGGAGTGGGTCGTCTTATGGGGGAATGGGATGGCGTTGATGGTGGGGGACGGGGGGAGACGTCACCCGACTCGGGTTAATATACCATGGAAATATCAGGCCGCGCCAGTATAATTATGGTGCAGGGGAGAGTTTAAAAGAGCATCAAGACAGTTGTACACACACACATGTACACCCACACATATACATTCTCTTCCTGCCAACTATTTATCCACACTGTCTGGACCAAATCGGATTCTGACAACTTTGCTGGTTTTTTTTTTAAAGGTATCTCAGGTCCAGGGCTAGGTGAGAACGTCATTTCGGGTTGGCTTCCAATGAGAATGTCCTCAACTCTGCAAATTTCCTCATTTCTGCAAATTTTTCTGCAAAAAAATGGCTGTTTGTGCATTGCGCCGAGAGTCGTGGGGGGTCTGCTCACCAAGCTGAGGAAATTTGCAGAGTTGATTAACAGTCATGATTAGCAAAGACTTTTAAATTAAAAATAATATAAACAAATTAATTAATTAATTAATAATCTTGTTGCTGTTGGGTGCCTTCAAGCCGTTTCCAACCCTAGGGTGACACAGCTTTAAGCGCTGCAGCTCCATCCTATGGAATCTTGGGATTTGTAGTGCATGCATTTATTCATTAAGTTGTACAATCTGTTTGTTGTACAACTGCATTGTATAATATATGGTGCAGAACAGTAATGCACAATGGACAATGGATGACTGCATTTGGAAAAGAGATTCCACCTAAACATTAGGAAGAATGTCTTGACCGTAAGAGCTGTTTGACAGTGGGAAATGTTGCCTTGGAGTGTGGTGGATTCTCCTTCTTTGGAGGTTTTTAAACAGAGGCTGGATGGCCATCTGTTGGAGGTACTTTGACTATGTATTCCTGCATGGTGCAAGGAGGCTGGACTGGCTGGCCCCTTGAGGTCTCTTCCAACTCTTAAGATTATTAGATAGGATAAGCAACCTCATAAGTGCTCAACCACAATGCACAATATATATGATGGGTATCTGCAATGCACAAGGCGCAACTATGGCACACAATGCGCAACTGGAAAAGCAAAAACAAGGCAGAGAAAAGAACATGTTGTCTGTGCAATTCTGCTTCTAGCACTATCAGAAGAATATGTTCTTGTGCAATGGTGGCTTTTTGGCCCCAAATGCATAGCCTTATGCCTGTGTACATCCCTAACTAGATGCCTGCCAACAGAAGTGAAGCCATTGTATTGCTGTGTTGACTTCCAATTGTTCCTATTCCTCTGTTGTTAATGTAATCATTGCTCCTTTCTTTCTCTTTCTCTCTCTCTTGCAATGGCCATTTTCAGGCATTTAAAGACAAATTAATCTCCCAGTCCTGTTTGGATCAATACTTGAACTAATAGATCAGGTCACAGAGGGTGCCCCCGATGTTTATTCCATTGCCCCTAGTGAGATCCGTTCCATAAAAATCTGGCCAAGAGAGCACTCACCCTCGCTTGGGTCAAAGGACTGAAGCAATGCCTCAGCACCAATGGAGCAAGTTTTGGTTTTAAATGGTTTGGGTTTTAAAATTGGATTGCACCCAGTTTTTGGAGGGTTTGGTCTACCAGCAGCAGGGTGCCATAGTGGTTGTTGGACAAGACCTCCATTTTAAGGTAGTCCTGAAAAGTCTGAGTGAAGCCTCCATTTTTAAGGCTAGCTCCCCTCTCTCCTCTAATATGTTTGTGGTTGAGTGTATTTGTGTGTGAGAGAGAGTTGGGGTAAATTTGGATGTGTGTGTGTGTGTATGTGTGTGTGAAATATTTAATACTTACATGGATAGTCTGCCTTTCCTTCACTTGAGCTAATGGCTCCCTTCCAGCTTCTCTCTTCATCTGCACAATAAACCTGCAAGAGATTCATTCTGCACAACAATCCTGCAATCTTTCCAAGAGAGAGTGACTGGACCAAGGTCACCCAGTATGTTTCATGGCCCAGTGGGAAGACTAGAACCCAGAACCATGGTTTAGATGGGGTAAGGCCTATATAGCCCAGCATTCTGTTTCCACAGTGGCCAAACACAGTGGCATTATACTGAACCCAAAATCTTGCGTACCTTTGGCGTTGCGTAATATATTCGCTGTTGGTGTTCTGCAGCCTCTGTGCCACATGCTAACAGAGCACAGCAAATGTGGGTCAATGCTCCAGGTGCATGGCTGACCACCCATTGTGCAATTGCAATGTGTAAGGCACAAAAAAAACGCACACAGGCAATGTGTGTTTTACTGTGTGTACTTTAATGCAATATCACATGCACAATGGTTCCACATACATAACTCTACTTGTGCCACCACAGCCTGGCTATGACTGTTGAACCGTTGGGTATAAAGCAGTTTCTGATGTTCTGGGTTTCTAGGCTTGCTGACTGTTATTCCTTCCATCTTATCTTTTGGAGAGTGCAATGCAACTGGCTATTGGGAAATGCAGTCTAGGAGCTGATTTTTCGTCTCATATTCTCATGGCCTGGTTCACAACACATGGAAAACATATCAAGGGATAGCCATGTTGGCCATATAGCAAAGTATACCATCCTTTGTATATCATATAGCAGAGTATATCATATAGCAAAATATATCCTATATATCATGTATCACCCCAAAACAGTGATACCTTTATTGGGTCAACCGAAATACACATTACACATGTTGCAAGCTTTCCAAGCTCCAATTTGAAAGAGCTTGGAAAGCTTGCAAAATATGGAATGTGCATTTTGGTTGGCCCAATAAAGGTATCACTGTTTTGTGGGTTTTGGATGATATAACACATGGAAAAGTTACTTTTATGGACAACAACCTTGTAGGCTACAACTTCTAGAATCTACCAGCCTGCAACTTGGCTAAGGGATCCTGGGAGCTGTAGTCCAAAAGGTAAGTCTTCCAAGCTCTTCTAGGTCTCTGTTTCAGACTGAAGCTATGTGCATGTATGCCAAGCAATCTCACAGGAGTGAAGGCGCCATAAAATAATCCTTGCACTTAGAAAGGTAGCACCTCTAGGCTGGAATCCATCTTGCTAATTTTCTGTCTTTGGGGACCATATTTTTGTCAGCAAAGAACATTTAAATTTGGTTTGTCTGCCCAGGCTGTTGGAAGCCAAGAGTCGACACCTATGAAGGTGAAGAGCCCAATTTTACGATGATTATTATTGTTTTATCGCACCCCGTTTGCTCGCCTCGTAATTTATTTGTTAATGTGCTCTCCAGCTCATGAATTTTGTGTTCAGAAGGTGGGAAAGGAGAGAAGAAGGAGGGGAGAAGGGGAAGAATGAAAGACACTGGCCCCTTTGAAAGGTGAAGGACGAGATTCAAGGATGAAAGAGTTGCCTCACCAGCTTTCTATCATCCTTGTTATAAAAAAGGGAGAGAGAGAGAGAGAGAAAGAAAGAGAGAGAGAGAAATATGAAGTCAGCAGGAAAAACAAGAGTGATAAAGCCACCTCAATTAATAATTATTCTGATGGGTTCATCAGGAATCGGAGAGCCGTGGGTCAAAGAGGACAAACCCACAAGCTGCCTTATTTTCGTACTTTCTCAACTCGCAGGTTTGGGTTGGGCAACCTTTTTTCACCTCCCAAAATAATAATTCCTCCTCCTCTTCCTCCTCTTCCTCCTCTTCCCTTTCTCATTCTCCCCCCCCCTTTTTTTCCCCTTTTTCTTTTTTCTTTATGAGCATCCTGAGTGTGAAAAATATGTCTTTCCTTTATGGCCCTCCAACCTGAATGAAGCTATAAAATTATGAACAGTTTTTATGATGGCTATTCAAGAGATGCTCCTATATTGATGGTACACAGGCTGTATCCATCTTCCTCTTACCTCGCATCCTCCCCCCCCCTTTCTTCACTTTCTTCACATCTTTCTTCTTCTCTCTTTCACCCACTCCTCTTCCCTGTTTACATGGCATGAAGAGGAGGAAGAGGAAGGAGGAGGCCAGGGCAACATCGGGGATGACGAGAAGGGGCCGATCTGTGTAACTATTTTTCATGCATTTAATATATTAATTATGTAGTAAATGCTCCCCTGGCTGTACTTGGCTTGGCGGAGAATGACAGCTTGTGCACAGCCGTCCAACGGCAGCCCCATCAGCCTACAGTGTATTATATTGGAGAGGTCAGGCTGGGGTTAATGTAACTTTTTATTTGCTGATTTTTCATAGGCGGGAGCTGGGGCTGGGAAAGGGTTGGGGTGGGGAAAGAGGGAAGGAAGGAAGGAAGGAAGGAAGGAAGGAAGGAAGGAAGGAGGGAGGGCATAAAAGGAGGTGTTAATGAGAGCAGAGATAATGGCAAATGACACCCCCCCTTCTTTTCGGCCTTCTCAACCGGCTCTGTGTTGCCTTATTTGATTCCGCAAAGGAGGAAAGAGAAGAGGTGTGTGGAGTTGGTGCAAAAGGGATGCCTTCATTTGCCATGGGGATGGTGGAGCTAGGAATGGGGTGGCAAGCAAACAGGGCAGAGTAAGCCGTGAAATCCCAAATGCCCATGTTGGAATAGAGTTTGGAGGCTGAAATCCTGTAGAGAACTGGTGTCATGCAAGAATGCTGTAATCCTGTCGCGAATGCCAAAATTCTGTTGAGAACTGGCCTCGTAACATTGTGTCACACTGCCATTGCATTGTGTTACTCTGCCGTAACACACTGCAATGGCAGTGTAATGCAATGCTGTGATGGTCTAAGGGGACGCCAAGCTGGCATAACATAACACTACTCCAGTGTAAAGAGAGCCAGCACGGCATAGTGGTTTGAGTGTTGGATTATGAGTCTGAATCCCAGCTCAGCCCTGTAAACTCACTGGGTGACCTTGGGCAAGTTGCACTCTCTCAGCCTCAGGGGATGGCAAGAAATTTTGCCAAGGAAACCCCATGACAAGGTCGCCATAAGTCGGAAATGACTTGAAGGCACACAGCAACAACAACAGCAGCAGCAACAAGGTGTGGAAGCTATGTTCTGGCTGTTTCAGGACCTTGGAGAGCTCATGAAGCCACAGCCAGGATCCCCAGCCCTGTGCTATGAGAGCTTCCAGCCTCGGCTGCCTGTGAGTTCACTGGGCCTGCTGCAGCTTATTATATGTTGCTGAGGTTTCTGTTAATAATTATAATGACACAAGCACACAAGGGGGCAGAAGCATGACACACTCGAATCTCAGCCGACGAGTGGGCAGGATGGATCGGAGCAAGGATCTGAAAGGGACCTCAGATGGGAAGATGGCAAAGGTCTGTTTGGTTAACATCCAGACTGAAGGGGAGTTTTGAAGAACTTCCAAAGGTTGTTCCATACTGTATAGAGATATATATAGTCTGACTCCCAGCTTCCAAAGGTTGTTCCATACTAGCTATCTATCTATCTAAACACACACACACACACACACACACACACACACATGGTCTGACACCTCCCCCCAATATCCTCAGGGAATACATTCCCAGACTTACGTGGATAGCAAAAACCACAGATAATGGCAAATGCTATATTTCTGGTTGAATTCAAGATATAGCCATGTTAGTTTGTAGAACCAGTATATATAGAGAGAGACCTCATAGGACCTCTGAGGCTAACTAAAGAAAGACACTGGCAGCATGAGTTTTCCTAGACTGAAGTCTACTTCCTCAGATGCATTTGATGGAGTGGACATTCTCTCACACCCAAGGCATATATAAGTCTGTCCCTGGCTTGCCACTCCTCCAAATGCATCTGAAGAAGTAGACTTAAGTCTATGAAAGCTCATACTTTAGTCATACTTCTTTCTTTAGTTAGTCTCAAAGGTGCTACAAGATCTCTCTCCATGCTATATTTCTGCTGGATGTTGGCCATAGAGTCACACTGGAGGACCTCCAGATACCTAAAGAGATCTTTATTCCCAGATGCGGGTAAATGAAACTGAAAATGTGGTTACTGATCCTGCAGATATAGGAGTCAGAATACACACAACCACACATATGTATATTGCTGTTGCATGTCTCCAAGTCATTTTTGAATTGTGGTGACTCTATCATAGGGTTTTCATGACATGTTTCCTCAGAGAGATTTGTCATTGCTATCCTCTGAAGCTGAGAGAGTGTGAATATATATATATATATATATATATATATATACACACACACACACACACATGCCCGGGCACTGATTTTTAAAATAGTTTTAAAAAACTCAGAATGAGATGGGGAAAGGAAATAAAGAAAGGAATACAGAAGAAAAGATGCAAAAAGGAAAGCGTAACTCTTTTCTGCTCTCCTTGAATTATTCTGTCCTCCGTCCTCTTTCATTGCACCACTCCGAATTTGGCAGAGGACCCCCCCAAATGAAATGAAGCCAAAGCAACCCAAGGGGAGGGAGAAAGCAAGAATGGAAGGCCCTGTACCTAAAAGCCCTGCCTTCCCTTTCCTCCCAACTGCCAATAATAATAATAATGATAATAAAGAATAATATTAAACCCGGTGAAATTGTTAATGGCTGCCAGGGAGATCCAGCATGGGCCCGCATTCATTTTTCCATCTAATACACACGTTCATATTAGCCATGATGGAGGAGCCCAAGCGGCAGTCAGAGCTGAGGAGCATCATTGCTTAAGTATAACAAATGCTTCTTCATTCTCCAAGCTCCCCGAGATGGGAATGGAAAGGGACCAACTTCAATCCGGGTGCAAAAATCCATCAGTGCTCAAGGGGGCGGGGGGGGGGGAATCCAAAGGGGGATATTTATGCAGCACAATTTGTCCTGGAACTTTTTCTTGCCCCTTGTGTTATATTTCTGTAAGATCCTGTTTGCATAGTTTTCCTCAGTCAGGGAAGGGAATTAATATTTTGCACAGAAAATATTTTGCACAGAAATGTTATTTCCTCTGTAGAAAGTGCCATTCTCGGTGCAAAAATACCACGTGCTGATTTTGTGCAGAGTAAGTCCCAAGCTGCAAAGACTTTTTGAAAATGGCACGGCTTTTGAAGATTCTTCTCACCGTGGAAATTACGTCTTGCTCTGAGTGGAAAATTGGAGAAGAACATCTCTAGCATTGCTGCTGAAGGTCATCTGCCGCCATGTCACACCATTGTGCATTGGGGATTGTGGACTGTTGCACACTGTGTGCTGACAGTATGGTTTCCCGTTGTGCATAAAATACGCTGTGTCCCTTTGATGTAGGATCTGGGTTGTAGGTTTCAAAATAGTGAACAGTCCTTTTCAGCTATTGGGCCAAGGCTATGCCACAAACTCAGACTCTCCAGACAGTGGCCAACATGCCAGCTGAAACCACAGTTGTGACTTTTGCGGGTCACTCTGCCTCCTTCTGTCAATGGCTGACCAGGTCTTGGTTGCGGGAAGTGGTCCAGACCAATGGCTCTGACCTCATAAAACTGAACTGAAATGGAGGCATGATTAACTCTCCATAGATTTATGGGACCTGAGCATGGTTTTCAGCCAGAGGGTTGTAAATTCAGGGTGCCCCTTCATTCATTCCCTTGGAGCCTTATCTGGAGAGTCCTTTCTGAAGGCATTCCACATTTAAGGACAAATGCAGACAATCTGGTACAATTTTGGAGCTCTCCTTCATGGGATGGGAATGATGCTCCGGTAACCCAGGTATGAGAAGGAGAACAACACAGAAGGATGACAAGTGAGCTTATATGAAAAACCAAGGCAGAACTGAAATGATTCATCTTATTTTGGGACTCCTTTTGAACAGAGCTGAAAAGGAAGACCTCCTCTTTCCCCTCCAGCACTCCTAACAACAACATTTGCTTATTCATTTAGATGATCCTTAATTCTTCTCAGTGTTCACCCTGTACCCCAAGGGTGGGCAACTGTTGTCCCTCTGACAGTTTTGGTGAACAGCTTCTATCTGGCCAAGCCAGCAAAGCCAATGGTGTAGCTTTGGAGTCTACAAAGTATTGCACCCTACAAATATTTGGAAGGGCACATTTGCCTTCTCTTGCATCTTGATAGCTCTGAGGAGAATTGAGGGCAAGTGAGAGAAAGTGCCCAGTTTTGGCAAGGACAGTCCCAATTAATCCTTGACCATCCCACTTTTCCAACTGTTTTTAATATGTCCTGGGTTCTCTCTTCTCCTTCCACCTATCCCTTTTGTCTTCAGCTTACTTCATTTGCTGCAAACTGAGTTCAAAGTGCAAAATAAGTTTTTATTCAGTTAACTCATGGGGAGGGAGAAGAGTCCAAGCCTTGTCCTTCCCAGCAGCCTCAGGCAAATGCAAACTCTTGCAGCCTCTCCTAGCTTGTGTGTTCTTCCCCATCAGCAACGTTTGTCATAGTGTCCGCACTCTGACGTTGCTTGTCCACACGTCTCCTGCGAAATTTTGGAGGGGACGGTACCCAGATGTGCATAACCTGTGTTACATGCATATATGTCACCCCCAGGATGCCAGGCAATACGAGACAAGAAATAAGGCTGTTGAAGGAGCTATTGAAGGAGGACTTTTTTTTTTTTTTTTTTGGAAAGGGGTACTAAAAAGAAACGCTGTGAGGCTTAAGCTGGGCATGGTGGGTTTGGAGAATGAAGTCCTGCCTCTCCTCGGCTCCTGCTTTGGTTGAATGTAAATGCTCCATTCGACTCAGCAGCCGTGGGCAGCTGTTTCTCTCCAGCCCTGCAAACCAAGGCAGGACAAAGCAGCAAGGGTGGGTAGGAGAGAAGGGAGAGGAGGGGGATGCTGGTAAAAGGAAAGGTTAATAGGAAAGCTGGGGAAGAGGCAGGCAGAGGCCTCATCAGCATGTACGGCACGTCAACAGCCTCGCCACTAGGTGATGGGTTCGAACTGGGAGCTGACATGAGCTATAGAAGTGCTCATTGAAAATAATTCAGAGCGACGTTCGCATTGGCCTGAAAATGGAGGAAGGCTGGGATCGGCCAGCACCTGCCGAACAGGCGAGCGTGGGGTGGCGGGGCCCTTTCGGTGATCCCAAGAAATCAGGATGGGCTTTGGCTTTTCATGGTTGCAGCATTTTATTTTATTTATTTTTAAAAAGGCGTGGGTTATGTTGGTACCTTCAGTGAGCTCAGGAGGAAAGGGCAATGCAATTTGGACACAGAAGCATCCCACTCTCTTGGGATGGAGATGGAACAGAAAATGGACAAATCATCCTTGCAGAATTCTGGACTTCTTTCTGGGTTTGGGAATTTTCTGGGCCTGTTTCCAAAGTCAGGCACACACATTCTGAATTCTCTGGATTTTTTTAGTTTTTAATTCCCAGCTTAGGTGCAGAGCACCAAGCATGTTGTTGTTGTCAACTGGCATCACGTTGAATTCGACATATGGCAAGCTTATGAATGAGAGGTCTGCATGTCTCCCCAGTATTAACAGCCCTTCTCAGGTCTTGCAAACTCAAGGTAGCATGACTATCTTGGTTGAGTCTATCCATCTGGAATGCCGTCTTCCTCTTTTCCTGCTGCCTTCTACATTTGTTGTTTTGTTGTTAGCTTCCTTTGAGTCAACCTCAACCCATGGCGACCCTATGAATGAGAGACCTCCAAGTCATCTTATTTTCAACCAACTTGCTCAGGTCTTGCAGATTTATGACCATGGCTTCTCTGATTGAATCTATCCATCTGGAATGCCATCTTCCTCTTTTCCTACTGCCCTCCATGTTACCAAGCATTATAGTCTTTTCTAGCGAGTCTTTTCTTCTCATGATATGGCCAAAATACAACAACCTCAGTTTAGTCATCTTTGCTTTCAGAGAGACTTTGGGCCTGATCTGCTTTGGGATACATCCATTAGTCTTTTTAGTGGTCCACAGTACTCTCAGAACTTGTCTCCTGCACTAAATCTCAAATAAGTTGATCCCCCCCCCCCATTAGCTTTCTTCACTGTCCAGTTTTCAGAACCATACATAGAAATGGGAAATATGATGGCATGGACAAGCCTAACTTTGGTATTCAATGATATATCTTTTACACTTCAGGATCTTGTCCATTTCTTTCACAGCTGTCCTTCCAAGTCCAAGTCTTCTCCTGATTTCTTCACTGCAGTCTGCATTCTGATTAATGATTGCACCCAAGTATGGAAAATCTTGATCTATTTGTGACTTAATCGTAGTGGAATTCAAAGATATAGCCGTGTTAGTCTGTAGAATCAGTATGCAGAGAGATCTTGTAGCACCTTTGAGACTCACTGAAAGAAAGAAGTTGGCAGCAGGAGCTTTCCTAGACATGAGCATCTGAGGAAGTAGGCTGAAGTCTACGAAAGCTCATGCTGCCAACTTCTTTCTTTCAGGACCTGAACAGACTGCCAGAAATAATCCAGCCTGAAGCCACTTTAACTGTCCTGGCCCAGTGCTAGGGAATCATGGGAGTTGTATTTTTTTCTGAGACACTGAGTCGTCTCTGTCAGAGAGCTCTGGTGCCACAATAAACTACAGTTCCCATGATTCCCCAGCACTGAGCCAAGGCAGTTAATGTCTTCATCATCTGCTTTAAAATAATGTAGATTGTCTGTTGTCATACTTTTTGTTTTCTTGATGTTCAGCTCTAAACCTGCCTTTGCGCTTTCTGCCTTGACCTTCAACCTTACCAAGCATCATTGTCTTTTGTAGTGCGTCCTGCCTTCTCACGATGGTCAAAGTACTACAATTACCACCTCGCCATTTCTTACATGCCCACCTTGCAATTCTGGCAAGGGTCCCAAAGGAAGAATAGGTGAGCTTGGTTGTCATAGAAATCGACAGGGCCACATCCTTGAGGCCTCTGTGGCTTTTGGGTTTATTTATTATCTTGCTAAGAAAAGGAACCCTCCAATCTATGCCACCCACTTCTCTCGGGCTAATGGTTTCAGTTGCAAGGCTTTTGCAAGGTTCCCGCTAAGGCCCGGCAAAGACAATGTCTCTCCCCTGGGCCCATTCTGAAGAGGCACTTAGCCTTTGAGCTGAACCCATTGCACAGTTTGTATGCTTGCATTTGATGCAGGAGGGGGAAAATAACTCTTTTCCTAGTTCCTCCAACAACCACAGGGAAAGAAAACTTCCTTCTGGATTCTCCCTATTGCAAGAACCTGCAAGAGCCCGTCTCCAACAGACGAAAAATACAAATATCTAAAGAAAAGTCTTCCTTCCCCATTTCCAGAATTCTCATTTGAGAGAAGAAAAGGCAGCTCCAAATGCAACCTGGGGGGGAGGGGGGGATACACCTGTATTTCTTTTAAAATAACAAGAACACAAATCTTCCACGCTAAGTGCATATTGAAGATGCAATTAAAGTGGTTGTGGAAGATGGTCCTTTTTGACAATTTCATTTTTTTTTTAAGGGAGGAAAAAGGCGAGGGGCAGGCGATGAAGGCCGTTGCAATTAGGAGGGTTAAAAGAAATATTAAATGGATGTTGCTCCTCGCACACGTGCACCCCCAAAATATATAAATAAAATAAACAGGGCCACCAGCCACAATCTTGCTGCTTTGTAAAGGGGAAATTGCTCCGGCGCGGTGTGTTTACATGGCAGAAATCGGGAGGGGAAATTACGCTGTCATACTGACATCTGTAGGAGGAGGACAATTTTAAAATTACACTGTTCAACACCTTTAATGATTTGTAACACAAGAGGTGTGGCTACTCCTATTAAATGTGTTGCCAAATCAATAAAAGGCATAATTGGAGTTGTTAGAGCAAATTATAGCGCCACCGTTATGTTGCAATACAATGTTCCCTTGTAAACTGCCATTACGGGCAAAGCTGTATTTCTCTCTTATTTGGCTGTTTTGTAATGAGTTGGCATTTTGCTCCATAATAGTTGCCCACTTTCTTTTATGGAGCGCTCACTTTTCTCTCTCTCTTTTTTTTTATACTTTCCCCCCGGCTTTTGTGCAGCCTGTAATTTCCCCCTTTCCCTTCAACCGCCTCCGCCGCTTGGTTTTCAAAAGTCTGACGGTCCTTCGGTCGACAGCTCTGAAGTTATCAACTATATTATTTCGCATTCATCTGTAAACCTCTCTCTCCGACACTCAAGGATAACTCCTGTCCATCGAGAGAGAGGAAAAGGTTGAGAAAGGTGTTGATCCATCGACATGCAAGGCAGGTCTGTAGCTGTTGGGGAGACAAAAGGAGGACATTGCTCCTCCAAATGAGAATCTTGGCCTCCCAAACGAAATTTCCCATCCATTCCAAAATATAGACCTTTGCACCAAGTTAAAATTTCAGCCAAGCGATTAGAAACGGAGTTAAGGCCAAGGGAATGAGAGAGCGCTGCAAAGAGAAGAGTTCTAGGTGTGAATGGATTTTGGGATCTTACTCTCTGTTGTTGTTTGCCATCAAGTCAACTTTGCCTTAGGAATGAGGAATGCTCTGCTCAGGTCTTGAAAACTCAGGGCATTCCTTGGCTTCCTTGGTGGAGTCCACTTACCTGTAATGTGGCCTTTCTTTTTTGCTATTGCTTCCTACTTTATGAAGAGGTGCGTGGAAAATGCCAACAGGATGCCAGACGGCGTTTCCTAGCTGCTTTTCAAAGTTCCTTTTCAAAGAGCTTTCCCTTGCAGCCTAGACAGTAATGGAAGTTTGATTCTACTTTAGATGGCATCTATGGGATGACAACATCCAGGAGTTTGTAATTTGGGGAGGCACTAGAAGTCTCTGGCTGAGAACCATAAGTGCTTCTCCTTAAACTACAAATCAGAAGAAGAAGAAGAAGAAGAAGGAAGAGAAAAAGGAGGAGGAGGAGGAAGAAGATGATGGAGGAAGAGGAAGAAGAAAAAGAGAAGAGGAACAAGGAGGAACAAGGAGGCGGAAGAGAAAGAAGAAGAGGAGGAGGAGGAGGAAGAATGAGAAGCAGAAGGAGAAGAGGAAGAGGAGGAGGAGGGGGAAAGAAGGAGAAGAAGAAAGAAGAAGGAGAAGGAGGAGAAAGGGAAAGAAGTGGAAGAAGAAGAGGAGAAAGAAGAAGGATGGGGAGGAGAAAGAGAAAGAAGAAGAGGAAGAAAAAGAGGAGAAAGAGGAAGAGGAGAAAGAAGAAGGACAAGGAGGAGGAAGAAGAAGAGGGGGAAGAGGAGGAAGAAGAGGAAAAAGAAGGAGGAGGAGAAACAAGAAGAAGAAGAGGAAAAAGAAGAAAAGAAAAGAAGGAGGGAGAAGAAAAATAAAAAGAAGGAGGAGGAGGAGGAGGAGACCTCAGAGATGGTTTTGCCAGTTCCTTCCTCTGAAATGTAGCTCACAGCACCTGGTCTTCATTGGTGGACTCTCATCCAAGTACTAACCAGGGCTGGCCCTTCTTGGCTTCCAAGATCAGTTGGCATCTGTTGCCTTGAGGGCATCTAGGCTTTAGTGCAGAAGTGGTTACCCTAACCCTAAACAAGAGTCCTCAAATGTAAACAAAAGGCAGCTGGCAGAGATTTCAGCAGGCCAATGTGACATGCACCATGGATCAGGTTTTGTGTTCCTTGCACAACAACAACCCTTCACCGAACAGCCTCCGTTCCTCCCTGCTTTTGGAGGAACCCAGCCCTGAGCCAGGGCTAGAGCTCCCCTTTGCATATGTCCAGGAGGAAAGCAGAGGTTTGTCTGTCTCCCTCATTAACAGATGGAAAGGAACAGGAAAATCACAAGAAGGGTGTGATTTTTCACACCAAACTGATTAAGCAGAGGAGAGGATTTGAGGCTGCCCAGGAGGGAAGAGAGGATGTTCGGCATCCAGAGGCAGACACACAACACCGGCCTTGTCCCAGAATTGGCACTTGGGTGACAGAGGTTGGAGGGCCTACGATCTACCTGGAACATTTCACAAGTACTTACCATGACCTGGGTCCAACCTGTTGCTATTAATATTATTTGTCATCAAGTCAGCTTTGATTTTTGGAAACTTTATGAACAAGAGACCTCCGGTCATCCACTGCCCTTCTCAGGTCTTGCAAATTCAGGGCAGACGTGGCTTCTTTGACTGAGGCTGCATCCGCACAGGAGAAATAATCCAGTCTGACACCACTTTAACTGCCGTGGGTCAATGCAATGGAAACCTACGAATTGTAGATATTTTGTGGCATCAGAGCTCTCTGACAGAGAAGGTGAAATACAGTCCACTGATTTTTTTATCCACAGATTCAAGCATCCATGGCTTGAAAATATTTTAAAAATATATAAATCCCAAGAAGCAATTGTATAAGGGACAGCATTTTACTATCCATTGTATTTAATGAGACTTGAGCATCCACAGATTTTTGGTATCCACAGCAGTCCTAGAACGAAACCCTAGTGGATACTAAGGGCCACACTGTAATGATGATGATGATGATGATGATAAATAATAATAATTTTTATTTATATTTCCTGCCTCTCCCCACGGATCGAGGAGGGATTACAACAATAAAAATGTACAGCAATGTGCAAAAATACAATCAATAAAATCACAACATTATTAATAAATCAATGAAATAAATTCACTAAAATGAAATAACATAGCCAATCGTCGTCAGTATCCAGAAAGTCGGTTTTAAAGTAGTACTTATTTAGCTTAGAGGTTCACTAAGGAGATCAAATGGGTAGGCCCTCCAGAAGAGCTCCGTCTTAATGATGATGATGATGATGATGATGATGATAATACCTCATTATATTTAATGGGACTTGAGTATCCACAGATTTATGGTACCCACGGTGGGTCCTGGAACCAAACCCCAGTGGATACCAAGAGCCCACTGTATCTCACAAAACTACCAATCCCAGATTTTCATCACATGGAGCCATGGTAGTTAAAGCAATATCAAACTGGACTGTTTCTCCAGTATGGATGCAGCCTATATTAGAGTGTACAAGAGAGTGTCTCAGGGCTCCCATTCGCTTCAAATTCTGGTCCATCAGAGTGAGAGATAAAAATGCATTTCTTTCCCTAAATAAAGTTGGAGCATCGATTCACCGAGCCTCGTCTTCTAATTTCTCCTGGAGTCATAGAGGAAGGAAAATCCCCTTTGGTAACCTCACTCCCGACTATGGTGTAAGTCCCCATCTCTGCTGCAAAGACAAAGTGATAACAATTACTTTTCCCTCCCAAACAATCTTTTCACTAAATTAAACAGCAAGAAAAAAGAGGGAAAAGAAGTGGCAGACGAAGCAAAGAAGGGAAACCGGGTGCCTTGCACAACCCCTGCTGATATTCATCCCAATTGATCTTTGTAATCAAGTTGGATTTAAATGCCAAAGCCAGCTCAAATACATACATCGTGCATGCAGATTTGGCCAAAGCCTAAGTATCTTCTGATGCCGGGCTTCTTCCTAGGTGGAAACCCAAAGTAATTTTGCTCCAGCTGTTTTTGCAGATGAGCTGGGATGAAAGTTAGGCTCTCCTGGAGAAACATACCTTGGTGGTGAGGCCCTGTCTGTCCTTGGAAGAGAGGTGATATAGTCCAAATCGAGCGAAATCATGGCTCGATTTCCTGGATCTCAGGTTCCTGCAAGTCTGTTTTTGGAGACGAAGCAATGGAAGATTGAGAACTTGGACCTGATCGATCGATTGATTGATAGATAGAAAGCATAGGTCTCTAAGTACATATTTGGCCCTCCACATTCACTAGGATTAGGGTCAATAACTGTTTGAAAAGGAAAAGGTAAACTTAGATCCTTTCAGATGTTGTTGCATAGAAGAGCAAAACTGTCACGCAAGAAGGTATTGGATACCTCCTTGCACAATGACTGCAAAAGCATTTATATTCTATATTCCCTGGTTATGCATAAATTGTCGATCCTGTAACTAAAACTCTAGAGTCTCCTTCCCCAGTGTCTAAAATGGCTGGTGGGATTAATCAATTAATCCCATCAATTGGGATTATTAGAGGGATTCTGGGACATGTATTCCCCAAAAGTAATTTCCTCAAGATTTGGCTCCAGTGCCCAAGAAAAGAGTTCAGTGTCTCTCCAGTTATAAGGAATATGTGTTACTTTGTATTGTGTTGTGGGTGTTGTGGCAACAACGAGGTGGATAAACTGTGTTTTATTCCCCTATCCAGCAACTTGATGCATTCTGTTATTTTAAAAAGCAAATAAAAAGATAACAATTTAGTCACTTCCGAGCAACAGGAAAACAAAGAATTCCTTTTTAAAAAGGTGTTAGTAATCAACTACTTTGGGAGACCTTGGATCTGTGATTTAAGTTACTTGGAAAGTAACGTACCAGGCTCTGGTTCTCTTGACACTTCGGGGATCGTAGCTTGGAAAAGTTACACTCAGAAACTTTGTTGTTGTTGTTCCTCTTGTTGTGTGCCTTCATGTCATTTCTGACTTATGGCAACCCTAAGGCATAGTGGTTTGAGTGTTGGACTGCAACTCTGGAGACCAGGGTTTCATTCCCAGCTTGGCCATGAAGCCCATTGGGTGACCTTGGGCAAGTCACACTCTCTCAGCCTCCTCAGGGGAAGGCAATGGCAAAGCTTCACTGAACAAATCTTGCAAGAAAACCCCCATGATAGATTTGCCTTAGGGTCACCATAAGTTGGAGATAACTTAAAGGCACACAATGACAGCAAAATTAAACCAGAATTGGATTGAAATCTGGCGAAATGTCAGCAAACATATCCACCAAAGTGGCACTTCAACTCTGGCACTTGATAGCTGCCCACGTTTATTTGACCTCAACCTTTGTGGTGGCGGCATTTGTAACTTCTTCCACAGTTCGGATCTGAATTCAGCGCCATCTCCTCCTTCCTTGTCCTCTTCTGTGTCTTTTTAAATATTTCCCCGTAACTTCCGGATGGCAATCAGTTTTTCCATTAGGAGAGATCAGACGCATAAGTAAGACCGAGGAACCAGCCTGAATACCAATTCGCTTATTAGTGGCAGCGCCAAGGCAATGAACACAGGAGTGGAAAGAGCACCAAAAATTAACCATTATCATAGCTTCTGTCCCCCATTCCTATCACCAACCATTTTGGGAGCTCAACCTTTGACACTTAAATGGGGGGCTCCTTGTCCCTTAATCTGAAATGTATTAGCATGATTAACTTATTTCCCCTTTCATTACAAGCGGGATGAGATGAACGCCAGAGAAAATGGACAGTCTACGTCTCCCTCTTGCCAAAGCCTTCTCTTGCAAAGGGGCCCTGTCTTCCATCTCCGGCACCCTCCTCTCTCTCTTTTAATGATAACTGGAAATAAATTTAAAAATCTGGATATTTTTCCTTGTTCCCCCTAAGGTTATAGCTCTGTATGTCCGCACCCCCTCCCATTGAGCATGACTCCATGCTTTGGAGTCCTGGGATTTGTAGTTTGTTGGGGCACTATTTATGAGAATTCCATAGCATTCAGCCATGGAAGCCATGCAAAAATGAATTAGTTGCAAGTAATCCTTTCTTGAAAGCCAGTGTGGATGGTGGTTTGAACTCTGGACTGAGACTAAGGGTCCAAACCCCAGCTTTGGCCATGGACCATGGGCAAGCCACACTCTCACAGCCTCAGAGGAGGGCAATGGCAGATCCCCCTCTGAAGAAGCATGCCAAGAGAACCCCATGATAGTTTTGCCTTAGGTTCGCCAGAAGTCGGAAAGGACTTGAAGGCACACAACGACACAATCCGTTCTTAGCATGCATCCGCATTGCAGACATCTTCCAGTTTGACACCACTTTAACTGCCATGGCAGAGCCAGGGGCGAAGAGTGACGCCAAGGTTTTGAGTTGTGTCAAGAGTGACAGAATGCATGGAGACTGGGGAGGAGAGATAAGTAATTCCTTTTGGCCCCTTTTTAAAAACTCACGCACAACAGTTTAAGCAGATGCGGACGCTTTCCTGGAGGAGATGTCAGAGTCATCTCAGCATCTGTAAGGTCATGCGCTGAATGGCCCCCATGCAAAATGTTCGTTTCGGGCAGCCTGTCCTTTGTCCGGCGGAGGCCTTCATTGTTGAGCACACAAAATGGCTGCCGCGTTGCCCTCCCTCGAGTCTTCCCGGGGTCTTGGGAAACCATGACAAAACAGAAACCAGGTGGCTGGGCTGATAACGCCATGCTCTTGTCCCCAAGGGCAGGCTATAATGGATATCTCTTATTTCAGAACAACTCAGCTCCATAGAAATGTGTACATCTGACATCACATCTCCACTATGACCTTTTGTTTTTTTCGAAATTTGAATGAGGCAAGCGTCTCTTCCTTTCCTCCGGGGCGGATTGCTAAGCGGAGCGCCATGTCTGAGAGACGGAGTGGCAAAAGGGACAGGACTTGCAAGCAAAGGCTGCCCCGTTCTAAGGATGCACACCGTAGTAGTTTAACAGAGGCTAAGAAACCTTGAAGAAGGGGTACTGGAGACCCCAGTATCCCCAGCAACAGCCCCAGTTATTGAAACTTGTTCAGCAACTGGAAATGGGGTACAGTGGTCCCTCCACACTCACTGGAGTTAGGGGTGAAGGACTCAGTGAATTTGGAAAAGCCACAAATAACAAAACACTATTCTTTTTTACATAAGAGAACACCTCTCTAGGGATTTCCAGGTCATCCAGTGCAACTCTATGGTCAACATCTGCCAGAAGTTGATCATAGAATCATTGCTGGAGGACCTAGAAGTTTTCTCTAGGAACTTCTAGGTCTTCCGGCACAACTCTATGGTCAGCTTCTGGCAAAGTTGCACTGGAGGAGCTAGAGATTCCTAGAGAGAACATATCAAATTAAGCAAATAATCAAATCTGCAAAAGTCATAAGCCACAAAGTGGAGGGCCAATTGTATAATATTTTTGTCCACTCTTTCTCTCGCACATACACACCTCACACTGAGGTGGCATCTCCCTTATCCGAAATGTTTGGGAACTTCAGGGACCAGAAATGTTTGGGGGTTTGGAATACCTGTATTTGCATATAAAGCCCATAAAGGTACCCAAGCCTAAACACAAAACGGATTCGTAATTTCTAGATTACGGATCCATAATTTCCAAGTTACTGATCCGTAATTTCTAGGTGATGGATCTGCAATGTCTAGGTTACAGATTCGTAATTTCGGATTCATAGTTTCTAGGTTACGAATGTGCAACTGCGATGCAGGAGACCAGCTGTTATTTTTATTTTTATTTTAGAAAAAACCCCAACAGTGCATGCTCTTTAAGCAACCTGGTCTCGCCTTCTCCAGAAAACAACGAGAAGGAGGCGAAAAAGGCCTCAGCGTCCAGCAACGCTTGCTGAGAGATGCATCCCCCATGTCCCATGAAACAATCGATATGGAGCCAGTGTTGTCCAGTCCATAGTGCCCCTTCTTCCTATTAATCCTCCATCTTGGGGGCAAATAGGGCTTGAGGTGTTGGCGTGGCATTTGAATCCACCACCACCGCCTGCCTCGAAACCACCATGTTTCTTTCCGGGGTTGGTTTTCTTCTCTTTTCCTCCCTCCCACAACCTAACCCACGATGCACTTTAATTTATGCCCAGTCTGTCCCCACCAGTCATTCAATACTGTGGAGTCTGCAGAGGTGGAGATAGTCCTTAATGAGAAGAGGTTCGGACTTTATCTCTTTTATACTCCAACCATTATCTTCCTCCAGTCTATAACCATGCGGCTCGCCCCCGACAATAACGCTCACAGGCAACAAATGCTGATGACTTTCCTATGCAGTCTTCACAATAAGTCTATCAAAACAACCTCGGAAAATTATGGGCCCTGGTGACAGACAAATAGAAGCTGGCTATGCGTGCGAATTTACAGCCGGGATGTTGCGTTCCTTTTAATTCTTCCGGCTTTCCTTATCGCCGCTGTTCCTCTTCTGCTTAGAAGATAACAGTAATTCTTCTCTATGCTATTTTTCCCCCCCTGCGCAGGTTCTCCCCCCTTTTCCACCATTTCCCTTCCTCCAACTGAGTAAGATGTTTCTCGTGTCTTTCTGCTTGCAAAAGATAAAGGGTTAAAGACCAACCTGTGTTGGTCGCTTTGCGCTACGATGAGGTGGGGAGGCGAAATGTGTGTAAAATAAAAAATAAAGGGGGGGGGGGAACTCATCAGTATTCAAGAGATTGTTATCGTAGGTACAGCAGAGAGAACAGTAATTTTGCCTGCTTCAGTCAGAAGCTTTCTCTCTCTCTCTCTCCATATATATATATATATATATATATATATATATATATTTCATATGAAGGCGCATAATGCCTTGAGTGTTGAGGCCAGATAAAAGAATTAGTGGCAGGCCTCTGCGAAAGTACGCTGGAGAATTGGAATGCCCAGCTTTGTCTCTCGCAGCTCATCCCGCCAGACGGAGCTTGTCGCTCGTAAACAATTTAATCTTTTTGTTACACTTAAATATCGGGGGGGGGGGGTTAGGTGGTTTAGAGAGAGACAGAAGAAGCCAACCTCCTTATTCCAAATGTGGGGTTTTCTTGGAGGAGGCAGGGGGTTTCATTGAGGGAGACGTGGTGGAAAAGTAAACCTGCTAGAAGCATTCATGCGTTGCGGAAGATGGATATATTTAGGGCCATCTGTATGTCTAAAATGCAATAGAAGTGGAGACAAACTTTTCCACTTTTGCTTTGGCTTTCTCCTCTTTTGCCCCTCTTTGGTGCTAGAAATACATACAGTGGACCCTCCACATTTGCTGGGGTTAGGGGAGCAGGACCCCTGTGAAAGTGGAAAAACCACAAATAAAAAACCAAAAACACTTATTTTTCCTGAGAGAGCACCTCTCTAGGAATCTCTAGGTCCCCCCCAAGGACTTCTATGGTCAACATCTGCTGGACATTGAGCATAGAATTGCAACAGAGGACCTACAAAGGCCTAGAAAGTTGTTCTCCCTAGGAATTTCTAGGTCCTCGCACAACTCTATGGTCAACCTCTGCTGGAAGTTGACTGTAGAATTGGACCAGAGAACCTACAAATTGTTCTCTCTAGGAATTTCTAGGTCCTCGCAAAACTCTCTGGTCAAGGTCCTCCAGAAGCCATGCTGGAGGACCTAGAAATTCCTAGTGAGAACAATTCTCTAGCGATTTGTAGGTCCTCCGGTGCAATTCTGTGGTGGCATTGTGGTCAACCTCTTGATGCTTGTTGGGGGTATCGGTAGAGATAGCCCTTGACATATATGTAAGGAGGGTTATCCCAAAAGTTGGTGAATTGTGCACTGACAGTTAGGTGGGTTTGGAAGTAGTTGGTGGACTAAATCCAAAGAGTGATTGCCAATGGTTGTTTCTCATCCTGGAGAGAAGTAACTAGTTGGGTGCCACAAGGGTCTGTCCTGGAATTGATGTTCTTCAACACCATCATGCAATGGGCTCTTGGTATCCATTGGAGTTTGGTTCCAGGACCTCCCATGGATACCAAAATCCATGGATACTTAAATGGTATAGTATATACCATTTGTCTCTTATATAAAGCACCCAAATCAAAACTTGCTTTTTGGCTTTTATATCTTTTTTTTTGGGGGGGGGATATTTTCAAGCTGTGGATGCTTGAATCCATGGATAAACCATCCATAGATACAGAGGGCCAACTATAAATGACTTGGATGTATATGTTTGTTGGTATGGCTAGTAAGGGCATCTTGTCATGGATACTAGAGTATGTGTACTTTGGACTTCTTTCATTTTTAAAAAGGTTAATTCTAGTTAATTCAAAATAGTCTGTAACTGGAAGTTTCATTATCAGTCACAAGGTTGTAGACTTTCTTAAACTTCCCCAAACAGGTCTTATATATTTATTTCTCCATTGTATTTATTTATTTGTTTATAAAAGACAGTACAACAATAAAAGGAAACATATGGTTTACAAGACGTTGGACATACAACACTGAAGACACTTACAAACACTGGAAGAATATTACCAACATTACCAACATTAAAAACATTACAAACAAAACTTCCTATCTACCACCCTACCACCGATTCATATATATATATTCTTTCCTTTTTTGCTTATCAGCTTCAAACTTAATCTTTACATCAGTCTACCCAACTTATAACTACATACATGCCTTAATATATTATAAATTATAATATACGTTAAACAATCTTTAACCTTCTTAATTCTTCTACAGAGGCCTCTAGGTATATCTTTTGCTGCTTCCTTCGGCAGGGCTCCCAAACTCTTTTGTACAATTGAGGGATTCAGAGAGAGGGGCCTTGAAATCCCAAAGTACCATCTTAACTGACAACAGAATTGAGTCTAATATCATTCTCTTTTTTTCCTCCTTTATGTTTTTTCAGCACCTGTGCCTGATGAAGAAGCCAGTGAAGCTTCGAAAGCTTGCATCGTGTATTTTATGCTTTGGAGTTGGCCCAATACAGGTACCGTTGCTTTGTAGATTTCAGATTTTGTTGTATCCATTCCAAGTTTCAGCTGTGTAGGTTCCTTAGTCTTGGAGCTGCAGCAGAGACAGACACATAATTACATTTACTATTGCTAATGTTGTTTTAATTGTAGAAATTATAAGTACCTCAATATCAGCATTCTTTGGGTGCATCTACACTGTAGAAATCATGCAGTTTAATAGAAATAATTCACTTTAAGCGCTGTAGCTCCATCCTATGGAATATTGGAGATTTTAGTTTTACAAGGTTGTGAGCCTTCTCAGCCAAAGAGTGCTGGTGCCTCACAAAACTACAAATCCCAGGATTCCTTAGGATGGAGCCATGGAAGTTAAAGGGGTATCAAACTGCATTATTTCTACAGTGTAGATGCACCCCCAGACAACCCTCCAAGGGAGTTTGCATTGCTTGTTATAAGACTTCGTGGTCTGAGTCGCCGAATGGGCTTAAGTGGTTGCCGAGATAAAATATTAAAATTTCACATCATCCCCTTCCGTTTTTTTCCCTCCCAAGCCATCTTGTTCTTTAAAGTTTTATTTTGCAGGCAGATAAGAAATTAATTTATGAGAATGATTTTAATGGACACTTAATGCAAGTTTTATGGAAATTGTGCACCATGCTTCGGCAAGAGGATTTCAAAGGAAGATTCTAATGAGAAATTGTCAAATTAGAATTTATCAGTAAATTTGATCCTTTTAGTTAGGATTTAATTGGAACACTGGTATGTTTTTCCCCTTCTCCAGTAAATTAGCATAGCTATATTTGCTTATTTCTTTCCCCCATTTCAATATTGACTTTTCACGCTAGTTTTTCCTAAGGTGGGAACGAAACAATGGCTGCATCCACACTATGGAAATAATGCAGTTTGATACCGCTTTAACTGCCACGACTGTATGCTGTGTGTAGTTTTGTGAGCTATGTAGCCTTCTCTGTCAAAGCGCTCTGGTGCCACAACAAACTACAAGTCCCACAGTTCCATAGCACAGAGCCACGGCAGTTAAATGCGGTGTCAAACACATTATTTCTGCAGTGCAGATGCAGCCTAGGATAACCAGTCTTGGTCACCCAACCCTCCTGTGGCTGAACTCAAACCTCAGGAGTGAAATTTGTTTACATCGGTTTGGTTATACTACAAACCCCATCCTTCCTAGCCATTAACCATGTGCAGGGGGAAGATGGGAGTTGGAGTGCCAGAGGTTCCCCACTCCAGCAGACGTAGTGGTGAGTAGCATTTACCAACGGGGTGATACTGGTGATACTACCTTTCCAAGGATGGACAGCCTCTTTGCAATTCATCTCAGATTCTCATTCTGTCACATTTCCTCATTGATTTGCAGGGTTTGGGCTTTTTAAAAAATAAAACCGCCATGAAAATGTGTGCACATTCTCACATGCAGCAGGTTTCCTATGATGTGTTGTTGTTGTTGTTGTGACATAATTTTATCCGATGCATGCATGGGTTCCGAACCATTTTTCTGTGCAACCAGAGGGATATATATATATATGTGTGTGTGTGTGTGCGTGTGTGTTTCAGTATGCACTCTCCAGGCTGCACTGCACAATCTGAAGAAGTGTAAATACTGATAGGTAATTGCATTTTAGTTCACTTGTGGGTTTCGGAGGTGCAAATGAGCCCAAATGAAAATGGATTTCTCCCCCCTTGATCCTTACCCTTCAACAGGCATGCATACAAATGGGATGCAAGTGATGGAAAATGTGATGCACTCAGGCCTTGGAACAGCTTTCCCCAACCCAATGCTGCCAGGTGTTTTAGACCTCTGACCCCATCAGCCTCAGTTGATGGTCAGGAATTTGAGATCCACGATTCGATTCAATTCCAGTCTATTTATGCACCAGTCATGTGCCAGGTAGCATTGCAGAAGTCATTACAGGTAATTCTGATGGTCATTCCATGTTGTCAAGAGGCGGATTTGTGCCCACACACCGGGTCAGCCTTTGAGCCAGCCTCTGGATAAACAAGGGATTGCTTGCGTAAGGGGATATTGTATACCTCCAGCAGCAAACATATAAAAACTTCAACCACTGGCATAAACGGGAGTCATTGCATTGGTGGTGTTGTGTGTCTACAGCCTGACTCTGACTTTGGGCGATCTTCTTGTTGGACTTTCTTTGAAAGGCTTGTTCAGAGGAGGCTGGCTATTGCCTTCCTCTGAGGCTGAGAGAGGGTGACTTGGCCAAAGTCACACCCAGTGCATATCCACAACTGAGCCAAGATTCAAATATTGGTCTTCTGCGTTTGCTCTTGCTATTGCTGTGCGCCTTCAAGTCATTTCCAACTTAAAGGAACCCTAAGGTGAACCTATCATGGAGTTTTCTTGGCCAGATTTGTTCAGAGGAGGTTTGCCATTGCCTTCCCCAATAGGACCTTCCCCAACCCTGTCAGGTACAAGCTTTCTGCCCCTCACATAGGGGACTATCCCTTATCATAAGGTACACCTGCCAGCCCTCTAAGAGACAAGCTTTCTGCCTTACAAACAAGGGACGTTCCTTAGAATAGGGGATATTTGCCAGCCCCATAATGGACAAGCTTTCTGGCTTGCAAATAAGGAATATCCCTTAGAATAAGGGACCCCTGCCAGCTCTATAAGGAAAAGCTTTCTAGCTTGCAAACAAGGGAAATTCCTTAGAATAGGGGATATTTGCCAGCCCTATAAGGGACAAGCTTTCTGGCTTGCAAACAAGGATATTCCTTATTATAAGTGACATCTGCCAGCCCTATAAGGAACAAGCAAATAAGGGACATCCCTTAGATAGAATAAGGGACCCCCGTCAGCCCTATAAGGGACAAGCCTTCTGTCTTACAAATAAGGGACATTCCTTATCATAAGGGACATCTGCCAGCTCTATAAGGGACAAGCTCTCTGGCTTGCAAACAAGAGACATTCCCCATTATAAGTGACAACTGCCAGCCCTATAAGGCACAAGCTTTCTGGCTTTCAAATAAGGATCATCCCTTAGAATAAGGGGAACCTGTCAGCCCTATAGGGGACAGGTTTTCCAGCTTGCAAATCAGGGGCATCCCTTATCATAAGGGACATGCTTTCTGGCTTGCAAATAAGGGACATCCTTTAGAATAAGGGGCACATGCCAGCCCTATAAGGGGCAAGGTTTTTTGGTGTTCAGATAAGGGGAATATGGCAATCCTATAACGGACAAGCTTTCTAGCTTGCAAATAAGAGACATCTCTTAGAATAAGGGACCCCTGCCAGTCCTATAAGGGACAAGCTTTTTGGCTTGCAAAGAAGGGCCATCCCTTAGAAATAGGGGGCACCTGGGAACCCGAGGCCCCATGAGAAAAGAAGCAGAAAACACGGTGCCCTTAGTGTGAACAGGAGGAATCTGCTGGTGATGGCATGCATACAGGAGCCTTCTTGATAAACTGGTGCTCTTTCATGCAATTTACAATCCAACCGAATTCATTTGCATGACAAAATTGGCTCGAGTATTCAAGTGTGGCACTAAGACAAGTGTAATATTACAGAGAACAAGTAACCATGGGGAAGGTTAATGTAGACAATAAGGAAAGACAATGACATGGATTGGGTTTCTCTTTTGCTAACCTTTTTCTCCCTCCATCCCTCTCCCTCCTTTTTTTTTTTTTTAAGGAAAAAAAATATTAAATAGAAACATAGATACATTGCAAGCCTGGGCATGTCTACTCAGGAGTAGGGATAAAAATAATGTTTGATTTTAAAAAAATGAAAATATGGGTTGGTTTCTTTAATATTAAGAAACCGATGAGAGGAATTCTGGATTGGAGAGAACCTTTGCCGTTTCAGACAGATTTTGCACAAAATTCGCACAGGGTTGGATTTGCACTGAAAACAGCATCCTTTGTGCAGAAAAAAAGCTCCTTCCTCAGAAAATAACTACAAATGCACCTCTGAAGAAACTTGCTAGGAAAAACCCATGATAGGTTCACCTTAAAGTCGCCATAAGTTGGAAAGGACTTGAAGGCAGAGAGCAACAACAAAGGTCTTTGGACTTCTCTGGCAAAGAGTGATGATGACTCACCAAACTACAGATCCCAGGATTCTGCCGGATGGAGCCATGGCAGTAAAAATGGCATCAAACTGGATTATTTCAACAGTGTAGAGGCACCCTTAGATGCATCTGTCATGAATTTGTCACCTGTTGCCAAGTAGCCAGGTTCATGGGTGCTTTCCTGACGCGAATCCCTAACTGCCCATGGGGAAGAAGGATTTGCCCATCTTCCCTTGTACCTCTCTGAGTGAGGTGATATCACCGTCGGTGGGAGCATTCGCACTCGCTCCCCTCCCCTGAATATTTAAGGGGAGAGAATAATTGCCTTCCATTTTCCCCCCTTATATATTTTTAGAATTAATTTGGACCCCAGGGTGCTGGCACTTGAGAACAGAAGGGGAGAGGACCGCAAATGGTCTCCGTAGCTTTCATTGCTGATGAAAACGCCCCATCATGATGACATTTACACTATTAATTAATTAGAGAGAGAGAGAGAGGGAGAGGGATGAGATATGGATTCCTTCACCCTCCTCTTCTCCCACATTTGGGGTAATTATCAGAGCACACATTTGTAACTGTAATGAACACTGTGGCTGTGATCCGTGTCCAGAGATGAAGCAAGACTCAGAAAGGGAAAGAGAAATTTGCTCCCCAGTTACATACCCACAATGCCCTCCAGATCTGGACCCCACATCCACGGCGAGACTTTCCAAAGCCGGGTTTTGCAGTGATGGCTAATGTCCACTTGTTTCCGCTGGACTCCTGAGCCCATCCTGATGGACTGACAAAATGAATCTCAACAGGGAGAAATGCAAGGTACTACACCGAGGCAGAAAAAAAATGAAATGTACAGATATGGAATGGGGGACACCTGGCTTGACAAGATGACATGTGAAAGGGATCTAGGAGTCCTAGTAGACCACAGGTTGAAGATGAGTCAACAGTGTCATGCGGCAGCAAAAAGGCCAATGAGATTCTAGGTTGCATCAATAGAAATATAGTGTCTAGATTGAGGAAAGTCATAGTAACACTCTATTCTGCCTTGGTCAGACCTCATCTGGAGCACTCTGTCCAGTTTTGGCACCACAGTTCAAAAAGGATGTGGATAAGCTGGCACATGTCCAGAGGAGAGCAACCAAAATGTTGGCACAATACGAAACTGGAACGATTCAAAACAAGCTGGAATCCCGTTGGTTGGTCCCAAACTAGAATAGATCTGTTGAATCGATTGTTGAATAATAAATCAAGACATAGGGTAAATCCGTTTGATTCAGTGATATCTTTGCAATTCACTCGCAGAGTTTCTGAGTGTCTCTGCTACTTAGCTAAGTATATTTAAAGTTCCATTAATTAAAGTTGACATAGGATTTCGACACACATGTTTTTTTTCTCTGGAGAACAATTCCTCCACTATGCCTTTGGACATTTGAATTGTGCAAAATTCTGGCTGATCTATTATACTTTTCCATGAGGTTTTCCAGTTGTCAGGAAATTTGTTTTTCACCCTTTCCATTTCTGCTAAGCAGTGGAAGGAAGACTGGAACCAACTGAAAACATAAATTGCTATCCATACTTCATGGAGAGGTATTTCACCCTATTTTTTTCAGTCAGGAGCCACAAAAATGACTGTGGGGGCCACATGTGGACCCCAGGCCAAACTTTGTTGCCATGTAGTACAGTGGTTCCCAAACTCTGGTCCTCCAGGTGTTTTGGACTTCAACTCCCAGGAGCCCTACCCAGCTTGGTCAACAATCGGGAATTCTGGGAGCTGAAGTCCAAAATATCTGGCAGACCAAAGTTTGGGAACCACTGTTTTAGTGGATGAAGCCTCAAACTCTTTCACTGTTCTTTACTGCAAAGAAAGCTTTGACTTCTCCTAAGTGTCAACCTTGTAGAAGCCAACATGTTGTAGTGCAGCAATTCCCAACTTTTTGTCCTCCAGACGTTTTGGACTTCAGCTCCCAGAATTCTTGACCATTAGCCAAGTTGGCTGGGACTTCTGGGATCTCAGGCCCAAAACAAATAGGGAACCAAAGGTTGGGAACCACTGGTGTAGTGTTGGATTAGGACTCTTGGAGACCAGGGTTCAAATCTCCACTCAGGCATGGAAATCCATTGGGTGACCCACTCTCTCAGCCTCAGATGAAGACCTCTCTGAACAAATCTGGCCAAGAAAACTCCATGATAGTTTCGCCTTAGGACTGCAATAAGTCCAAAAACAACTTGGAGGCCCACAACAGCCATGAGAACTGGAGTCAACCATCCCAAAGGTTTTCTGGCATTTCCTAAATAAATAAATATATAAATAAGGAGAGAGGGGATAAAGAGGCGGAAAGAAGGAGAAAGACCCTCCCCGACACACGCTCACGCCCATTTCTAAGGAGATTTCCCCAGATTAGATTTGTAAATCAAAAACCAATATATAACATGCAAGAATTGATCTGTTTTATATTCCTCAGTTACATTTTTGTAAAGCACATTTAGAAGATTTAGAACGTATTTGCGCCTGCTGCTTCAGCCATTATATGCTTGAGCTGAGACATCTATTTGTGAGGCCATAAAACAGGCTCCGACTACCCATGTAAATTGTGTTCTCCACAATAAATTAGATGCATACTTGCAAAAATACATAACCGCCGTTGGTCGGCTGACGGTGGCAGAATACTAATGAGGTTTAAAGTTGCATTGTCCCTCTTCTCAGGCCCAATTTAGCCTTTACATCAAAAATTATGAAGGGAAAAACACTTTATACTCTTGCCAAGAAATAAAATAGCACTTACGGGTAAGCTGCACCGCTCACTCAGAGATATATACATGAAATGCCACCATCTTCATGCTAATTTTAGACCCATCAGGTTCATGGAGAAGTCTACCTCGACCAAGGCTGTTGAGAAGGACTTTGTCATCTTTCCACACAAACGTCGATGCACTAATGAATCCTTGGAGGGAAAGGGGAAAGAGGTAGCCAGAGATTAATACAAAAGACACCCTTCATACCTATTTTGAGAGCTGAAGAGATCATCAACAAGCTAGAAGAAAATGGAGAAAAGGTTGACTGGAATTCAGTATGGAACTTATGTCTTTGTATGGGGAAACCCATGTATGGAAAATAGAATTGAATAGTTTTGTAGTGGCACATTCATTTAGTGGCATTGCTAAATATGGGTGGCCATTCTGCAATGGCCACCATGCTCAATGGGCACCGATGCGCATTAAGGATGCTCCCTGATGTACATCAAGACACCATTTCTGGAGTGTTGGAGCACAACATGAGAGCCCAACGTGCATCCAAAGTGCCCAACGCACATCGGAGCCCTCTTGTCCAGATGTGCGTCTTCACAATTCACCGACAAGGTTTCACCGCATTTCTCCCAGGCAGCTACAAATTTGTAAAGTTATGACATGTAGACGGTGATGTAGGCTCTCAGCTGTTTTGTTGGATTTACATTTGATACTTAACCGACTTCACTGACACTTCTTGGTCTTCCTCCTGGACTTTCCAAGCACTGTAATCCTTCAGATTGTGGACCTCTCCCAATGTCACAGAGCAATTCTTGGCACCCTTATTATGCACAAAAGTTCCTCATAAGTTAGGGGAAATCACATGCAAAATATGTGCAGTCAGCCATCAGGATCCATGATTCTTCATTCATGGATTCAATCATCCACAGCTTGAAAGTACACACATACACACACGCACACACAATCCTTGAAAACAAACCTTGACTTTTGCCGTTTTAAATAAGGGATGCCATTTTACTACACCATTGAATATAATGGGACTTGAGCATCCATGGATTTTGGTATCCACGGAGGATCCTGATCCCTTTTGCATGGACTGCCGTCAAGCCAGATATCCTCCATCCTATATCTGTGCATTTCATTTGTACTACTGTGTAGCATCCTACATTTCCCCCTGTTGAAATTTGGGTTTCACGTTGAGTTTGGGCCCAGTTTTCTAATCTGTTAGAGTCGTTTTGAATTCTGATTCTGTCCCCTGGGTTATCAGCTTTGTTGTTGTTGTGTGCCTTCAAGTTGTTTCGAACTTATGGTGACCCTAAGGGGGAACCTATAATGGCACGTTTCTTGGCAAGTTTCTTCCCAGGAGGTTTGCCCTGGTCTTTCCTTGAGGTCGAGAGCGTGTGACTTGCTTAAGGTCACCCAATGGGTTGCATGGCCGAGCTGGGAATCGAACCCTGGTCTCCAGAGTCACAGTCAACACTCAAACCACTACACCACACTAGCTCTCCGGGTATTAAATACCTTTACCTGATTTGGTGTCATCTGCAAAATTGATAAGCACGCCTTCTATTCCATCATCTGAGTCATTGATAAAGATATTGAATAGTCACTTGTTTTGGCATTGTTGTTGTTGCTTTCTTGTTGTTGTAGGTCTTCCTCTCTCTGCCTTCCCCAAAGGCTCATCCTGTAGACCACTAACTGCATATTTGCCCCTTCTGTAATTTGTTTGATGGGGAAGAGTCCTATCCCGAATTGGGATGGAGGTCTGGGGTGGGTGCGTGGATGGGAGGAAAGTCCCAATGTGATGGAGGATTTACAGTCTTTGAAGGCAAACAGTGGCGGGTGTAATTAGGAGGGAAATTTGTCATGCTCTTGACTCTGGGAGAGAATGAACGGGTTGGAATAGCAATCTCCCGAGTGTTTACCCAACACGAGCGCACACAAGATGGAAAGCGCATTTCCAACCATGGACAGATTAATATTTGATGCCAGACAGAGAAATGCACGCTGTTCATGTTTATTTAGGATATTGTGAAATACAGTGAAATTTGCAATTTTATTGGATTTGGGGGGTTTGCTGTGAGGGTGCGGGGTTTGCGTCTGTGTGTGTGAGAGAGTCTTAAGTCCTAAGCCACTGTACAGAGGTAGTTTCGGCATGCCGGTGGCAAAATATAGATTAGGTAGATAAGTTTTGTTGTTGTGTGCCTTCAAGTCATTTCCGACTTATGGCGAACCTGTTGCGAGGTTTTCTGGGCTGGTCCAAGGCCATCCAGTGGGTTTCTATGGCTGAGTGGGGATTCGAACCCTGATCTCCAGAATGATAGTCACGCTAACCACTATGCCACAGCTAGATTGCTAACTGGGTTGCACAACTCCCTTGTTGCAATAGCTTCACTGGCTGTCGGTTAGTTTCCACATACAATTCAAAGTGACGATTATGGCCTTTAAAGGCTCTTTATGGCTCAGGACCAAGTCTCCCTTGCAAACCAACCCATGCTTTGAGATCTGCTGGGGAGATCTTCTCTCTGTCCCATCATCATCACAGGTAGATCTGGTGGAAACTTGGGGGCCTTCTCAGTGGTTGCCCCCAGGCTCTGTAACTCCATTTCCCGAGAAGATAACCTGGCATCCTCCCTCCTTTCTTTTTGCAGACAAGCAAAGACTTTTCTATTCCCATAGGCATTTGATGAGTTATGATATAAGGTTCACCTCACTCAATGCGCTGGATATTGCTACTTGATTCACTGGGGGATGTGCACATTTAATGATGAACGTTTTAACCTGGTTTTAATTTTTTTAATGATTTAATTCCGTTTTAACATTTGCATTTTGTGGGTTTTAAACAATGCTTTTGGAGTGGGAGCGTGGGGTTAGTCGCCATAAGCCACTATGAGTTCCAATCTGGAAAAAAAGTAGGATAGAAGAGATGATGATGATGATGATGATGATGATGATGATGATGATGATTTGGAGCTTTGGGGTTTGGTTCAGATTTCAACAATTTCTGGAGGACTACATGATTTGCACCCCTGTTTCATGAGGGTCCTGCTTAATACCCATGAGGTTAAATGGTAGTATCCCATCACAAAAATGGTTTGTATGGCTAATGAAAAGCTACAGGTTGGATAGGAATGTCCATGGTTCTGTTGAAAGGGTTGGGGCTCTTGGAAAAAGGAATCTGGCCAGGCAGGTTAGGGGATTCTGGGAGCTATAGTCCAAAAAGAGGTAACTTCCCCTTCTTTGACATCACTAGTTGCCGTTGGGTACCTTCTTTCTCACAATTTTTTTGCCATTAGTTGTTATCTTCTTTATCACTGTTAGTTGCCATTGGGTATCATTTGGGTTCAGAAAAGTAGGGTCTAAATTTGTTTCGATAAAATAAAGGCATGAATTAATAACTAATCTGTTTGGTAAGCAACTCGATCAGCACCACTGAGGGCCGTTTTGAGCAATCGTGTAGTAGCGCATTGAGACAAAAATTGAATAATGCACTAAAACACAGGGGTCTTTGAGGGCATTGCATTGGCACAAAATAGGTCTTTCCCCCCACCCTCTAAAAAAGAAAACCGCAAACGGTGGCTTTGTCGCAAAGGCCAGGGAAAAGAAGTGTCAATCTAGTTTTCCAGTGGCGGTTTCAAGAAACCCTTCCGACACGAGGAGAGGAACTCAATTGCCTTTGGGGGCATCCGTGGAGTGACCCCGAGTAGGCAGTGAACAAACAGGCCCCTCGGCCCAATCTTTCCAGCCGCCTGTTGAAACCCCACAGTGGGAGAGCCGAGAAAGGAAAGCAGTGGGGAGACAGGAGAGCTGACCCAGAGAAAGAGACAGTCGGGAGGGTTTTCCTCTTGGGCTTTCCGGAGTCAGTTCTGACTTTGACCGCTCCACACTTGCACACGCGACAACCCGAGGAACCCCACAAAGCCAGGTTTCTCTCCATTTCGTCTTGCCACCAGCTAATCAACACATTCGACAGCTCCTGCTGAGCAGATTGGTGCCCACTGCCCTCCTCCTCCTCTTCTTCTGCCTCCCGGAAAACTGCATTTCTTCTGACTGCACTAAGCATAGCTGGGAGAGGATTGAGGGAAGTCCTAGTACCGATCTATTCTGCTTTGGTCAGGCCTCACCTGGAATACTGGGTCCAGTTCTGGCTTGACAACAGTCCATGTGAAAGGAAATCTAGGAGTCCTAGTAGACCACAAGTTGAATATGAGTCAACAGACTGATGCAGCCGCTAAAAAGGCCAATGCGATTCTAGGCTGCATCAATAGAAGTATAGTGTCTAGATTGAGGGAGGTAATAGTGCCACTGTCTTCTGCTTTGGTCAGGCCTCACCTGGAATAAGACTGTGTCCAGTTTTGGCGCCCCAATTAAAAAAGCATGCAGACAATCTGGATGGTGTCCAGAGGGAGGGCAACGAAAATGGTGAAGGGTCTGGAAACCATACCGTATGAGGAGCAATTTAGGGAGCTGGGTCTGTTTAGCCTGGAGAAGAGACAATTAAGAGGTGATATGACAGCCCTGTTTAAGTATTTGAAGGGGTGCCATGCTGTTTTCTGATGCTCCAGAGACTAGGACACAGAGCAATGGATGCAAACGACAAGAAAAGAGATTCTACCTCAACATTAGGAAGAACAAGAATGTGCATGTGTATATGTGTGTTTGTGTGTGTGCCTACACACACACACACACACACACACACACCCCTAAGCTGCCTCTATACTCATGAAAAAGGTTGTTTCCATAGATTGTGTTTTGAAGCCTAGCTCTCAAGTGGAGAAGCGATTGGATGGAAGGCCATTATGCACCCACTGTAATTTATTCGACAGAGAACTCAAAGCACCCATTATCCGCCGTGAATGACACCACTTCTTCGGCTTTTGCAGCACAAAGGTGCCTGGTATCTATTTTCCGGGATCTAATGTGGCCTATGTTTAAATTAATATGACCACAGCGACACCGGTAGCGGGGAGTCTTTTCGCCATTGAAAGAAAAGCAGCCATCCAAAACAGCAGGAGCTGGACCAATGTTTTGCAACCGTGTGTCCAAACAGTGCACTCAAGTGCTTCCACTCATCACGCCTTGCGACGTATTGAAAGATTTTGTCTTTCAAAATATAAACAGCCTCGTGTTTCTGTTGGCAGGAGAAGCTCCTCACTTTGGGACTGGTTTGCCATCCCAGCCTTTTGCTTTGAAATGGGATTGTCTGATTTCCAGAAGATGGTGGTGGCTTCCATGTCAGTGGGATGGTGAAGCCACACTCGGTTTTAGTTCAGTGGGTCCACATAGATATCAAAATACGTGGATGCTCAAGTCTGGAAACCATGAAACCCTATAAGTCAGGAGTAGGCAACCTTTCCCCTTTAAGGGCCGAGGGACTTCAGCTCCCAGAATCCCAGGAGCTATTGGCCAACATGGGACTATTGGCCAACACGGCTGAGGCTTCTGGGAGCTGAAGTCCCTCGGCCCTTAAAGGGGAAAGGTTGCCTACCCCTGCTACAAGTAGAGACTTTAGGGAGCTGGGTATGTTTAGCCTGGAGAAGAGATGGTTAAGAGGTGATTTGATAGCCCTGTTTAAGTATTTGAAGGGACGTCATGCTGAAGATGGAGCAAAGCTGGTTTTCTGATGCTCCAGAGAATAGGATCCAGAGAAATGGATGCAAGCTGCAGTAAAAGAGATTCCAACTCAACATTAAGAAGACCTTCCTGATAGTAAGAGGACACTTACTGACAGTGGAAGACACTCACTGAGAGAGTGGTAGAGTCTCCTTCTTTGGAGGTCTTTAGACAGAGGCTGGATGGCCATCTGTAAGGGATGCTTTGATTGTGAGTTCCTGCATGGCAGAAGGGGGCTGGACTGGATGGCTCCTGGGGTCTCTTCCAACTCTAGGATCCTATGTATTCATGCATGGCAGAAAGGGGTTGGACTGGATGGCCCTTGGGAGTCCCTTCCAACTCTAGGATTCTTTGATTCTAAGTCCCATTAGTAAGATCATATCCCTTAGACAGAATGGCAAAATCAAGGTTTGCTTTTTGGAATATATATAATATTTTCGAGCCATGGATGGTTGAATCCATGGATACAGAGGGTTGACTGTATACCCAAACAGGGGCATCACTAGGAGTGTGCTGGAGGTACGGATCACACCAGATGACACCCCAAACATTTGTCTTTGGGTAGAAACAGGCTGTGGCATTCGCCTGCATCCCTTTAAAATTTGGAAGAGATGGTATGAGTGTGGCAAGGCCCAGTGGGAAAAGAAAGAAGGATTGGTGTTGCTTTTTTTTTTTAAAAAAAAGAAGAAGTTAAATTTAAATTTTGAATTTATCATTTTTATATCTTCTTAAAAAAACAGAACCCATCTTGTCTTACCCAGTTTTCACTTCAATCACTGGAAACTATGTACATGCAAATACTTTTAGGCTGTGCATATGATAGTGTGATTTAAAAGTCTGATTTTAATTTTGTTAGTTGTTTATGTTGCAGCTATTGGCATTACAAGGGGAATTACAATTTATGAGTAATGCTAGGACAAAAAAGAACAACATTACTAAGGTCCAAAACACACTGCAGAAATAACCCAGTTTGAGACCGTTTTAACTGGCCTGGCTCACTACTAGGGAACTTTTGGAACTGCAGTTTATTATTTATTGTGAAAGCTAAATGTCTTACAAAAACGACAGTTCCCAGCATTCCCTAGCGTTGAGCCAGGGCAGTTAAAGTGGCCTCAAACTGGATTATTTCTGCAGTGTGTTTTGGACCTGCGTATTCTGTATTGTATGGTATGGGAGGAGGTCAATTGAACGAGTTGCCAAACTGGTTGATGGCAACCCTAGCGGTGCCATTGTACCCAAAAAAAGGTAGATCGGGGTACCCAGAACCATAAACCACCTTGTGGATGACCCTCTGATGCTATTGGTTTTTTTTGGGGGGGGGGGAAGGATTGTGAATTTTAGAGGTAGCCCAAAGGAACAAAACCTCTCCATCCTTCCTGAGGATGCTTTCCTGGGAGATGGTTCAATGGGAAGTAGATTGGGGACCAACCATTCGGAGACTTTGCCCACCGTCCAGCCAACAAAGATGTCTTTGATGCACCCCTCTGCGACAAGATCACAGAAGGCGATACCAGTCCAGCTGTCCAGTTATCTCAGCAGCTAATTAGTCCAATTAATTAAGAAATTGCGCTATGTTTCCCGCTGACACCTGGGGTCTTGAGAGAGCAAGGAAGGGGTCAGACGGAAAGCTGTGTTTCTCCTGGAAGAGAAGGGTAATAGTTGCAGAATAAGAGAGAGGAACTTTGGGTTTTTCCTGATCCATTAGTTTTAAACAACATCGACAACAACACACAAACTTCTTTGGGCTCTTGGCCTTGTAGAGGTTACCAGGAAATTTTAAAGTAGAGTTTACAAAACTGCAGGTGGATGGGGATATTGAAATGTATTTGAATTTGTTATTGAGTCCAGCGGTGGGCAAAAAGTGGACTGCAGACTATTTTGAGGCCACTGGCTCTCACTTTTTCTCACCCGAATCCCTCTACCCCTGAAAAAAGTCTAATATTTAGTGCAATTTTTGAACAATTTTCAATAGGGAAGGGAGATGGAATGCAAAAAGGCATGGCTGGCTAATTCACTCGATGCAACTTTTCCTTGCTGGTCTCACTTTTATAAAAGTGGTTCGAGACCAAATCAAATTTGAAGGTCCCCTCTTCTTCCACTTTAGAAAGACCATCAGTGCTTTCGACATCAATGCCTTCTTTTCCCTTGGACAAAGTAAAGCCTTTACTCTGGAAAAAAATAAATAATCCCAACCTATCAGGGATCACATCGCAAACGGGATAATGTCACAACAATTTGTCACCCATCAGATCTGGCTGTGTGCTGATGGCATGGAGGACAAAATAATTTGCCCCTAATATTTCTCAGCCGCTTTTCCAGAACAAACCTCCTTGAGGCACCTTTCAACGGAATCGCTGTAACAATAAAATACCAATAAACCTTGCAAGATAAGTGGTAGCAACATGAAGTGTTGCATAATAGCAAAAATAATATCAAATCTAATAATGAAAATTATTGCAACACAACAATAGCAAGCTTCTCCTCCAGTTGCTACTCAATTTGCTAGCTGTTGCCTTCTGCTGGAGGACATTGTTGTTATTGTTGTTGTGTGCCTTCGAGTAATTTCTGATTTATGGTGACCCTAAAGCGAACCTATCATGGGTTTTCTTGGCAAGATTTGTTCAGAGATTTGCTATTGCCTTTTCCTGAGAGAGTGTGACCCACCTAGTGGGTTTCATGACCAAACTGGGAATTGAACCTTGGTCTCCGGAGTCATAGTCCAACACTCAAACCACTATGCCACATGGGCTTACCATGCTGCTAACATAGGTTGGCCATTGAATGTAACATATTTGGGGTGCAAAGGGGGAGAATAGGTCTACCAAGCCATCTAGAAGTAAATGAAATGACATCCACGGTATTCTGGAAGCTGTAGTGCAAAAAAGAAGTAGTTTCCCCATGTACTGAGACTAGAAATCACTCCCTGATCAAGGCTTCCTTACAGGAGGTTAGAAAGAAGTAGACCATTCATTCATTCATCCCATGATGCTAATGAGAACCAAGGAAGCCACACAGTCTTCTCCATCAAGAGATTTTGCCCAACTGAGTCCGGAGGTGGTGGTTCCCATACTTTGGTCCCCCAGGTGCTTTGGACTGCAACTTCCAGAAGCCCCAGCCTGTTCTGGAAGCTACAGTCCAACATATCTGGAAGACCAAAGTTTGGGAACCACTGCCTTAGAGTCTGGAGTTACTTCAGGAAAAGGTTGCTACCTGTAGTTCAGTGGTCCACCACATGGGGGAGCTGTATACTTGGTCATCACTGTTGGGGGCGGAGCTTGAGTGGGTTAATCAGCCCTAGGAGGTATAAAAGGGCTCATTTGGGCAGCATCTCTTGATGGAGCAGGTTGTGTGCTTCCTTGGTTCTCTTTAGCATCCTAAATCAAATGGACTTCACCTCCCAGAATCCCTGTCTCTTGGCCAATCTGGCTGGGGCTTCTGGGAATTGCAGTCCAAAACACCTGGAGGACCAAAATTTGGGAACCATTGTCCTAAAGCATAGAGAAGGCATAGATTAAAGGGACAGTCCTCTGCTCTGCAGCAGCTGGTTGCATCCATGGCCTTGGGGCGGTGAATCCATCGGACTTTATTAAAGTTCAAACTTTAAAGGAGCGATGCAAAGTCTTGAACCTATTTTTTAAAGGGATGTTTCAGAAAAGTTTAGGCTCAAACTCACAGCAGATTCTTCCCAGCACTGGCCAAATCCCAGAAAACCACAGCATTGACCCAGGGCAGTGAAAGCAGAGTGCAATTGCCTTAATTCTGCATTGCAGATGCAGCTGGCATCACAGGTGAAACTCTCATTGCCATAACAAGGAACTCATCGACCAGTAACTTGTCGGTAACTAGTTACTGCCCAACTTCTGCATCCCAGGGAGGACGGAAATGGACCTAAGCAAAGGCGAAGGCAACAGGACCTCGTAATGAAGGATGTCAATAAAAAAAAATCCGCACCCACCAACCTTTCCGGACTTCGTAATCTTGTCAAGACCTGTAAATGTCAAATTTAAATTCATACTTTGTAACCCCTTTGATTTCAAAGAGGATTACACCTCTCGTGAACACCAAACCCGCCACCGAAATGGAATTAACCACTACTTAGGCCTCTCTCCTTTCTCTCGCCCGCTTTTCCGATTGCCTCTTTACATTGTTAACTCCTTCCCCATCATGCTTCCTAATCCTGATTAGGCTAAGTAACACACATCTGAATAGACAGCGCTGGACACAGGAGCATATGTGTCTATTGTATCCCTCCTTGGTTAATCCTTAGCCTGGGGTGAGGAGCCGGGAGGGTGGCGGGGGAAGCCTTGCCACAAGTGGACGGCCTAAAAGCTCGGGAGGCAGGAATCCCAGCAGGTGGGCTGGGAGGCGATTCGCCTTTGTTCCTCTCCTTGCTGGAAAAGTCCAGCCAAGAAGCGAGTGCCCCCCTTGTAGGATAAATACAGGAGGCATGCGAAGTGCAGAGCAGAGGCATGTCCTTCACCGAAGCAGACGTCTCTCTGCTTCTCCACCTTCTACCAAGATTTCGTGGAGGGAGGAAGGATGAAAAGGATTTTAGAACCGTAGAACCGTAAAGAGTTGGCAGAGACGACAGAGTCCATCAAGTCCAACCCACCGCCAGGCATTCTGTTTTAATAGAAAGCAAAATACACTCCTCCCTCCACATTTTGCGGATTTGATTATTCATGGATTTTGTTTATATGTTCTTTCTAAGAATAGCTAGGTCCTCCAGTGCAACTCTATGGTTAACTTTAACCAAAAGTCACACTGAGGGACCTAGAGATTCCTAGAGAGAACCCACCACTAGGCCTTTGTAGCTCCTCCAATGCAATTCTATGGTCAATGTCTGGCAGATGTTGACCACAGAGTTGCACTGGAGGACCTAGAGATTCCTAGAGAGGTGTTCTCTCAGGTAAAAACATAGTGTTTTTGTCATTTACAGTTTTTCCACATTCACGGGGGTCTTATGCCCCTAACCCCAGCGAATGTGTAGGGATGAGTTTATATGGCATGCTAGTTTGAGTGTTGGACTAGGACTCTGGAGGCCAGGGTTTGATTCCCTACTTGGCCATGAAACCCATTGGGTGATTTGGCCGAGTCACGCACTCTCAGCCTTAAGGGAAGGAAATGGCAAACCTCCTCTGAAGAAATCTTGCCAAGAAAACCTTAGGATCGCCATACGTTGGAAGGGACTTGAAGGCACACAACAACAAAGCTGCTCTGAGAGCCTTCGTGGCCAAAAAGCAGGGTATACATACTCTAAATGTAATGAAGCATGAAGAATGAAATAGATGTATTTATTATGAGATTGTTCAGCCTGATGGAATGGCCTGTTGGATGAAACCTAGTGAAGCTGGCGTCTCAGGAGGGCTTATTCTGGCCCCGTTTTCCTTCTCTCCTACTTCCCTAGAGTGAACTATGGATAGACCCATTTGGTTTGTGGGGTAGACCATGCCCTTAGCCCCATCCCTTACTAGAATCCACATATCAACACATCCTCCTTCCTAGGTAGAATTTTTATTCTTTGGGGCTGAAAGAATCCCCCCATCCTGGTGCCATTTTAGGGGGAATGTGTCCCATCTACCATCTCAAACATTTCCACCATGAATGGTCTTCTCATGGAAGCTTCTGGGAAATCCTTGTTGCTGCTGTTGCAGGTCTTCAAATCATTTCCGACTTATGGTGACCCTATCATTGAGTGTTCTTGTCAAGATTTCTTCTTGAAAGGGGGCCTTCCCTTGAAGCTGAGAAAGTATGGTTTGCCCAAAGTCACACGGGGGTCTCCATGGCCGAGCGGGAATCCGAACCCTGGTCTTCAGAGTCATCGTCAGAGTGTCTTCTATAATATTGCTTGAAATGCCACTGCGAGAAAGCGGTAAGCAACGATCAATAATGAAGAGGGCCATCTTCTCCTCCACTCTCTCACTCCCCACCTCAAATCTCAGATATATTTTTCCTTTCCTCTCTCTCCCCCTTCCCTCCTTTCTTCTTATTTTTCTTTCTTCTGTCCGGAAGACAGGCAGACTCTGTCTGTTCTGAGGTGTCATTTGCTACCTGTCCCTTCCGTCATTGATTTTTAAGTCATTAATTAACGGGAGGTGTCACTCCGCAAGATGGATTCTGACTCGGACCCCTTTGCTCCCTCCTAGCCCCCTTTCCCATCTCCCACCCTTGCCTTTCTCTTCTTCCCCATCTTTTGTTTTTGGATTGTAAATGCTATAGCTCTCCCCATGGCGGACTGGACGAGAGGGCAGAGGTCACAGGAGCATCTTTAAATGTAGGATTGTAGAAGATCTGGAAGAGCAAAGCTTTGAATTGAGACAACCTCAGGTGGAAATGGGGGCAAAGCCCTCCAGAGAAGCCTCCAGCGAGGTAGGTGGGGATGGAGAAGGTGGGGATGATGGGGATGATGATCCTCACCATCCTCTTGGGCCCAAAATGGCCATGAAAAGAATGGGGAGTAGAGGTAGCATAAGAACATGAGATATCAGTTTGCTTATCTCTCGTTATTCATAACAAGAACAGTGTTTGGGCCCATATGCCTCCCAAAACAGTGAGAAGCATGTTCAAACACCATTCTTAAAAGGTTACGGTGAGCTTTGAAAGGACTGGAGAGATGCATTGAGCGCATTGTTGGAAGCAAAGCTACGCTCTCAGTCTACCTCCTGCAACCTGCTGTTGTTTCCTTTGCGCTGTAAATCAATGGACAGGTCAGAGGTCCGACAGTTCCTTCTCCAAGGTTTAAGAGGAGGCCTTTAGACCTTCATCACTCAAGGTCAAGGCGATGGCCTCTCAGCCCAGGATGCTAAGCACCAAGGGGAAGAATCTTTGACCAGCCTTCCAAGATATTTGCGTTCAGGTTTTGCAATCAACTGTCGATTATTCTTCTTTTCTTTTCTTTTCTCTATTCCAGGTTGTTAAAGCTGAAGCTCAAAGCAACCGCTCCCTGCCCATCTTGACAAGGCGCCCTTTCGCCCTACACGACGATCCCACTTTAGCTGCTGTGGTTCCATCCTTGGGGATTCTGGGATCTGTAGTTTCGAAATGAGCATTGAGAACTCTCAGCCAAGGAGAATCCCAATCACCAGATTGTTGAATCTTTGGAAGCTGCCCTGACTGCCATCCAAGGAGAAAGGTAAGCTGTAAAATAAATGAAGAATACTATATGCCGCGAAGTTCAGATTCAGATAGTCCATTCTGAAATATCTCTCTCCTAAAGTTGCAGAGACTTTTATTGATATTCACCATGCAGTCCCTTTTCCTCGCACCCTCCCCTATTTCCTATTACATCCCTTTACATGTGTTTGTTGTGTTTTAAAATGTATGTTTAACCGGATTAAGTCACATGAGCAAATATGGCACATCTTCTGTCAATGATTCTTTACAAAGAGAAACTGGTTTGCATGTTAATTTGCCTCTGTTGCGGGCACCTGATCTTCCTTCTAAACAAGGCAGGCTTACCTCTGGGATTCTCCTCCGATTAGGCAATAAATAAATAACAGCTACATGGAAGTGGGTTTCTCCTAAAATGAATCTGAAGGTGAAAAATTCAGGCCATGTCTACATCCCTAAAGTGAACCAGATATGTCTATTAGGGTGCATCTATGCTGTAGAAATAATGCAGTTTGACACCATTTTAAATGCAGGAGCTCCATCCTACAGACTCCTGGGATCTGTACTCTTACAAAGTCTTTTGTCTTCTCTGCCAAAGTGTGCTGGTGTCTCACAAAACTACATATCCCAGGATTTTGTGGGATGAAGCGATGGCATAGAAATGATTATTTCTACGGTGCACCCTCAGTCAGAGAGTCAAAGCTTGGAGCCAACAAATTGAAAGGAAGAGAGAATAAATGGAGCCATCTCTCTCACACACAAAGAATCATGTCCCAACTTTCTGGCTTTTGTTTTCCTTGGTCTTGTTTCAGTGTCAAACTTTCATCTGTTTGCAATAATCTTACTGCACTGGCTCTAATGAACTGCACCTTCCAAACATCCCAGGAGAAGTTTATTTTCAGAAGCCCAGAAAATAATCCACCCCTTAAGCCCGCTTTTTCTCTTCAATTCTCCAATTGCAACCTTTTGGTTGAGTCCGGCCCATGGGTTGTGGGCAAGTCCTTAAACCTGACACTTTTCCCTAATCCGCTTCAGATGGCTCCTTTGATAACAAGCCCAGATAACCCAGGATTGTGGCTTTGGTCAAAAGTTGTGTCTCCTATCTCACTCCCCTTCTTTTCTTATGCACTAGGAAAACAAAGAAGCCCTTTTTGCAAGATAACATGGGCCCATCCCAGTTGATTTTACTCATGCATCATCATTGTTGTTGTTATATTTATTTGCCTCCTGCCTTTCTTCCAAAATTGGGACTCAAAAAGCAGCTTCCAACTCACAAGAACCATATAGCTAAGGTGCTACAAGAACAAGATCCCTTTGCATACTGACCCAGACCAACATGACTACACCTTTGAGGCCATCCACACTGTAGAAGTAATCCAATTTGACAGCACTTTAACTGCCACCGGCTCCGTCCTACAGAATCCTGGGAATTGTTGTTTTTTGAGGCACCGGCACACTTTGGCAGAGAAGGCTCAAGACTGTTTAAAACTACAAATCCCAGGATTCCATAGGATGGTGCTACAGCACTTCAAGTGGTTTCAAACTGCATCATTTCGACAGTGTAGATCCATGGTTCCCAAACTCTGGTCTTCCAGGTGTTTTTGGACTTCAACTCCCAGAAGTCCCAGCCAACTTGGCCAACTGTCAGGAATTCTGGGATCTGAAACCTCTGGAGGACCAAAGTTTGGGAGTCACTGGTGTAGATGGTTTTAAGTTGCAGGAAGGTAGATTGTGACGGAACATTAGAATTTTCTTGACAGTAAGAGTGGTTTGGTAATGGAACCAAGAACCTAAGCTGCATCCACACTGCAAAAATAATCCAGTTTGACACCACTTTAACTGCCCTGGCTCAATGCTATGGAATTCTGGGAACTGTAGTTTTGTGAGGCATTTAGTCTTCTCTGTCTGAGACCTGGCAGTTAAAGTGGTTCCAACCTGGATTATTTCTGCAGTGTGGATGCAGCCTTAGAGAGCTGGTGGGGTCTCTTTCTCTGGACATCTTCTAAAAAAGAGGCTAGAAATCTCCCTGCTGGGGATATTTTAGCTAGAGATCCGGCACTGAATGGGGAATCGGACTCCATGGCCCATGAGGCATGTTCCAACTCTGTGACTCTATGAAGCTAAAGCAAACCATTTTAGCTTTGCAGACTCCAGGTATTTAGCTTACGTTCCCAAGGGTTCACCGTGATCCCTTCTTTATTTAAAAGAAGAAGGAGAAGAAAGTAAAAAGTAACTCGGGTCACTGACCAGCCAAAGAGGGCCTTGCTTGACCTGTTCTTAACCCTGAAGGAAAGTTACACAAACTCTTTTTCCGCTTGGCCAAGACTGCTGCGTAGGAGCTGGGCCCCAAACAATACTGTCCCTTGTGTTTGCCTACCTTATTAAATATCAATTAATATTTATGGGAGTTTATAAACAGCAGGGCTTGGGTTTCAAAGGTGCTTAGAAATCAGATCTCTTGCCTTTCCTTCATCCCCTCCTCCTCTCCACACTTTCCCTTCTATATTTCACTCCCTACATATCCTCTCCAAACTCCGGCCCAGCCCCTGCCGACTATCCCGATTTAGCTGTTGCAAGAGAAACTCATGCCGCAAAGTTATATTTAGACGGAAGGGACGATCTCCACAAAGCAAAGTCCTTTTAAGGCCCTTGTCTGTGTATACTATGTCCATGGAAATACATTTAGACCTTGCGTAGCATATAGTAATTGAAAAGTCTAATTTTAATTTTGTTGTGATGGTTGTGTGCCACCAAGTTGTTTCCTAGTCCAGGTAAGTCGTGGTGTCAAATCCCCCCTCCCAACCATTGACTTCATCCTGTGCCTCAATATCCAAAATCCTTAGTAATGTTTTTTGTACGTATTCCCATATATCACTGAAGGTAATGGCAATCGTTGTGACATAAAACAACTAGCAAAATTAAAATGAGGAGCCAGTGTGGCATAGAGCTTTGAGAATTGGACTATGACTCTGGAGGCCTGGGTTCAATTCCCAGTTTGTCCATGAAACCGTGAGAAAGGTTGAATAGACAATAATGTTTGGTAAAGTTGAAAGAGCCAGCATGGTGTAGTGGTTTGAGCATTGGACTCTGACTCTGGAGAACACGGTTCGAATACTGGCTCGGCCATAGAAACCACTGGGTGACTTTGGGTGAATCACACACTCTCAGCCTCAGGGGAAGGCAATGGCAACCCTCCTCTGAACAAATCTTGCCAAATAAACCCTATTGTAGGATTGCCTTAGGGTCACCATAAATCAGAAATGACAACAACAAAGTTTTCCATTGCTCTGAATATAGCCTACAGCACTTTGTCTTATCCAGTGGTCCCTCTTCCAAGTACTAACCAGGCTTAGCATATGAGATCAGATGGGATCTGGGTGAGTCCAGTCCATAATCTAGTAATCCACACAGCCTGGGAAGCTGAACTGAACTGCAGCTCTGCATGGTCTCCCTACATGGAGCAACGATGCACAAAACGTTCCTTGTTCTGTCTCGAGTAACTTCCAACATGGTGGCAGTATTCAACCCTACATCTACCCCCCCCCAGTTTTGAAGACACGATGACTGGAAATGCAGGGATAGTTGGCTCAATCATTGCAGCTATATTTAAGCTTTGGGGCAAGTGGGAAACCGTGGAATCTGAGGTTTCCAGTGTTGAGTGTCATTTGCTCCCTTAGCTTGGTTACCCCTTAGCACGCTTCTGGGTTTCAGTGCCCATGGGTAAATGGAAATTATTTGGCTCCTGCAGAGGAGAAGAGAAGGAGGGAGGAGGCTGCCTTTAGCCAACCTTTGGGGTGAATGGAATGAAATGAGCACCTCTTGGCTCCGGCAGCTGGATTAAAGCTTGAAAGAGGGTGACTGTTTGGTCAGATGGGAAGTATGATTGGGATAAGCGCAGCGGTTAATTGATATGCCTTCCCACATAACATGGCAGTTCAAACAGGTGGCGGAAAAAGCCTCATATTAATTGACTTTGCTCCCGCTGTCCGACACTCATCCGGGGTGACATTTCCCAGGCCGAACCACCAAGACACCAAATGAAGTTGTACAGCTGTGCGTCTGTGTGTGTGCATAATCTGCTGCTCTGCTCATAGACCACTGCTCCATTTTGAGAATGGTATCTTAAATTATGGCGCTAATTGTAGAAGTGAAACCAAAATCAACGCTTGTAAGAAATGAGAAGTTCATAGAATAACTTGGAACACAGAAGAACACAAGAAGACCCTCCTTGGATGAAACCAAAGGCCAATCTAGACTGGTATTTGGCCTGCAGTAGCCAATCGGTTAGTGAGCCAACATGGTGTAATGGCTTGAGTGTTGGGACTAGGACTCTCAATATGGTTGACTTTGATGGGTTGGATCTTTTATGGCCAATACAGTTGACTTTGATGGGTTCAATCTTTAGAAATGTGTTGACCGCTCAGCCGTGGGAACCCACTGGGTGACCTTGGGTGACACTCTTAGCTTTAGAAAAACCCTTGATAGTATTGTCTTAGGGTCACCATAAGTCAGAAATGGACTTGAAGACACACAACAGCTTCATGAACCGGATGCTAGCCACAGTTTGTGTGCATGTTTGTTGATTTTAAGAAGGGTATAGACAAGTCGGGGCACAAGGATGATAAGAGGCAGGGAGCTTAAAACCTACCTTCAGAGTTATCAAAGAGAGGAGGGGGCAGGTTTGTTTCTTGCTGCCCCAAAGCATAGGACCAGGTCTAATAGTTTCAACTTACAGGAGGATAGATTTCATTGAGCATTAGAAGGAACTACTTAACAGTAATAGCACTTCAGCAATAGAATCAATTGTTTAGAGAGGTGGTGGGGTCTCTTTCTCTGGACATCTCCCAAAAGAGGTTGGACAGCTCCCTGCTGGGGATGCTCTCCTTGGAGATCCCGCACTGAGCAGGGGGTTGGATTGATGGCCTCAGGGGACCCCTTCCCACTGTATGACTCTATGATTCCATAAACCATCTTTCCTCCAAACAGACTCCACAACAATATTATTTGAATAACTCATATTCATAATATGTATTTTAATTTTTTAAAAAATATACTATGTACATTTAAAAAAAAACTCTTTCATATAGTTGTCATTTCTATATTATTATTTTTTGGGATTCTATTGTGACACAACCAAGATGGCTTCCCTTTCCCTCTCCTTCCCCTGAAACTGTGGTTTAGTGTCCTTTAAGATCATGACCAATTTTGTAAAGCATAAACCTAGGTCTTTGGTTCTGGATGGTTCATTGCACCCAGGACTGAATCCACACACCCCGCCGGTCATTAGGAAACCTCTTTCTTTCTTTTTTTTAGGGAGGGGGTGGCTTCCTATTGAACTCATTTCCTGCTTGGCACATCCTGAAAAGGCAAAATGGGTTGGCCAACTTGAAGGGTGATGCCCGGAGGAAATCTCCCTGTCTTTCCCACACTTTCCACCTTAGATCTCCGGCTTGTTTGAAGTCCTCCGTTGCGCTCTCCAGTCAACCTTGCAAGCCTCCCGGGTCAAGGGTGCCCTTATAAATGTTCCACGCCTCCCTAAGAAAGAGTGAAGCCTTTCCAGCTTCAAAGGCCACCGGAGATCGGAGGCATGGAGAGGCGAGAAGGTATCCCGAGAGGAAGAAACAAAGGTAGAGAAGGTGAGGGGAAACAGCACAGAGCAATGTGCAGACCTGCCCAAAATGTGTTTCTGGCCCTTGATTCTTCCAGATTCCCCTGGGCTGCCTTTTTCTCTGGCCAAAATGTGGAAAAAGTGAATACAGCAGTTTGATGGGTTGCAAAGGCTTTCTGCACTGTGTACCATCAAATCAATCAATGTATTTATCCAACTGTTGTGGCTTTATAGTTTTCTCCCACATGGGAGCTAAAGCGACTTTAGTATGAGTTAAAACAGAGTGTTATGTAGTGGTTTGAGTGTTGGACTAGGACTCTGGAGACCAGGGTTTAATTCCCAGCTCAGCCATGAAACCCACTGGAGGACCATGGGCAAGTCACACTCTCTCAGCAATGGTCTACCTCCTCTGAACAAATCTTGCCAGGAAAAACCCATGAGAGACTTGCCTTAGGGTCATTATAAATAAGTCGGAAATGACTTGAAGGCACACAGCAACAGTTAAAACAATACTGATGAGTGCACAAGTTAGGAAAGCATTAAATAGTACATTCAGTTAAACTCAAGTTTTTAAAACATCGGAGTTTAAAAACAGTTAAAACACTTCAAAGACACAATGCATATTAAAACAGGAGAGCCAGCATAGTGTAGTGCAGGGGTAGGCAACCTTTCCCCTTTAAGGGCCGAGGGACTTCAGCTCCCAGAAGCCTCAGCCATGTTGGCCAATAGTCCCATGTTGGCCAGTAGCTCCTGGGATTCTGGGAGCTGAAGTCCCTCAGCCCTTAAAGGGGAAAGGTTGCCTACCCCTGGTGTAGTGGTTTGAGAGACCAGGGTTTAAATCCCTGCTTGGCCATGGAAAACCATTGGGTTTCCTTGGGCAAGTCACACTCTCTCAGGCTTAAAGGAAGTCAAGGGCAAATACCCCTCTTTTGAAGAAAACCCTGGGATAGGGTCGTCATATCAGAAATGATCTGAAGACTCTTAGGAAAATAGTCAGGAAAATGCCTAGACAGATTTTTGGCAACCCTTAGATAGACAGACAGACAGATATTGCCAGATGCAAAACTGGAGAGGGCTCCTGTACCTTTGCTGGTTGTGTAGAAAAAGGAATTTCAGCAGTGTTGCTTCTCATGAAACAAGATAACCAGCAACACAGGCTTAAATTTCCTCTTCTGCACAACCATTAAAGGTCCAGCTTTTGTTTTGGCATCCCTAAAATAGATAGAGAGAGAGAGAGAGAGACATCGCCAGATTGGAAACAAGAAAGGGTTCCTGTATCTTTACTGGTTGTTAGAAAAGGGAATTTCAGCAGTGTTGCTTATCATGTAACCAAGATAACAAGCAACATTGGCTTAAATTCCCTCTTCAGCACAACCATTAAAGGTAGAGGAGCCCTCTCCAGTTTTCAAGCTGGCAATGCCAAGATAAATGGATGGATAGACAGATGGATAGATGCAAAGACGCACACTTTCCATAGGGTTTACAGTATTATTATTGTGACATTAAATCAAACTCTGTCAAGTCCACATCGCCAAAACAAAAAAACCCAAAGCGAACAAAACTTTATTTTGGGAATCGACGGGGCCATCCATCAGAATGCGTCAAAATCCTTTCCGACCGCCCCTGCCGACACCATTTTCTATGACCTTCTGGAATGAAGCCATGCCCGCCGTTGACCTCCGGCCAAATGGCTAGCAAAGCCAACGCACGTTTGCCAAAGGGGGCTCACCCGCCCATCTGACCAAAGTGCTTTTGAAAGATGGAGAGATGGAAGGAAATTGCGATGGGGCCAAATTGGGCGGCCGGCCGCAGCTGAGGCCGCGCAGTACTTAAATGCAATAGCTGATCTAATCGTTGCGCTCAGGGAAGCTTTTTCCTGCATTTTGCCACACAAAGCTGTGCCTTTCTTTCCTCTATTGTGGCCCAAGCCGCTGTTTAAGAAAGCAGAAATCAATACACTCTTCCAGCTTTCAATCTCGCCCCCCCCCCCAAAGGTGGAGGGGGCGTGTGTGGTTTTATTTTTATTTATTTTTATTTTTTTATTTCCCCCTTGTGCGAGTGATTTGGGGAAAGGGGGAGTGGGTTCCTGGATGAGCGTTTTTTGTCATTCATAAGCCGTGGTGGCAAATCCTTGACATCATTCGGGGACGGTATCGATCAGCTCTTCCGTTGCGCCAAAGGACAAATAGAAATCATTTATCTGTCTGGACTCCAAAACGGCAACAACAACGGCAAAAGGGAAAGGAAAAAAGGGTGGGGAGGAATAGACAAAAGGCCTTTGCCAGCCACCCATGACAGCCAGCAGCTGAAGGTATTAGCGGGAGGTCAAGTTCAGAGGTTAAGGGTCAAACAGGTTGTCATCAGTTTCTCACAGCTATCAGAGATGGGGGGGAACAGCTGGTTCTTATTAGCTAAATCCACCTCACTGTATAAGAGGGGAAAAGGAGAGATAAAGAGAAAGAAAAGGAAAAGGCGTAAGAGGAGAGCAGAAGAAAGCTTGCCAAGTTACGGGACCCTTGGAGTATTTCCGAAATAGGCAGATTTGGTTAAGGATGTGCAACCTGTCTGTTCCCTTCATCAGAGAAATTCTGGGTTGCCAGAGTGAAGGCCCAAGAGGGCTCCTGTACCTTTAATAGGGTTACAGAATAGGGTTGCAGAATGAAAACTGTAAAGGGCTCCTGTGCCTTTAATAGGGTTGCCAGTGTGGAAACTGGAAAGGCCTCCTGTACCTTTAATAGAGTTGCAGAATGAAAACTGCAAAGGGCTCCTGTACCTTTAATAGGGTTGCAGAATGGACATGGGAAAGGGCTCCTGTACCTTTAATAGAGTTGCCAGTATGAAAACTGTAAAGGGCTCCTGTACCTTTAATAGGGTTGCCAGTGTGGAAACTTGACCCTGGTGATCCTAAATGACTGCATCTGCATTGCAGGTGTGTGTGTGTGTGTGTGTATATGTGTGTGTGTGTGTGTGTATCCTGCTTTTCCCTAAAATTGGGACTCAAAGCAGCTTACAGTCTAAAAACACAGGACAATTATAAACTTACAAAACTGATAATTAAAATGAAATTAGACTATTACAAGATTGGCCTCAGGGTCGCCATAAAGACACACAATAACTCACAACAAAATCCAATGTACCACCTCCACCATAAACCTCCAGGGACAAAACCGAATTTGTAACATTAATACCTGGCATCATCAATTGAGTGCTTTACTTAAATATACATATATATATATATATATATATATATATATATATATATATCCGGTTGTTCCTTCTCTTTCTTGTTCTCTCTCTCCATCTCTTTCTCCACGTATTTTTTTTTTTTTTTGGCCTTCTTTTATCCTCCCTCCTTCCTTTTCCCAAGGACGTTGTCAAGGTCACGAAAGACGTAGTGTATCCAAAGAGTGTATCAGGCCTACAAATCCATTTCGCCGGACCATTGTTGCCGCTCTCCTCCCTCGCCTCCAACTTCATTTCCACTTCAATTTTATCAACCTTCCGCTGGCGACTCTGAGAGATAGGAAACAAGCCTGTGACATGAATTAGCCTTCAGATTGACTGAGATAGTTTAGCCCAGGGAATTCTGGGTAGATCGGTCTCTCGGTTCTCGTACGCACGCACAATTCACACATACAGAGTCTTTCTCTTTCCAAAAAAGCAAATCCACTCCAGCCCATCGCTGTCACTCTCCTGTCATGGACGGTGCCAATCCGGCCCGGGATGATGGACAAGGCAAGTTGCCTTTTGATGGAGTAATTTGCCGAAACCTCAATCCGCTCCGTTTCGCTGATGGCAGACAAGTGAGCATGTTAGAAAGGCCTAAGAAGCTTGGAGGAAGGGGTGTTGTTAAAGGGAAGGAGGGCTTTTTTGGAGTTAAAGGGGTGTTAAGACTTGAGTCTTTCCCTGCTTGGGCAACAAGAAAGAAATCTCGAAAATTCGGATGCATCGCCAGGTTTGAGTCTTGGACTATGACTTTGGAGCCCAGGGTTCAAGTCTCGCCTTGGCTGCGTAAATGCACTGGGTGACTATGGGCAAGTCACAGTTTGGTCTATGACTCTGGAGACCAGGGTTCAAGTCTCGGCTTGGCCATGTAAAGCCACTGGGTGACCATGGGCAAGTCACAGTTTGGTCTATGACTCTGGAGACCAGAGTCCGAGGCTCAGCTTGGCCATGGAAACCCACTGGATGACCTTGAGTGAGTCACATTTTCTCAGCCTCAGGGAGTGGCATGCATACTCGGCCTCAGAAAACCCCATGATAGGGTCGCCAGTGGCATACTTAGCATATTTTTGAGAGCTGTGACAGGGCATGGAGGCTGGTGGCAGCCATTTCAGTGAGGCAGGGAATCCGGTCTGGGTTTCAGTCCGAACTTAAAAGGAATTCCCGTAGCCCCTCAAGCCCTATCCAAGTCTGGATGGCCTTTCTAAAATAGCTTCAGGACCTTCGAAAGACCGGATTACCCCCTAAAATGGGTTCAGGACCATGGATAGCTCCTGGAAAGTCTAACACTTCTCAAGCTTGACAATGTTCCATTTTTGGATTCCAGTTCCCATGGTTGGTGGGCGTGATGGAGGGGGGATTCTGGGTGTTATCATCCAGATCGCAACATTTTCTAGGTTTGTAGGGCCAGTTGATATAGAGCAAGGGTGGGCAACTGTGGAGGTCTAGGGGGCTACCTTAGCCCCCCAGAGAACTATAAAGTCCGCATCTTTGTACCACATACACCGCACATCACAAAGGAATCAATTTCCCCTGAATTCCTCAAAAGCCCCCATGTTTTTAGGGTCCTGTGGGCCATTTATCCTTTTTTATCCACTTTTTTCCAGAGCTGGGACTCAAAATTTTATAGATTAAAGCAAATTGAATACAATTAAAACTTACAAAAACTCATCCTAATTCAACAGGGTGCAGTGGTTTAAGTGTTGGACTAGGAGTTTGGGAGTCCAGGGTTCAAATCCCTGCTCAGCCATGGAAACCCATTGGGTGACCTTGGGCAAGTCACACTCTCTCAGCCTAGGCAATGGCAAACCCGCCCTGAACAAATCTTGCCAAGAACCCCATGATATGGCTGACGTAAATTGGAAATAAGTTGAAGGCATGCAACCAAGTGACCAAGAAAGGCCAACATGACAAAAGAGAAGGCTTCTAGGTGCAAACGATTTTCATTATCTCACTCTCTGAAATAAGCTGGCTAAGGCTGCTGGAAATTTAGGTATCTGGGGGAGAGGACACTAGGCCCAGCACCATCGGGCCTAGTGTAAGAAGAAGAGCCCTCCCTCCATTCCATCCAGTGTCATCTGGGGTAGAGGACACTAGGCCCAGCACCTTCGGGCCTAGTGTAAGAAGAAGAGACCTCCCTCCATTCCATCCAGTGTCATCTGGGGTAGAGGACACTAGGCCCAGCACCATCGGGCCTGGAATAAGAAGAAGAGCCCTCCCTCCATTCCATCCAGTGTCATCTGAGGGAGAGACACTAGGCCCAGCACCTTCGGGCCTAGTGTAAGAAGAAGAGCCCTCCCTCCATTACATCCAGTGTCATCTGAGGGAGAGACACTAGGCCCAGCGCCATCGGGCCTAGTGTAAGAAGAAGAGCCCTCCCTCCATTACATCCAGTGTCATCTGAGGGAGAGACACTAGGCCCAGCGCCATCGGGCCTAGTGTAAGAAGAAGAGCCCTCCCTCCATTACATCCAGTGTCATCTGAGGGAGAGACACTAGGCCCAGCGCCATCGGGCCTAGTGTAAGAAGAAGAGCCCTCCCTCCATTACATCCAGTGTCATCTGGGGGAGAGGACGCTAGGCGCAGCACCATCGGGCCTAGTGTAAGAAGAAGAGCCCTCCCTCCATTACCATCTGATGTCATCTGGGGGAGAGACACTAGGCCAAGCACCAGCCAGCCTAGAATAGGAAAGAATGATGAGATTCGAATGTATCTGCTTTAATGTTTGTTTTGATGTTTTGAAATGCTGTACGCTGCCCCGATTGCCTAGCAGAGGGGCGGGATATAAATAAAAATTATTATTATTATTATTATTATTATTAGAAATTTGAGGACTGAAGGAAAATTTAATTGGGAGGTAGAATTTTTATTTGGGGAAACAATATGTTCATTTTTCCTGTATCCCCATAGCTACCCATCTGCTCCCAAGGGCTGTGTCTACACTGCAGAATTAATGCACTTTGACACCTCTTTAACTGCTATGGCTCCATGCTATGGAATCCAGGATTCCATAGGAAGGAGCTATGGAAGTTAAAGCAGTCTCAAACTGCATTAATTCTGCCGTGTGGCAGCAGCCAAAAACAGCAAGAAGAGACCGGCATGATTTTTGGCTGCATCCGCACTGCAGAAATAATCCAGTTTGACACCACTTTAACTTCCATGGCTCCATGCTATGGAATTCTGGGAATTGTAGTTTGTCTTGGCACCAGAGCTCTCTGATGGAGAAGGCTAAATGTCGCACAAAACTACAGTTCCTAGAATTTCACAGCTTGGGAACCACGGCAGTTAAAGTGGTGTCAAACTGGATTATTATTTCTGCAGTGCGGACGCAGCCTTGGAGAAGCTCAGCCAAGATGGAGACATTCATCGCTCTCCTTCAGATGAAGAACCTCATTCCAAAATGGAAGCCAGGATTTGTCAAAAGATTCTCGCAGCGCCGAGTTTTCTCATAAGCGGAGTGATGTGTCTCTTAGACAAACCCAAGCATTTCCATCTCTCTTGAAACAAGGAAGACAACCTGATGAGAATGGTTAAATAGGAGTTTGGAAGACTCAGAAGAAGGTAAAAAGAAAGAGTGTAGTATGTGGATGGGGTGGGGTATGGCGCTCTTAATTTATTATATATATATATATATATATATATATATATATATATATATTGCTAAGACGTAGGAATGAAGCTGATATTGAAAGTGAGTAAATTTTAATGAAATGGCGCAAAAATGACATCATTTACTCAGAAATCATTAATTTGTCAGCATTAATATTTCAGCTACAGCCTTGCCTGTCATTTTGGGCCAGCCATGACTGATAAATCTATAAAAGTGTGCTGCTAATTTACGGAATATTTATGTGCTGTGTCGTTTGCAGAAGAGGTTTTGAAATTTATTTCACTCAGCATTCAGCCAAAGAACGTTTTCTTCTTTTATCCTCCCTGCAACACCACCAATGCAATATATATATTTTTATATATATATATATATATATATATATGTATGCATATATCTCAGAATGAATAAGAACTGGGTGCCTCTTGCAACTTATTTTGAAACGATGCTCTAAAAACATGAAGAATCCAGCAACACATCAGGGGCAGAGCAAAAGGAGGCTAAATGAGAGCTTCATTCCCCAAATTTGAATTTTGTCCCCATCCCAATGAAATTTTCCTTCCATTTCCAAATTTCTAGTGTTCCAGTTGAGCATTTGGAAATAATTTAAAGCACCCGTGAAGACCAGGGACTGCAAAATGAATGCAGTTTGACACTGCTTTAACAGTCATGGCTCCATCCTATGGGATCCTGGGATTTGTAGTTTGCTGAGGCCCCAGAACTCTGCCAGAGAAGGCTGGATATCTCACCAAACTACAAATCCCAGAATTCCCATGGAGTCATGGCAGTTAAAGTGGTGTCAAACTGCATTCATTCTGCAGTGCAGATGGCAGCATGAGTTGAGCTATCTCAATAGATAGATAGATAGATAGATAATTGATAAGATTAGATGGATAGATGATGGATAGACAGACAGACAGATAGATAGATAGATAGGTAGGTAGGTAGGTAGATAGTTGATTGATAGATGGATGGATGGATAGATGATTAATAAATGGATAGATAGATGATAAGATGATGGATGGACAGACAGACACAGAGATGATTGATGGATGGATAGATGATGGATGAATGGATAGATGATCAATAAATGGATAGATAGATGATAAGATGATAGATGATGGATGGACAGACATACAGACAGATGATTGATAGATGGATGGATAGATAGATGATTGATAGATGGATGAATAGATAGATAGATAGATAGATGATTAATAAAATGATAAATGGATAGATGATAGATGATCGATAAATGGATAGATAGATAATACATTTATTTATTTATTTTTAATAATACATTTTATTTGTAGCTCGCTCTCCCTGTGGATCAAGATGGGTTGCAACAAATAGGAATAACAATAAAATACAATATACAATTAAAAATCCGATTTCTAAATAATCCCCTACCCAACCCCCTTCCCAATCATAAAAAAGAAAAAGAAGCAAACTAAAAACAATAACAATATAAAATGAATGGCAATATAAAATACTGATTAAAAGTGGAAGAAATAACAAATTAGCTAAGATAGATAGATAGATAGATAGATGATCGATAGATAGATAGATAGATAGATAGATAGATAGATAGATAGATCTCATGCCTTCCCTTATCTTTAGGCAGTGGCTTCAATACTGTGATGCTATTTGTAAGAAGACCAGTTCGGTCTGTCCACCGCTCTGGGGAAATTATGTAAACCATGCTCTGAATATTAAATATTCATCACACCCATATTAAAACCCAACAGCATCTTTTGGGGAAATAATTATATGAGATTTGAATTTGGCATTGAGAGTCAGGGGCCATGTAAAACTGCGCTAGGACCTCATAAATATTAAGGGATGTTTGAGTTGACCCGGAGCATTGTGGACTGAGCTCCTGCATTGGAGAATGAATCTTGCATGGACCTCTTTCTCCCCCCATCACCTTTTCCTTTCTTCTACCATCCGCCACTATAGTTTGAAAGTATGAAATATCCCCATAGTGGAAATAGACGTATCATAAGGGTAGTTAAATGCCATGACGCCAGCCCAACAAATTCCAACATTTGTCATGTCGTATGTTTGTTTTCAGTTGACCGCGCTCACCTCCAGTGGCAAGTCTGGTGATTCCCAAACTTCAGTGTTTTGGACTTCAACTCCCAGAATTCCTGGCTGTTGGCCAAACTGGCTGGCGCTTCTGGGTGCTGAGGTCCAAAACCCCCAGAGGACCAAAGTTTGGGAACCACTGGATCAGCCTTCCACATTTGCGGCTGTGCCTTTTGCAGATTTGATGATTTGCGGATTTGATTAGTATGTTTTCTCTAGGAATATCTAGGTCCTCCAGTATGACTCTGCTGGAAGTTGGCCATAGAATTACACTGGGAGACCTAGAGATAACAATTCTCTAGCTTTTGTCCTCCAATGCAATTCTATTGTTAACGTCTGCTGGATGTTGGCTGTAGCATTCTTCTAGAAGACCTAGCAATTCCTAGAGAGGCGTTTAAAACGTATTTTTTAAATTTGCATTTTCCCCGTTTTCACAAGGCTGCCAATTGAGTTCAAATGCAAAAGTCATTTGCACTTAATTCAGTCAACAGGAGGAGAGGAAGGAAAGGGGCAGAGTTATGCTCTTCCCAGTAGTCTCAGGCAAAAGCAAATGGCTGCATGTAATAGGGGTGCCAGGATGAAAGCCGAAGATGGCTTCTGTCCCTTTAATCTCAATAGGTATTTCCCGGTACTGGATTTTGTGACAAGCAACAGTTGCCAAAATTCCCTCTTCTGCACAACCATTAAAGGTACAGAAGCCTGCTTGGGTTTTCACTCTGGCAGCCCTATTAAAGACAGAGGAGCCCTCTCAAGGTTCAGGAGGTTCATTAAAGGTACAGGAGCCCTCTTTGGTTTTCACTCTGGCAGCCCTATTAAATGTACAAGAGCCCACTCTGACAACCCTATTAAAGGTACAAGAGTCTTCTTGGGTTTTCATTTTAGCAACCCTACTAAAGGTCCAGGAGCCCCCTCCAGTTTCCACTTTGCCAGCCCTGCACTTGCAATATACTTGGTTTCCATTTTCAGCATATCAAACTGGCGTGTTTATAAAGCTAAGAAGCTCTGCCAGGATTGAAATGCCCATCCAGCTCTTGTCATCCACACTAACAGATCTATCATCGATTCTTATTGTCTTTCAGATAGGTCCAGTCTGGCTGTGTTAACTGCTTTCTTTTTTAAAGAAAGAAAGAAAGGAAAATTAAAATGATAACCCGGCATCAACTCACAAGAGAGAAATCCCCAGCTTTTCCATTTAAATGGGTTAATCGTTAGTTAGCAAAATTATCTCGCGGCATGCTAATTGGTCCAGTCAAGAGGAACATTCATTATAGTTTATTTGATCAATCTCCGTGTTTCATTCCTCACGCCACCCCCTCCGCCAGCACCTTCGGCTCTGCCTGGCATTTTTGGGGACGGCGTGGGGGGGGGGGGGGGAAGAGATAGGCATTTAGGAAAATGCGTCAAAAGATTTGAAAGAGGAAAGTTGCCGAAAAGAAACGCAAGTGGTTACAAGCGTGCAGAGAGACTTGTACATCCAAAATCCACAAAACAGCGCTAACTTTATTGGCCAAGCCAAATGCACAAAATGCACGATGCAAGCTTTCGAAAGCTCCACCGGCTTCTTCGTCAGGCAAAGGTATAGGAAATCAAACAGGAGAAAGAAAATCGACTTTATATGAGGATATCCCTCCATACCAGCTAAACTGAGAACAACTATAACAACATCTATAGACCTATGACTCCAACGTTGTCATATTCCCCCCCCTTCTCCTGTTTGATTTTTAGCACCTTAAACACCTTGATTTTTAGCACCTGATGAAGAAGCTTCGAAAGCTTGCATCATGTATTTTGTGCATTTTAGTTGGCCAATAAAAGGTTCCCCTGTTTTGTGGATTTGGGATGCTATTGTACTTGGCTGTATGGCCAACATAGCTACCCTTGGAGATGTTTTCTACTACAGAGCTTTGTGATTCTTTAAAGCCAATGGCCTGGGTTCAACTGGGACTGCTATAGGGTTGTCAGCCTGTTTCTGGGCGCAGTTCAAGATCCGATTTTGACCTTTAAAGTCCTATAGTCACTAGGGTTGTCGTCACCCCAGTGTGAAAACACACAACCACAACAGCAACGTCATTGTTGACTTACCACGCTACCAGTAATTCAATGGGTCCGCTTCGGTCTGACCGTTGTGTGTATTTTTAATTTTAAAAAACTGGAGAGGGGTCCTGGGCCTTTAATGGTTGTGTAGAAGGAGTAACACCTGCTGAAGTGTGCCAAGCAATGCCACAACCATTCAAAGGGACATCTTCCAGCTTTCAATCCACTTTTGAGATTTTCCCTCCTCAGCCTGAGGACTAGAGAAAGGGGTACAGTTGGCCCTCCATATCCATGGATTTTTTTCCCCCATGGATTCAACTGTTCGCAGCGTGAAAATATTTTAAAAATATATACATTCCAATAAGCAAACTTTGATTTTGCCATTTTATGTAAGGGACAGCATTTTACTACGCCATTGTATTTAATGAACTTGGATATCTACAGATTTTGGTATCCATCGGGGTCCTGAAACCAAACCCAGCCATTGTATTTAATGGGACTTGAGCATCTATGGATTTTGGTATCCATGGGGGTCCTGGAACCAAATCCCAGTGGATACCAAGGATCCACTGTATGAGTCCTGAAAAGAGTCAGGGCCAAGCCCTGGGAACGCTACCTCCATCAATAAAACAAAATTTATCTCAATCTGGCTGGCCTTTGCACCCAGAATTGAGAAAGACGCCATCTTGCCTTTCGCCTCAGGCAGGAAGAAATCTTGGGACAGCCCTGTATAAATTCATGGGTGCCATTTGGGCAACATGACAGAAAAGGCGCTGGCTACGGCCGAAAGGGAGGGAAAGGACAGCTCTCGAATACCTGAGTGCCAATAACTAAAAGCCAAATTATAATAAACAAAGGAAATTGGTCCATAAAAAGACTAATGCTTGGCATTTATATAGCCTTCTTAAATCACAATATCTCTCGCAACTGGGAAATATTAATGAGAGAAGGCTCAGCCTTTCCCTGGGAGGAAGGAGATTAGATTTGTCAAAACAAGGTCCGCGTAATGATGTTTTTCGGTGTAAGGCGCAAGAGGTCTTGAACCCAGGACTCTGACTGTAGGACGTAACATGTTTAACTCTCTGCCCTTCTCACATTCTTTGTAAATTTTTGTAAATGTCATTTGTGTCAGCTAAAAGGAATAATTTGGAGTTTTTTTCCCTCTGTACTGTGCAAAAGATGTCAAAAAATGCCCAGTTTCCAAAGAGGATCTGCAACTGGAGACTTATTCTGAGCAGAAAACCGCATTTGCTGAATATTTCTGCAGCGAAAATGCTGTTTCCTGTTCTTTGCACAGAAATCTTGCTTTGCTCTCTTCTGTGCAGAAAACACACTTCCATTTCCTGTTTTAAAATAAAATCCCACATGCATTTTTGACACAGAATAAGTCCTGGATTGCAGAAGTTCTCACTTACGGTTGTTGTTGTTGTTGTGTGTCTTCAAGTCTTTTCCAACTTACAGAGTTTTCTTGGCAAATTTTTTTCAGAGGGGGTTCGCCATTGCCATCCTTTGTGGCTGAGAAAGTGTAACTTGCCCAAGGTCACCCAAGGGTTTTTTATAGCCGAGCTGGAATTCGAACCCTGATCTCCAGAGTCATAGTCCAACATTCAAACCACTATACACCACATGTACAATTCTTGTATTCCAACCATTTTTGCAATACTTTCCAATATTTTTTCCCCATCCCTAGTTCTTGGTAATTCTACCTACATGGATGTGCTTTGGCCAATGGTCTTCCATTGCAACTACGGTTGGTTGCCATGCTGAATCTGGGTGCAAATTGTGCCACCTGATTTCAGTGCAAAACAATCAACCTTGTTTTAGGATGTGTTTGTTTCCTTCTTACAAAGAATTCCTATTTTGCTGCTGAAATTTATCAATGGCGTTTGGATGGGATGGTGGCCACAAATGGCTTTGTTTCATCCCCAGAAGCTCTGAATGACCCAAAACTTTATTCCAGTGGTTCCAAACTTTGGTCCTCCAGGTGTTTTGAACTTCAGCTCCCAAAAGCCCAACCAGCTTGGCCAACTGTCAGGAATTCTGGGAGCTGAAGTCCAAAACATGGGGGGGGGAACCAAAGTTTGGGTCAAAGCAACTCCTGAGGTGAACGCAGCCTCCCCAGAGCAGGACCAGGGATGAATAACCCATGATGCACCATCTCTATGTGCCCCAATGACAATATTTGTGGCTGCCAACCCATCAAAATGCCACAAATGAATTTTGGCAACGAATCAGAAATTCCATGTAAGAAGGAAACAAACGTGTCCTGCCCATTTGAAAGCAAGGTTCCTGGTTTAGTGCTGAAATTGTGTGGCGCAATTTGCTACCAGATTTCACCCACATGGCAGCCATGGTTGCAATGGAAGTCCCTTGGTCCCTTGTAGAGAGATCTTGGAACACCTTTGAGACTAACTGCAATAAAGAAGTTGGTTGGCAGCATGAGCTTTTGCAGATTTCAGTCTACTTCCTCAGATGCATATAGTGCATATCCATGCTGGTAGAACATACTTTCATACTTTGCATCCTTTCACCCGACCTGTTCAACTTGTATGCAGAACATATTATAAGAAAAGCAGGCTTGGACACAGAAGGAAGAGGAGTGAAAATAGGAGGAAGGACTATTAACAATGTAGGATATGCAGATGATACCATAGTACTAGCAGAAAACCTCACAGAGCTCAAACAACTACTAAGGAAGATCCAAGAAGAAAGTGCAAAGGCAAGCTTAAGGCTGAGCATAAAGAAAACAAGAATAATGACCATTGAGGACCTTCACAGGTTCAACCTGGACAATGAGGAAATAGAAATAGTCAAAGAATTCCCATCCCTGGGATCAAACCTTGATAGAAATGGGGACTGCAGTCAGGAAATCAGGAGAAGACTAAGAATGGGGAGGGCGGCTATGAAAGAACTAGAAAAGATCCTAAAATGCAAAGATATACAACTCAACACAAAAGTCAGCATCATACAAGGCATTGCATTCCCTATTGCCATGGATGGATGTGAGAGCTGGACAGTCAAGAAAGAAGATAGGAAGAAAATCAATGCATTTGAGAGAATGTGGGGCTGGAGAAGAGTGCGAAGGATCCCATGGAGAGCCAAAAGGACAAACAAGTGGGTCCTAGAGCAGATCAAGCCAAAAACCTCCCTGGAAGAAGCCAAGATGACTAAACTGAGGCTGTTGTACTTTGGACACATCATGAGAAGAGGGGACTCTTTGGGAAAAGACAATAATGCTGGTGAAAGTGGAGGGAAGTAGGAAGAGAGGAAGGCCTCAGGACAGATGGATGGACTCTATGAAAGAGGTCATGGGTTTTATGGGGTTGCAGGATTTAAGCAGCGCAGTGGAGGACAGAGGGTCTTCTTGGAGAGGTCTCATCCAAAGGGTCGCCATGGGTCCAGATCGAATCGAGGGCAGTTAACAAAAGAACTAGCAAGAATTAGGGATGGGGAAAAAACTTGGGAAATCTTCCAAAAACGGTTGAAAAACCAGCTAGAAGCTCTGCAGTTTGGAAGTTTATTCTGTGGCAAAAATGCCTGCGTTTGTTTTTTAAATGTACGGTTGTTTTGTGCACAGAAGTGAGCATTTCTGCACAGTAGCGAAGGTCCTTCATTTGTCAAAGATCACAGCCACAAAAACAAAACAAAACAAAACAAAAAATCCACCTCATTTATTTTATTTTATTTTTATTTTATTTTTTTAAAAATGGCAGTATCATCACGTCCCTGGGTTTCCAAAGAGAAATATTTTCAGTTCAGGCCGAGCGATCTATTTCACACCGCCACCCACCCCATTAGCCCCTGAATATTCTCATTATGCCATTACTAATTAGAAAGTCTCTCAAATTGGCGGCTGCATGGGAGAAAGGAGGAGAAGGAGGAGGAGGAGGAGGAGGAGGAAGGGGGGCACAGAGAGAGAGAGAGAGAGAGAGAGAGAGAGAGGGAAGATGGAGCGCTAAGCATATGGCATAATATCCTATTAATGAACACTCTAAATTCAAAAAGCAGGTCAGCTGCTCATTCCTTCCCAGTGTCACCAAGGCAGGGGAGAAAGTGTCAGAAACCGGGCCACCACCGGCCCATCGCCACCGCTTTGGTCTTCACATGCATCATGCGCAGAAGGCAAGAGAGCCTAAGGCAAACCTGGGAATTTCATGACATCGTTTTTATTTATTTATTTATTTATTTATTTTAACCTGGATTAAAAAAAAAAATTGGTTGTTTTGGGAGATGCAGACCTGGAAGGGCTTTAGGGCTCAGAACTAGAGAAGAAGGCTCAACAGCTCCCACTTTATTTTCACACCTTTGTCAGTCCCCTCGCCTGAAGGAATTCCCCTTTGCCTCAGACACCTCTAGCAAAGGGGTGGGCAAGAGCAGATCGGACATGGGAGGAAGTGTTCCCTGTGTTTTTTTCTTTTTACTTTCTCTTTCTTCCTCCTCCTCCTCCTCCTCCTCCTCCTTCTCCTCCTCCTCCATCTCTTCTTTTTCTTCTTCCAGTTTCTATTCTTCTTATTTTGCTCATCCTCCTTCCTTCTCCTTCTTCTCCTCTTTCTTCTTTTTCTTCTTCTTCTTCTCCTCCTCCTCCTCTTTCTTCCTCTTCTTCTTCCTTTTGCTCTTCTTCCTCCTCTTTCATCTCCTTCTCCTCTTTCTTTCTTTCTTTCTTTCTCCCCCCTCCTCCTCTTCCTTCTTCTTCTATTTCTTCTTTCTCTTCCTCTCTCTTCTTCTTCTTCTTCACCTTCTCCTTCTCCCTCTTCCTTCCTCCTCTGCTTCCCCGTCTTCTCCTTCACCTTCTCCTTCTCCTCTTTCTTCTTCTCCTCCTCTTCCGTCTCCTTCTCCTTCACCTTCTCCTCTATCTTTCTTCTCTTTCTCTTCCTTCTGCTTTTTCCTCTTCTTCTTCCTTCTGCTTCCTCCTTCTCCGCTTCTTCTCCTTCTCCTTCTCCTTCTACTTCTTCTCTTTCTCCACCTTCTTCTCTATCTTTCTTCTCTTTCTCCTCCTCCACCTTCTTTTTTCTTCTTCCTCCCCTTCTCTTCCTTCTTTCCAACCTTTTCCACCACCATCACCACCTCCTCCTCCTCCATACTTTTACTTATACAGTTGCATGGGAGTCACATGGGTCTTCTCGGAGTAAAGCCATCATATCTTGTGATCATTTTCAGTTACTTATTTGGGAATGGAAAAGAGCCCATGAAAAAGAATTAAAAACTGTGGATCCAGTTGGGATCTGGAACTTCAGCAGCTGTAAAATAAGGCCCCATGGACCATCCTTCCCCTGTCTCTGATCTGGCACTTAAAGGAAATATGGGGAACTTCCAGACTGGAGGAAGGATAGTGGCTTTATATAAACTCGCCTTGTAGGAGCATGCATACTATTTTGCATCTAGCATGATCTTGTAGCACCTTTGAGACTCACTGAAAGAGAGAAGTCTAACTGAAGTCTACAAAAACTCATGCTGCCAATTTCTTTCTTTCCGTGAGTCTCAAAGGTGCTGCAAGATCTCTCTAGATACTGATTCTACAGACTAACACGGCTATATCTTTGTATTATTTTGCATATTATTTTCCAACCCAAAATTTGTTAGAGCAAAGAGGTTGTATTCGATGGCCAGCAAAGAAGGTTAAACCCTGGAGAATGGTTAACCTTCACCCAATTTCTTTCTTTTTTTTTTTTAAGAAGGCTTGCACGGACTCTTTACAAAATGGGGACGATGGTTATTTACCGAGGGTTGTTATTTGAAATCCAGGACTGGGCCTGGATTAAAACCGAGACAATGGGAGCATAACTAGAGTGGAAATAAGAGCTGTGTGGAAAATGAAAGAGAAGGCGAGTCCGGAAAGTTTCTCTCTGAAGTTTTCCTTCCCCTGAGATTGACACAGGTCAGGAGATTGGGCTGGTGCCCATCGCTTGCTGGGCATCAAAATACAGGTCCCTCGGAATAAATTATGTCCTTCGCAACGTAGTAATAGAAATCACAACAGGCGTAGTGCCTAAACTGTGAGTGAGGGGAGCAATAAATGGAATCCTACGGGATTTCTAATACTTCCCGAAGGGAGGGGGGAAAAGTCATTTTTATCAGCTTGGGGTGTTGACCGAGTTGGCTTGCCACATGTTGATTTCTTTGTGACAGTTTGCAACTTCCCTTCCCTTTTCCTTCTCTTTTTGCAAAATTGCGGAACCTCTTCCTTGTGGACAGTTTGGAATCTTGTACCGTCTCCTTTTGCGTCTTCCTTTTTCCAGCAAAACGCTGGGATCGTGATCCCGCATTCTGTGTCTATGCACAAGTAAGGCCAGAAGTGTTGAGTGGCTTCAATCCCAGAGGACGAAGCTGGTTGAGCTTCTCTGTGTTTTGTCAGATCTTGAAAGGAGCCATAAAAAGATCCGAACCCTGTCCCCAAAATAGGTTCAGGACCTTGGAAAGCATCTTCAGAGTCACAGTGAATTCAGTGTCCCACCAACCACTCTTGGGTAAGACTTCCCTTTAAAGAACATGTGCAGGATTCGACCAAATCAAATCCAAGACCTATCCCAAGGGTGGACAATCTGCAGCCTTCTCCTTAATATCTCTGGCCTTTTAAGAACTGTTTGAAAAGAATCCTTTTAATGGGATTGTTTCGTTAATACAGTAGACCCTCCATATTCTCTGGACTTAAGGGCACAGGACCCTCGTGAAAGTGGAAAAACCACAAATTGAAAAACACTGGGTTTTTGGATGGAGAGAGCACCTCTCTAGGAATCTCTAGATCTTCTAGAACAATTCTATGTTCAACATCAGCCAGGATTTGACCATAGAATCATATTGGAGGATCTAAAAATGCCTAGAGAAGTGTTTTCTCTAACTCCTCCAGCATGATTTTATGGTCAACTTCCAGCAGAGTCACAACTGGAGGACCTACCTATATTGCCTTCTCTGTCAGAGACCTCTGATGCTCCACCAAACTACAAATCCCAAGATTCCATAAGTTGGAGCCATGACAGTTAGAGCAGTATCAAACTGCATTAATTTTGCAGTTCAGCAGCAACCACAGCCATTCATTGACCAGTTCTTGAGGCTGAAAGATAAGCCACATAAGAATTTTAGGGGAGAAAAAGATGGAAATTTTTATTTTATTGGCACTGGAGTCATTTCAGATTTAATTATGCTTTTGGAAAAAAATTAATGTGAGGTCCCCTTCTAGTTTGCACCGACTGTCCATGGAAATTGATTCAGCCAAATTGCTGGTTAAGCTAATCGTCTGTGAGTCACTGCGATGGCTTCAGCTCAATGCCATGGCCATCGTCCATCTGGACATTTGGAAGGCCTCGACATTTCCAATCGGCTGATATCAGCGATGTGCTTGGAAATGGCCGAACCCAACCCAATCAGTTTTGTTATATATTTTTATATATATTATTATAATATATTTTTTAAAGAAAAGGAAGGGGAAGAAACCTCTTGGGGGCAGGAGGAGAGGAAGTCAAGGACCCCCATGGAGTTGTTCCAGGACACAGTGGTGTCTGGTGCTTTTCATAGATGTTGAAACTATTCCGTGTTTTATTCTGAAGTTTGAATGAGCTATCCATGATGGTGAACCTATTTGGGGGATAAGAATCAACACTATGGATGCCTGATGGAGAAATGGGGAGGAAGTCCAAGGAGTGAGACAGTCCAAAAGAGTCAAGGAGCCAGAAGTCATGAATAAGGAGATAATTCTTCACAATGGTTGCATCTGCACTGCAGAAATAATGCAGTTTGACACTGCTTTAACTACCATGGCTCTGTCCTATGGAATCCTAGGATTTGTAGTTTGGTTTTTGGCCTTATGGCTAAGTCCAAGTGTTGTGTAGTTTGGTGGGGCCACCAGAGCTCTCTGAGAGAGAAGGCTAAAGATTTCACCAAACTACAAATCCCAGAATTCCACAGCATGGAGCCATGGCAGTTAAAGTGGGGTCAAACTGCGCTATTTCTGTGGTGCAGATTAGACTTAAGTGTCTTCTTGGACGAAGCCATGAGTACAATTCTTTTCCCGCAGTGAAAGATTTTGAAGCACACTTGGAATTCGGGAGTCATTCCGCTCAAAATTCTCACAAGGTTGTTTTGCGCCTGAAATAGACTTTTCTGCAGAGGAAAGAAGCCATCGTTTAACAGATGGCCATCCAGCCTCTGTTTCAAAGCCTCCAAAAGAGGAGACTCCGCCACTTTCCAAGTCAGCATCTTCCACTCTTGAACAGCTCTTACGGTCTGGAAGTTCTTCCTAATGTTTTGGTGGAATCTCTTTTCTTATAGTCAGTACACTCCAGGATGGTTTCAGTCTGAATTTTCAGGATTTCTCCAAGGTTTGGAAGCCATTGGGATTCAGTACTTTGGATCCCTCCTTTAACCTTTGGATTAAAACCCAGAATAGATTGCTTGCCTCATTGAGGCAGAGGCCATGGGCCACCACTACCCAGAAAATCCTATTTCCCTTGGCCTGGAGGGGCAGGATGAAGCAGAGTCTGGGCCAAGGACCTTCCTCTAACCAAGTTGTGATTTAAACTCATATAGCTGCAGCAAAAAGGATGAGGTGGGAGTTCTTTGGTTTGAATGTAGAAGGCCCAAAGAGATCTTGGGGCGGGGGAGTATAAACTGGGTTAATTACTAAGTGCTGCCTGGGAATATTTGACACCAAGGAATTGCACTTGGAGGAGAAGGAAGGGGAGGGGAGAAATTGGAAAGAAACTTTCCGTGTCACCCAAAGTAGTTATTCATAAAGGAAGGGGGACACAGCAATGTGTGGCACTCACCGGATGACCTTGTGGCTAGCTCCTATGCTTTCTCAATGTAGTCAACCTCATTGGGTTGTTGTAAGGATTCGGGATGGAACGGAAATCCTCCAGTTTCCCAAAACTGGGGTTTAATTTGGGATTCCCGACCCTCCCAGAAACTTACGCAGGAAGAAAAACAGCACGTCAAAAGTTTATGCAGGTTTGCATGAATAGTTTTGCTGTTCTGTCGTGTTTCAAGAAGGATGCAAACAAACGGGATCATGTCCAGAGGAGGGCAACTGAGATGGTGAAAGGTCTGGAAATCAAGGTTGCCTCTCAGGAAAAGTTTGGAAGATGAAGGGAGCCATGGTGTAGTTGAACCACAGCTTAGTAGAGGTGAAGTGTGGGGAACCTTTGCCAGATTGGGCCCCAAAGGCCAACGCATGAGAGCTAGGGAACAGCCTCTTGCCATGTCACAGGACGCTGGTCTTGATGGTGTTACAAGGCACTGACCCTGGAGATATCATTAAAAACACTAAGCATCTACCACAAAGGCACCAGATCCTGTCTCATCTTGGACGCTAAGCATGGCCAGCCCTTGGATGCTGTAAGCTAGATTTCCAAAGAAGGAACAGGCCAAACCACCTCTGAGGATTCCTAGCTTAAGAAAACCCTACGAAATTCATGGGGTCATCATAAGTCAACAGGTGACTTGGAGGCACATACACAGTGTGCTAAATCCGTTGCTGTTCCACCTAAATGGGTCTTAGCAGAGACATTGGTCATTGTAAGTTCTGGTTTCCTCTGGTCGCTCCTGCCCACATGACTTACGACTCCAAAAGTCACCTTCAGCGCCCTCCATTCCCTTCCAGGCATGCTATCAAGCAGTTTATGAAGGAGACTCATGACCAAACCAAGAGGACAAGGTTTAATGCCTCTGGAAGCGGGGAGGAAGGTAAATCCTCCTCCCCCATAGCATCTCAATTGACCACGGTTCTGTTGGCCACCATGGCTAGTAACTCCCTCTATCTCTCAAACCATCTCCTGGCTTGGAAATGGTCATCTCCCCAGGATCATGGACTAGTATTTTGTTGGTTACTACCAGAAATGAGAAAGTGTGTGTGTGTGTGTCTGTGCTGTATTATGGATGGTATGTTCCTATCCCCAGGCATTTCACATTGGAATTCTGTTTGCTCCAACCCTATTACATGTTTGCTAACTATAAACCATTTGATTTATATTCATTAACCAGTTCCAGACATCACCGGTGGCATAACTTTAGTGCCAGACATGCCACGCTCGACAGGAGAACCGAAATTCCACTTAATTAAGGGCCTGTAATTGTTGTCCAGTACAAGTGTCTTGGGGGCATTGGGCCTGGCAAATAATTTTTCATCCCACCTCTCACCCTCCTCCAGTTCTGGCAGCTTGCAAGGTGGAAAGTTTATCTGAAGCATAAATTTTTTTTGGGGGGGGGGAGAAACAACCCCTCTAGTTGCCGAAACTGATGCTTGTAGACTGGATGAACAAGGAGCCCTTACCTGTTCAAGGTTGACAACCGATGATGGGTGATCTTGTTTGCCTGAAGTACATAGGTTTGGGATTTACGTCTTGGCAAGTGGACTTGCTCCTGCGGGAATTAGAATTGGACATTTTCGTAACATATGCATCCAGTAAGGGGCTGCCATTATTATTATTATTATTATTATTATTATTATTATTATTATTATTATTTTGAAGAGAGGGAGCAGGATTTCAAAAGCCCTTTGGCCATGATGACCAGTGCTTGGAAATTTTTATTTTCTCACCTCTGCTATAGACAACGGTCTTGTAGGCGCTCAGCAAAGTATTTGTTACTGTGCATGCAAAGCACAAGGATGGTGTTGTGGTTTGAATGTTGCGGCTAGGATACTGGGAAACCAGTGTTTGGATCCCCACTCAGCCATGGAAACCCATTGGGTGATCTTGGGCAACTCACACTCTCTCAGCCTCAGAGGAACGCAAGGGGCAAACCCTCTCTGAACAAAGCATGCCAAGGATACCCCACGATAGGTTTGCCTTAGAGTTGCCGTAAGTCAGACATGAGCTGAAGGCACACAGCAACAACATCAAATTCAAAGCACACCGTGGCTGTGCTATCTTGGGAGCAGAAGCACTCAGTCATGTGGCAATCCCCACTTCAACACCGCTGGAGCAGAAGCACCAAGAGACATGGCAATCACTTCAGTCCAGCTGGAGAGTGCATTTAGATGGTCCTCTGGAGAAAACTATTTGTGGAACGTGCATTTCTAAATGCAGATGTTTGTGAATGATCACCAGCAAAAAAAAAAAAAAAAAAAAAAAAAAAAATCAAGTGGAGTATTGAAGGAATAGGGAATTTTTTTTTTTTTTTTTTTGTGGTCGCAGGCTTGGCTAGCTGGAAAAACAGAAGATCCAGCAACCAACAGGCTGCGTCTCATGTAATAACTGGATTGGTGGTTTTTCATTTTAAAAAAATCTGCAACTTGCTGCATGAGAAGGAGCGTGAAAGGATACACACCAGTGGGTTTTCTTCACATTGCAACCCCATAGCTGCCTGCCAGGAGGAATGATGGATAGCTTCCAAAAGTCTTGCAAGGTGTGTTTCTGAATAATCATTTCACCTTCGGGGTGTCCTTCATGGGCACCTCCCTACCAAACACACACAAACACACAAAAAGAGAGCATTTCCAACTTATGATAAAAATATGACAACCCTAGGTGTATGCACTCAGACAAGTCCAAAAGAGAGAGCCTTAGGTCCAAATAAACTTGCTTTATGCAAGCTAGTGTAGCATAGTGGTCTGAGAGTTGGATTACAACTCAGGAGATCAGGTTCGATTCCCGACTCAGGCATGAAACCCACTGGGTGACCTTGAGCAAGTCACACTCTCTCAGCCTCTGAGGAAGGCAAAGACAAACCTCCTCTGAGCAAATCTTGCCAAGAAAACCCCATGATACAGTCGCATTAGGGTCGCCATAAGTTGGAAACCATGCTGGAGGAGGTGGCTACAGCTTGCTGAAGTCCCAAGCCACCGTTGGATGCCTGCAAAAGCAAAAACAGAGAGAAAATGAGAGTTTTAGGCCAGGGATGGGCTTTTGAGGGCCATACTTTCCCATCCCTGCTTTAGATAAAGGACTTGCAAGCACTCAGCAAAGTATCCATCGTTTGTGTATTCAAAGCACACTGTTGCTGTGCTATCCTGGGAGCCCAAGCACCAAATCTTATGGCAATCCCCATCTCAGCTCAGCTGAAACAGAAGCACCAAATCCCATGGCAATCTCCATCTCAACTCAATGAAGAATAAATATTGGTGGTCCTCTTGGCAAAACCAGCCCATAGTACACAAGTTATCCGTTGGAGGTATTTATGAATGATCACCCACGAAGAATTGGGGGAATAATGGGAATAGGAACAACATTTTCGCTTGTCTTTACTCCTCTGTTCTTCCACCTCTAGTTGTACTGTCTGTGTCCTATAAAATATGTGAAGAGAGAGAGAGAGAGATTGAAAGAGGGAGGAAAGGAAGAGAGATAGACAGAGTGCTGTGCAACCAGCTGGATGTTAAATGTTGCAGGCGAGTCTTTACAAGAATTCGGAGTTGCTCTTCTCCCTTGCGCATGGTGTGCCAAGAACGAACGGCATGGGGCACAGAGAGAGAGAGAGACCAGTGGTTAATAAGCCCACAAGTGAACTGTTAGTAATGAGAAAAGAAGAACGGCAATCAGTCGGAGCCAAACACAGTCCCCCGCTGGTCTGGAGTCGGCATGTGCCGACGGCAGGGTGGTAATGAGGGAGGAGGCTTGTATGGAATTGGAAGTGTAATTATGAAAAACCGTTAGATGTGATAGTCACGTTGCCGTTAGGGCTTCAGCGGCTACCACGGTCCTGGCCAACCTCCTCCCTCCAGGCCTACATACATAAGCTCTTCCAAACACACACTCACATACAGATCCACACACATCACACTCCTCTTACCTTGGATTGAGTGCCAGCCATCCCAAAGTTTACAGGTAGAAAGAGAAGCGGAGATCAGAAGAATCTCGGGGGGGGGATCTACACTGTAAAAATAAAGCAGTTTGATGCTGCTTTAACTGCCATGGCTCCATCCGACACAATCCTGGAACTGCAGCCACTCATGCACAAACCACAAGGTTGTGAGTTCAATACCAGCCAGGGGCTCTGGGTCAACTCAGCCTAGCATCCTTCCATAGGCTGCTAAAATGAATACCCAGCTTGTTGGGGGCAGTTAGCATACACTTTGTAAACTACTTGGTACATTGGTAAGTGGTATAGAAATGTACAGACGACCCTCCGTTTTCATGGGGGATCTGTTCCGGACCCCCTGCGAAAGTGGAGATTCGCCATTATTCAAGCCCCATAGGATTGAATGGGGCACGCCCCATTGATTTTAGCGGAGGTCGACCCTCTGTGAATATGCAAAACCGCAGACTTGAAGTCTGTGAAAACGGAGGGGTGGCTGTACTTGCTGTTGATATTTGTAGTTTGGTGAGGCACCAGCACTCTTGGGCAGAGAAGCCTGGAGACCTTGTAAAACTACCTATCCCAGGATCCTCATAGGATGGAGCCTCAGCACTTCAAAGTGGTGTCCATCTGGGTTATTTCTACAATGTAGATGGACCCTGAAATGACTTTGGTGGTGCTCCATTTCCATTTTGCAAAGAACTGAAATTGCACGTGGAAAATGGGTTGTTGGGTAATAAGAGAAGAAAAGAAAGAGAAGACGAACACATAAAATTGATCATCTAGGACTTGACTAAGGTTTTTATTTATGGAGTATCGTGTGACACGCTGGGTTGGCCTGGCACAGTGATTCCCAGACTGGTCCTTGAGATGTTTTGGATCAAAACAAATAACTTTTCCAAGAAGGATGCTGTTCCACCTAAGCCATGCTGGGATCAATGCTGCATCTGTAGAACAGTAGCTTGCTGGAATCCTGGTCTTGACCTCTGAACCAGCTATCCTGCTACAAAAAAGCAGTCAAGTCCACTCATCCAATCAATTATTTTATTACTTTTTCCACAGCCAATCACCTGCTGATTTATTGCCATCCTCACCCTGCATTGACCTAAGGGTCCGAGTTCAAGACCCTTTCCTCAAGTGTGGGATGGTCTTCTCTAGAAAACAAGAACTTTCAATGGAAGGCCTTGCAAAAAAGAAGCTGGTTCCATCTTCTACATGATTTCCCTTCTGATCTTTAAAGATAGCAGTCAAGTCTTGGTTGCTCTTCTCTTTTCCAGTTTGTCCATATTCTTCTTGACCTGTGGTGCCCAAAACTGGAGACAGAATTCCAGGCAAGGTCTGACCAAACTAGAACAAAGTGATCAAAATATTATTATTAAAGACCAAAAAGTACTTCACTATGCCCGCCTGAGCCTGACGATGTTCTTCAGGAGTTCTATGTTGACAAGTTTTACCCACCTACGGTTCCTTCATGGAATGGGAGCCTCTTTTTCCCAGAGTTCACATCCACTTAACAGAAAGATTCAGCTTCCTGCTCACTGGAGTAAACCTCGCCTTCTGTTTGTGACATTGCCGTTCCATCCTCAGCCTCCATCTCGCCTGGGGATCTCCATGCCATGGCTGTCTGCCTCGCTTTTTCCAATTTTTCACTACACCAGCCATGAATAAATCACGAAAACATATCAGATCGCTGCAAATGGAATGACTGGCGCTAGGCGCCACTTCAGTGGTCAAGGTGCAGCATTTTCGTAAAGCTCGGAGCATCTCCACAATGGCCGTCATCTGTACCTTCGGTTGTAAACCGGAGGCCTTTGGTGCCTCCGTTCATCCAGGATGCATGCTTAAAATCTTCCTTCTTTTAGAGAAGGAGAATGCTTTTGGACTCCTGAGGAAACTACTCTGACCTAGGGATAAGCTTTCCAAGGGCGCGCCTACACTGTAGAAATGATGCAGCTTGACACTGCTTTAAGTGCGGTAGCTCCATCCTTCTTCAATCTTCTTCAGCCTTTTCTGCCAAAGAGTGTTGGTGCCCCCCCAGGATTTGTAGGACAGTGCCATAATAGTTAAAAGTGTTGTCAAAAGTGCATTATTTCTGCAGTGTAGAGGCACCCCAAGACTCACCTCAAAAGAAAGATGTTAAATCATTCTACGGATGGCCTTTGTTCATCTGGCAATCTTGGTACATGCTGCATTCTTTATTTTGTTCTGCAGGGAGGAACTTTGAATTTGGGACTTTAAAGAAACTATCCAGTATCCCAAGAGCTTGACTGCTCTGAATTATTTCTCTATTGCACTGGAATATATATATATATGCCCTCTGAGGAGCTGGTGAACCCTTTTAAAGTTTGGATGAAAATCCAGGGCGGATTCATTGATGCAGGATCCACCAGATGCCACTGGTTCCCAGGGATTTGCCAATGGATTCAAATGGACTTTCTAACTCAAAAGACTGGCTCACCTTCTCCTACCTTTGAAAGTGGTTGGACCAAGAGAAAGACAAGTATGCTGCTCTGTCTACAACTATGTACTTTTTTTAAAAAGTAACTTTCCAAGCCTCCCTTTGAAATCAAATGTGTTTTGAGCAGATCGTACCATACATTGTACGAATTTTCCCCCCTTTAATGCAAACGCCCACACCACCACCACACCCACGTACACCAGAGAAAACCTTCCACAAGAAATGTAAAATGGGCTTGTCGATAAGGTAATTCCCCTGCAATCAGGCAAAATTAATTGTGCGAACATCAACTGATCAAATCCACTTAATGCGAGGGGATATGGAGAAAGCCAGAATGTAATTTCATTAGCAATCTGTTCCGTCCTAATGAAATTTTCTAATAACGCTCTAATTTTGATTTCTGTTGAGGGGAGAATGACGACGGGAATCTTTCTCCCCTTTAGTCTTTTTTGTCTATTTTTTAAAAAAAATTAATACTGTCCTATTGACTTCTGAAGAAACTCACAGGTCCTTTTCTCCCTCACTCTCTTAGGATCTATTAAGAGAAGTTTTCGTCTAAAAAATTCTGAGAAAAGAAACTGGTTGGTAAACGTCAAGGTTCATAACTACCGAGTAAATAAAAACTGCATGCCTGCATGGTTTGAGTTTGAGTGTCGGACTACGACTCTGGAGGCCAGGATTCGATTCCCTGCTCAGCCATGAAACCTATTGGGTGACCTTGGGCAAGTCACATGCTCTCAGCTTCAGGGGAAGGCAATGGCAAACCTCCTTTGAACAAATCTTGCCAAGAAGACCCCCATGATAGGATTGCCTTAGGGTCACCAAAAGTTGGAAACAACTTGAAGGCACACAACACACACCATGCAGATTGGGATCCTGTTGGAGATGGATGTCTTTGTAAGTGGATGTTAGCGTTGGACTAGGACTCTGGAGACCAGGGTTCGATTTCCAGCTTGGGGTTTTCTTGTCGAGACTTGCTCAGAGGGACTTGTTGAGACTTGCTTAGATTTGCCTTTGCCACCCTCTGAGGCTGAGAGAGTGTGACTCTCCTAAGGTCACCTAGTGGGTTTCCATGGCCGAGCAGGGATCCGAACTCTGGTCTCCAGAATCCTAGTCCAACACTCAAACCACTACACCACAGTTTGGAAGACTAGCTGATGCATTCGTAACTGTCCAACAGAATGCCAGCCAATTTTTTAAAAGAATAGGATCATAGAGTTGGAAGAGACCACAAAAGCCATCCAGATCCTTGGTTTTCTTCCGGAAACCCCAAATGTGCCCCTTGGCACCGCCACGGCTTAAAGGGCACTCCCATGCCATTGCTTACTCTTGGCTTAAAAGGCATACAAATGCACTGAGAGTGAATTGAGAGAGATCCAAGTTCCTAGTATGGCCGATTCCAAGGAGAGAAGGAAACCATGCCTTTGACAAAGGCTCATCCCAATGACATTGCCCATCCCCACTTCACCCCCCAGCATTTGTCTCCCACCCCACAGCAGGCTTTGGAGTGCTGACATGGACAAGTTTGACGGTGAGGAGCCCGCGCCGGGCACCTTTGCTTTGGCTTTCAAGGCAGATGTGCTGACGTGAACAAGAATCAATTCAGAGGGGCATGCCAAGGCGGAAAGTCCTTGCCTCTTTCCATAGAGTGATTGGCAGCATGCCTGTTTTTACAATCTCAAGCCTTTCTGATGGATGCCATAAAAGATCTGATTATACACAGACACATATAGATATGCATGCATTGTAGCAAAGGCCAGACTTAGGTTTATCACACGGAGGCAAATCCCGTGCAGAAATGGGATTTTAAAAAATCCATTAAACAGTTTTTCAGATGCGTCGGCAGAAAGAGAATTAATGCGAAAATAACCCGACTGGAAAGTCAACAAAACCCAAAACTTTCTACTTTCAGAATTTCCCAAAAGTAAAAAGGAGCAGGTTTTGTCAGCTTTCCGTTCGGGTTATTTTTGCACTATTTCTCTTTCATGCAAACGTCGTCTGAAAAACAACCCGCATTTGCGGGGGGTTTCTACTTTTTGTTCGGGTTAACCCCGAACATCATGTGACAAACAACCCACAAAAGCAGGTTGTTTTCACTTTAAATCTAGTTTCTGCATGGGATTCGTCCCGTGTGATAAACTCCAAAGAGTGTATTTTCTCCCTTAGTTTCCTCCAGTTAGTTATGCAAAGGGATATTGCTGCACCTTTGAGACTAACTGTGCCGAAGAATTCAAAAATATAGCCATGTTCGTCTCTAGAATCAGTATGTAGAGAGATGTTGTTGTACCTTTGAAACTCACTGAAAGAAAGAAGTTGGCAGCATGAACTTTCCTAGATTTCAGCCTACTTCCTCAGAAGCATTTGGTGACTATTATTATTATTATTATTATTATTCACAGATAAAGCCATGTTAGTCTGTAGAATCAGTGTGCAAAGAGATCTTGTAGCCTCTTTGAGACTCACTGAAAGGAAGAAGTTGGCAGCAGGAGCTTTCATAGACTTCAGGGGGGAAGCAGACGACTGCTTCCGAGCCGCCGGGTGTCGGGGCGCCGGTGGAGCGGAGGCTCCGCACGGCAGCGCCCTTGCGGCGAATCTAAAAGGACCGCCAAAATGGCGATCCTTTTAGATTCTGGCGAAAGTGCACCCTAACAGCGGCGGGCGCACTTTCGGCGGCTCAAACGCCGCGGCGCGTTCGGCTGCCGCGGCGTGAGGGCAACCCGCAGTCGCCGGCCGTGCGGACGGACGGTGCTTCCGGGTGCGCCCTCAGGAAGAGGAAGAGCCGCTGAACGTGCGGCGGCTCCTCCTCTTCCGGGCCTCGGAGACGGCGCAATTAGCCGTCTGCCGAGGCCCTTCAGTCTCCTTTCTCAGAGGCATGGTATCTCTGTCAAAGCATACTAGTGCCTCCTCAAACTACAAATCCCAGGATTCTGTAGGATGGAGCCGTGGCAGTTAAAATGGTGTCAAAATTTCTGCCATGAAACCCACTGGGTGACCCTGGGCAAGTCATATGCTCTCAGGCTCATGGGGAATGCAATGGCAAACCTCGTCTCAATAAATCTTGCTAAGAGAACCCCATGGTAGGTCCACCTTAGGGTTGTCATAAGTCGGAAATGATTTGAAGGCACACAATAACAATAACATGTACCCCTAGAATCCCACTCCAAGAGTGAAGCCCACTACCAAATGTTGGTTGAGTTTTCATGCCGAGATTTACTCTAAGGAGCTTTGCCATTGCCTTTTTTCCCCTCTGAGGCTGAGAGAGTATCACTTGCCCAAGGTCAGCCAGTGGGTTTCCATGATGCTTCGGTCTTCAGTGCCTCGAAGATCCAGCTGGTATGATCAGGATTATGGGACTGGTAGTCCAAAATATCTGGAAGGCCAAAGATTTCCCCTTCAGCTGCTGCCTTATACAGTTGCTTTCAGGATAGCGATTAGACAAGGACTATGAAGCGCCGAGTCCACCTCTATTGAGATGTTAAACTGTGATAATAAATGACAAAGCAGCACATTTGTGTTCTGCATTCTGAAAAATTGAACACAATGGATCTGTTAAAATAAAGATGCGATAGGAGACATGAGGTTAAGTTGCAGAAGATAGCATTGCATTTCCTTTTTTTTAATCTTTATTTCAGAATATGATATAAAGCACCTAACATGCATAGACACAATACATACTTATATATACATACATGTACATACTTTACATATAATGATTTCTATTACATACATTACAAACTAAACATATACAAAACAAAAATCAACTTCCTGAGCTTTGGTCTGACAGTTCATATAGTTCCATGCTGTCTAATTGCTTTTGGGTCTACAGTCCCACTTAGTCTCAGTTGTCTTACCGTAACTACTAAAATGAAAATGTCTAACAGCTTCCTGTTTTATTCTAAATTGTAAATTATTCTGTATTCTGTGTTCTGTGTTGTTATACTCTATTAATCAGAAATTTTCTCTCCTCGTTCTTTATGCAGGAAGTTTATCAACAAATTCCAGTCTTTCTTTTGTTCATCCCAGGAATGCTTTCTCAACATACAGGTAAGTTTATCTGTCTCTATATATTCTGTTAATTTGTCTAACCATTCATTAATATTTGGACCTTCTTTACATATCCATCTTCATGCATATACTATTTGGGCAGACATAATCATATAAAATAATAGCTTTCCATACTTGTTCTCTAATGAAAGAATCTTTCTTTTGTTCATCCCGGGAATGCTTTCTCAACATACAAGTAAGTTTATCTATCTCTATGTATTCTGTTAATTTGTTTAACCATTCATTAATATTTGGACCGTCTTTACATTTCCATCTTCATGCATATACTATTCAGGTAGACGTAGTCATATAAAATAATAGTTCTCTGTACTTGTTCTCTAATGAAATAGCATTTCCAAGGAGGGTGCATCAACGTCTTTGATGTTCATCCCCCCAGGAGGAAAACACATTATTTGTGCATACAGTTTGGAAATTGCTCTTATGTGGACTACAATTTCCAGACTACCCCCCTAAAAAAAATGGTGGTGAGTGTTGTTTGTGTATTTCAAGCCCATAAGACTCCCTAAACTTAAGAAGACTTGAGAAATGTTGTCAAATGATCCAACTTTTGAGAATACTTTTGAGGTTGGCTTGCAAAGGACTTGAGGGTGGTTTCTTCTCGGCTTTGTTAGATCTGACAAGAACTTTTTGACACTTCCCTCCCTCGTCCACCACCAAAGCCCTGGTGCTAATCTTTCCTTGCTCAAATTGAGCTAATCCATAATGCCTCCAAAGTGTCGAGACAGAAAATCAGGGGTATCATGTTAACCCCCAAAGCAAACACCCTTCCTGGGACCTTTGGATGGTGAGCAGCCACAGAGGCCAAAGTTCAGCCTTTTCCAAGAACGGTGGAAAACATCTCCAGAGTCCCCTAGCAGACAACATGCCTGCAAAGGACAAATCCACCCCTTCTCAACTGGAGGCCATCAATCTTCTCCACCGTAGACAGACATGGTTTCACTTGAGTAGACTCCCCTTGTGGGAGAGGGATGGGGGCAGGTTGTGTGTCTTGTTTTCCCAGCATCAGGGCCTTTCTACTTTGTCTCCCCTTGTGTTGTTTGTGCGAGAAAGTGTGAATCAAGCTGGGAGGGATCAAAAGGTCATGATCCATCAACCTTGGTGGGATTCATTGCACTCAGATCTAAGGAGCAAAGTTGTTTTGTTATGCCTTCCTTTCCGACTTTCGGAGACCCTAAAGCGAACTTATCATAGGGTTTTCTTGCCAAGATTTGTTCAGAGGGGGTTTGCCTTTGCCTTCCTCTGAGGCTGAGAGAGTGGGACTCACCTAAGGTTACCCAATGGGTTTTCATGGCCACAAATCGAACCCTGGCCTCCAACGGTCAATGCTCAAACCACTATACCATGTTGGCTCTCTTAAGGAGCATGTACTAGATTTTGCCATTTTTTTTAAAATTAGAGATGCCATTTTACTATGCCACTGTATAAAATGGGGCTTGAACATCCATGGATTTTGGTATCAATAGGGGGGTCATGGAACCAAACCCCATCAGATACCAAGGACCCATTATTATATATATATAATAGGGATATATATCCCCTAGAAGGCATTTGGGGACAATCTTTTTTCCAAAATCAAGTGTGATCTGGGATGCAGCCTTCCAAGGGCTCATGGAGAGCTAATACATCTCCCAAGCCTTCCACAGTTGCCCAGCCCTTTTCTATCTGAACACACACACATCAAAAAAATTAAAATTAACATATTGAAGCCTGGAAAGGGATGGTCCCTTTCAAACAACTAGGTTGTTCTGTCTCTGATCTCACATGCTGTAATATATTTGGCATACAGAGACACTGATCATTTCGGTGGAGGCGGAATCAATTTGCTTTGCTTTGTTTTTCTTTTCAGGATATACAGAATTAGCATTCCACCCCATCCCATCCCACCCGCCTTTGAAGCCTTCTTTGTTCTGCTTTAAGATGTATTTCCCCCCACCTCAATGGTTTTCTTTTATCTCCCTCTGAGGGGTATCTGGTTTGCCCTCTGCTCCCTTGGAAAGCTCAATTCACGTAAGCAATGCACCTCAGTGTGTTCTAGATCTGATCCATAATGACCCGTTCCCATGTTCTCCATTGTAGTTTTATTCCCGCTTTTCATCCCTTTCTACTCTTCATTGCAACCGAAGCTGAAAAATTTGGGTGATAAGAAGGCTTGGGTTGGTCTCCAGCAGCAACCCAAGCTTCCTCATTAGGTTATGACATTGTATTATTCAATTGATGCTTAGGGTTGCCAGAGTGAAATCTGGAGAGGGCTCCTGTTCCTTTAGTTAAGTTGCAGAGTGAAAACTGGAGAGGGCTCCTGTAACTTTAATAGGTATGTAGAAGAGGGAATTTTAGCAGATACATTGAGTCCATATTGGCAGAAAACTGGGATATTGCAAGTGATTAATTCCTCTGTAAAGGAACTTTACAGTACATCTTCTTGATCGGGGATCAGCTAAATATTAAAGAAATAGGAGCCCTGGGCCATATTTGATGTGGCAACCATTCCTTTTAGGACAGAGTTGCCAGAGTTAAAACTGGAGAAGACTCCTGTATCTTTCATGGTGGCAGAGAAGAGGATTTTTTGGCAGGAGTTGCTTGTCATGGAGTCAGGAAAGAAGAAGCAGCTGCTGAAAGTCTTCCTTCGACACAATTATTAAAGATGATTAATACTTTATTAAAGGTACAGGAGTCCTCTCCAGTTTTTACTCTGGCGATCCTGTTAAAGGTACAAGAGCCCGCCCCAGTTTTCACAAGGAACAAAGTTGGCACCTTGCAAAATAAACAGATGAATAAATAGTGTTACTGTGAAGGTCTGCTATCCTGTCTGTGGGGCTGGCTACTCCTGGATTGAGATAGGCCTTTGCTCCGTTCGGGCAGACCTCTCTTAATGTCCTTAGGGTCTTTATGATACTACAGATCACTTTTGGTCGCTCTCATACCCTCCGTTCTTTCCCGGCCTGGTTCCCCTTCTTGGCATCCTCCAAGCAAAAGGAACCAGAAGCAATGGAGGAGAAGATGAAATTTTCAAAAAAAATTCCGCAACCATCCAAGGAGAACCTATTTTCTCTCCCCGGTGCAATTAACAGCGCCAACATTTACAACAAATATGATTCCTGGCGCTTTCGGTTAAGTAGAGGCAAGTATATTAGATAGCAGCAAGGGGTTCATCTTAATGTGCTTTTTTTTTATATTTTCCCAAGCCAGAGAGAGAGAGAGAGAGAGAGAGAAGAAAGTCTAGCATTTTCTTTGTGCAAACAGAGAGGCCCTAAATTCTCCGTAGGCAGTAAAATCAATGCCGTGGAACCATGATAACAAACACAAGCCCTGGCGCTCTTGCTCCTCTCTCTCTCTCTCTCTCTCTCTCTCTCATTCCTTCTCTTTCTCTCTCTCTCTCTCTTTCTCTCCCTCTTTTGCAACATCCCCCCAATTAATTAAGCCTTTCACGGGCATGTAATTAGGAACATTAGCAAGTCATAAAATTGCCGGGAGTCTCTAAATTATGTGCTGGCCCAAAGCAATTTGTTTTTAATTCCTTTTGAAGACAATAGCACTGTAGGGCCCAATACATCTTCATAGTGGTCGACTGTTTACTTCTTTATGACTCTATGGAGATCTCGCGGGTTTTCTATGGCTCCCTGACGCACCCAAAGGGGGTTCTCCTCCTGCTTTGTAGGTTTTCCGCACCGGAGGTTGATTTCAAGGGGAGACGGTCCTTTCTGAACATCGCCAATGGGCACCTTCCTCTCGGGAACGTTGGATCATTTCTGACATCATGCCAAGCCGTGGCTCAGGAAGCTTAACCATGGTTTGGTGCGACCTCCAAATGGGCAAACCATGGTTTGGGATTCTTTGGCCAATGGTGGTCTGAAGGAACCGCCGTAGTTGGGTGGGATGCCCGAATAGATAAACAATAGTTAATGGCTGCTGTTCCAACTCCAGACATTGTGTTACACCAAAATGAGGGTGAAAATATCCACTTAAATCAGGGGTGAGCAACAGTGGAAGGCGAGGAGAATTTGAAGGGCCCTTACCACCATCACGCCTCAAAAAATTATCCCCAAAGGACCCTCTAAAGGGCATGGGGGACATTGTCACCATGTTTTTAGACCTCCCTGGGCCCTTTTAGGCTTCCATCCTATAGAATCCTGGGATTTGTAGTTTTACAAGGTCTTGAGCCTTCTCTGCCCAAGAGTGCTGGCACCTCACCAAACTACAATTCCCAGGATTCTGTAGGATGACACCATGACCGTTAAAGTGGTGTCAAACTGCATTATTTCTGTGGTGTAGATGCCCTCTTAGGCAGTCTTGGACCCTTCACCAGTCAGGGTCTTTTCCTGTGCAAGTCTCTGCCCCCAGAGCCACAAACCCCATGATCTGGAATGTGGCTCATGATTTTCAGATGCGAACAAGGCTTGAGTCTCCTGGGCTCTTTCAACCAGCAATTAGCTGCCATGAGAATTTATGAACTTTGAAAATGTAGACTTTTGTGCAAGCGAGAAGGGAGGCAAAAGGAGACAATGTAAAGAAGAAATGGGGGGGAGCGTTTCTGTCAGGAAGTTTATTTCTCTCTTAGGATGAGTTATTCGCTCTTGATAAGAATGTCTCTATTGCAATGAAACATCGTGCTGGCTTGGGGTCAGGAGCAGGAGAGAGGAATAAACAGCAAAAAATACATTCTTGTTTCTTTACATATAGTCTTCATCTGGTGGCCGGGCACTGTAACATTAGAAGAGCCAGGGAGAGAGAGGGTCTCTTATAAAAGACCATATTTCCCAAGCCGAAATGTAAACTCCGTATTGATTTTCCTCTTCCTCATCGGATGCAAAACCCGAGTCCTAATTTTAGGCTATAAAACTCACACTCTTTTTATATAAAAAAGAGCTAGCTATCATACTATAGTCACAATATACTCAAACTGCAAACCTAAGTCTTGTCTCTATCACTGACTCGGTAAGGACTTTATCGCGTGAGATTGTACCAGGATAGCAGGCTGGTGTGAGGGTTAGGGGGAAAGTGTGATAGAAATGATGCCAAACCAGTTTGCTTCCATTCTTAAACTGGTGTGATTGTAGCAGGATAGCAGGCTGGCGTGATAAAGTCCTAAGAGCCTAGCTATGAGCGTTGCCAGAGTAAAACCCAGAGGGGTCTCGTGTACCTTTAATATAAGGTTTCCAGAGTGGAAACCAGAGGGGACTTTTGTACTTTTAATTTAAGATTGCCAGAAAAGAAACTGGAGAGGACTCTTGTACTTTGAATTCATAGATATAGTGTAGGGGTGTAGTTTGTGGAGGGGGAGTGATGAGGACATTATCTCTCCAGATAAGAATTGTGTGAAATTTTTCATTCAATCACCACATTTCTAGTATTCCAGAGGCTGTGATGCCATGGCTCCATCTTATGAAATCCTGGGATTCGTAGTTTGTTGTGGCACTAGAGCTCTCTGACAGAGAAAACCAAACATCTCACAAAACTCCAAATCCCAGAATCCCATAGTGTGGAGCCATAGCAGTTAAAGCGGTGTTAAACTGTATTATTTCTGCAGTGTAGATTAGACCGTAGTCCAATGCTCAAACCACCACTCCATGCTGGCTGGCAGCTGGGACTAGCCAACATAACTAGGATGGTAACTGGCTACTTTGAGGGAAATTGTAATTGTAACTGTAACTGATTACTTGTAAAGCAACTTTCTAAATTCTGCCCCAGCCCAAGAGGGTGTTGGGTGCCCAGCTTCACTAGGTCTTTCTTTCACAGGCCTAGCAATACTACACCACAGTCCTAGTTCAGAATTATACCGTACTTCCTTCTGTACTTCCCAGAATCCTTCGCAAAGAATTAGCGTTCGTAGCGGCAAGCATTCCTGGGCGGATCCATCACCGTCGAATGCAATTCCCCAAATCTAGAAAGTTCCAAAAAGCATTGCCTTCACGAAGCGGAGACCGAAAATCCATACCGCTCTTCTCTTTCCAAAACAAATCATTTCACTTTGTTGTTTCAGAAGGAAGGCAGGGGAGAGGAAAATAAAAAGGACTTGGGGAAGCAGAAGTGTCTCAGTTTGAGTAAGTGTTTTCCTCTTGTCATCTCCCGATCTTGAACCAAAGTCTAGGGAGAATACATCGCCGCCACATACATTAAGGCTCTCCGCGTTTTATCTCGCTCACGTGACGCTTTCCCATCATGAACTGTACATTTTTATTCTCACGAGCGGGGATAAAACTATATCCCAGAGCAGCATATATCAAAAAAAGAGGAACATCGGCTTTCCTTTGCATTAATACAAATAGCTGTTTAGAGCTGGTTCCTCGGCCAAGTGCTCCCATCTCACCTGTCCCTCATCGCCCTGACTTGATCTGTCACTTTCTATTCGGCTCCCTTCCTTCCAGCCCAGATCCATCAGCTTTTACATATTCAAGGTAGTGGGGCTCTGGTTCTTGAAAGAAAGACAGGAAGGAAGGAAGGAAGGAAGGAAGGAAGGAAGGAAGGAGAGAAAAAGAAAGAAAGGGAGCAAGGGAAGGAAGGAAGGAAAGAAGGAGGAGGTGGAGGAAGGAAGGATGTGAGGATGGGAGGAAGGCAGGGGGAAATAGAAGAAAGAATGGAGGAAAGGAAGGAGGAGGAGGAAGAGAGGGGGGAAGGAGGGAGGAAAGAAAGAAAGAAAGAGAAAAGGAAGGAAGGAATGAAAGAAAGAAAAAGGGAGGGGGGAAGGAAGGAAGGAAGGAAGGAAGGAGGAAAGAAAGGAGGAGGAAGGAAGGAAGGAAGGAAGGAAGGAAGGAAGGAAGGAAGGAAGAAAGAAGGGATGGGAAGGAAAGAAGGGAATGAAACAAAACGAAACAAAATGAAATACAACATTTTCATTTCTAATCTGGGGAAAACAACAGCCCTCATTACAGTTTCTATAAACTATAGTTTCTATAAACTGGAGGAAATGTTGGCAATCCAATTTGAAATTCTCTCCTTTGGCCTTCCTGCCACCAGCCTGAAATGCCACCAGTCCCAAACGGGATGAGTTTGAGCCATTGGAATGTAAATAACAAGAGATGGATGGATGTATCTTTAAAAGATCCATTTTCTCCTTTCTTTCTTCATTTTTTGGGTTCTTTTTTTCCCAGTGGCACAGGCTGGGAAAGGCAGTGTATGCAGAGCGGGAAGGGGAGATGGGCCATAGATCATTTTTACAGGTGCAAAATCAATCTTCGAAGACAATGTGCATGACTGTTTCTCTCTTTTTTTAGCTGAACCACTTCTTTTCCAGCCACGCATGTGCAGACACATAGCCAGGCCTCTGTCTCGGGGCAGATGGGTTCTGAAGTCCTTGTTGACATCACGGTTAAAAAGTTGTTCAGTGGAGGGGACATAGCCAGACACTTGTGCAAAATAAGAACCCCATTCTCCACCAGCCACAGATAGACTATGGGGGGCTATAGTAGCTCAAGGATCAGTCCCAAGGGGGGCTTTGGTTGCTGTGGAGAGAAGGAGAGAATATCAACTTTTGCAATGATCATAAAATAGACATACGGTTAATTTATGCTGCTGCAACAGTACAAATTTAATGCAGTTTGACACCACTTTAACAGTCATGGCTCCATCCTATGGATTTCTGGGATCTGCAGTTTACAACATTAAAATTTCTGACAGAGAAGATCTCTCAAAGCTACCAATCCCAGCATCCCATCGCATTGAGCCATGGCTGTTAAAGCGGTTTCGAACTGCCTTCATTCTGCAGTGTAGATTCAGCCTTAGACCTGTGTATGGCACTAACAAGGATGCCAAATAAATCGAGGTTTAAGTTCTCCAGAGAGATGGTTCTTCCCCCACCCTTTCCTCCCATTCTCCAGTATCTGCTGATAAGACAAGCATTTCCCTGTGATGAATTTGCCTGGAGAAACAACATCCCCGAAAGTTTCATTCATTCACTCTATCTCAACGAGGCTCTTCCGAGCATCACTTTCGGTGTCTGCAGTTGTTTGTCCTTTCCAGACTGAGGAAGATTAAAGAGTCCACTGGGTCCCCTCTTTCAAACTCTTTTACAGTTCAGTTTCCCTTCCTCTCTTCCGCCTTCCTTCCCCGGCTCTTGGCTTCTTCGTTTCCCCACTTCTTCGAAACAAGCAAATCATTAACTGGTTGGGAGATCATCTTCATACGTTATCTTAATTGTTCATTTCCTCCCATCTGATTCCAGCCCTGAACCTCCCCATCACCACAGGAAGCTGTTCACTCATAAGGTACTAGCGGGGGAAATGATCAATGAGGTTGTAACTGGAGATCAAAATAGGGCAGGGAAGCAGGAAATGATCCCAATTTCATTTCCCCAACAAAGAAGATCAAATGACTTTGACATTTCCTGGGGTTTGTAGTGTTTGGAAGGCTCTCCCAATAGTGCGGGATACAGGTCCAACCAAAATAACAAGTCCACATGAAAAATTTGAGTAGAAGCATGTGTCTAAAGAGAGTTGTGACCCTACCCATTTCTTCCTTGCCGTCGACGGACGTTTCCATAGAATCATAGAGTTGGAAGAGACCCCAAGGACCATCCAGTCCAACCTCATTCTTCCATGCAGGAACTCTCAATCAAAGCACTCCCTGTGACAGATGGCCATCCAGCCTCTGTTTAAAGACCTCCAAAGAGGGAGACTGCATCATACTCCGAGGTATTGCTTTCCACTGTCAGGAAGTTCTTCCTAATGTTTAGGTGGAATCTCTTCTCCTGTAGTTTGCATCCATTGCTCTGGATCCTATTCTCTGGAGCAGCAGAAAACAAGCTTGCTCCATCCTCAATATGACATCCCTTCAGATACTTATGCAGGGCTGTCATATCACCTCTCAACCTTCTCTTCTCCAGGCTTTTAATGTACAATCATGGGATGGCTTGGCTATTTGTTATATGGTTTTAGTGTGGTTTTAATGTTTGGAATTTTATATTGTTTTTAAATGGGATTTTAACTGTTTTATTGTAATATGTTTTCAGCATTTTATTTGTGAGCCACCTTGGATCCCCTCCAGGGAGAAAGGCAGGATATAAATCAAACAAGCAAACAAAAATAAATAAATAAATAAATAAAATAAACATTCACAGCTTTTTCCTTATCCAAATTTATATAGGACCGCATCAAAGATGGCACACTGAGAGCCAAATGTTGGCCAGAAGCCTCTAACATTCATCTGCACTGTAGAATTAATGCCATTTGATCTACCACTTGAACTGCCAAGGCTCAGAGCTGTGGAAACCTGGGATTTGTAGTTTGTTGTAGAGTTCTCTGACAGGGAAGGCTAAGTATTGCACAGAACTACCAATCCCAGGATTTCCATAGCACAGAGCCATGGCAGTATCAAACTGCTGGTCTACGTTATCTATTTTTATGTGTACTTAGCCATGAAGCAGAAGGACTAAGAAACCCGGTTAGAAAATTGCAAAGATGCATAAGAGGACACTGGCAAGAGTGTCTCAATTGAGCATTGGGCTTTACCAATGTACCAGAACTTCCTAGCTGGTGTCTCGATGCGCAAGATGTGCATTGGTCACTTTGCTGGCTCCCCTATGTAGTAACATATGAGCAGCCCCTTACTGGGTACAGATGTTGCAGAATTGTCCAATTCTAATTCCTGTAGACTTACGGAGACGTAAGTCCCCCACAGGACTCCAGCTAAAATTTAACATTGCCATAAGTTGGAAAGGACTTGGAGGCACGCAACAGCAACTGAGGGGTTGGGGAAGTAAACCCCTTCCTGGGGTTTGGGACTGTTTAGGGACCAAAACAAATCACACAAAAATCAGCACATTTTTAACAAAATAGTCTCGGGGCTTTGACCCCAGGGACCACATTTTGGAGTCCTAAGGGTTGAATGTGGCCAATTTTACCCACCCCAACATAGGATCTTGGTTATTGTCTTCTCCCTGGTTCCAGGCACCAGCATCTGTAGAAGCTAGATCCATCTTGAAGGCTGAGCATCATCCCTGGCCTGCATTGCCATCAGCATTATGCTCAACTTTTCTCAAAATGCTCAGAAATGCACGCCACTCCCCAGACACGCACACATGAACACGCCAAGAGATATTACTTCGAGGCTCCCCATCTTTAGAACAAGCCCAGAATTTGTTTCCTTCCTCATTACCGCGATGCTGAATTTGTTATTACGGTTTTATATTCCCCTCTTCAAGCTGGTTTTAAAGGTTTCATCTTTACAGTGCCCCAGCCTTCATAAGTCTATGCCGAGAAGGACATTTTCATTTACAAGGCTTGATGAGAACGCCAAAATTTTAATCACTCCAGTTCTTTCTCTATATGGGATCATTTTTTTCCTCCACTTGTTGTGGGGGGGAAGCCTGGATTTTCATGTGTCGTATCAGTGGCTGGCCATGGGCTGCATGCAGTTGAGTGAAAAGTAGAACTAGAGTTTACATTGCTTTTTTACATTTAGGTAAGCTAATGCTTGAAAAGCTGAAAGCATCTGAGAGTCTGCATCATCATTTTAACTATAAGGATAGAGACCTGTCGTCCGTCCCAAACCTACCTTTGCAGTCCAGCATCTGCAGCATGCTCAGGATGACCAGATCTCATAACTGCAAAAGAGGAGGACAAGGTGCTGTAAAATGCAGGACGTTCAAGAAAAACGCAGGGTGTTATAAAATAAAAGCTAGAAACACTAATATAAATACAAATGCATGCTTCCTCGTCATGCTCAAAATGGAGGACATTTTGGAATTCTTCCTAGACAGAAGGTTGAAATGTCCTGGAAAAAAAGGGCTTCTGGCCATCCTGAGCATGCTCCCGGTCACCGGCTGCATTGAGAATAGGCAGCTGGAGAGATGCCCTCTGACCACTGCCACAGTTATTGGTCCCAAGGAGCTCCAGGACTGGGAGCATGCTGTGGACATCCTTCCTCTGCACCCCAATCTTCACTGCCTTGGGAATGCTTCAGTTGGGGTGCTGCCCAGCTGCAAAGGTAGATTTCGGGGATCTCATTTGGTTGTCTGTGAATATACAAATGAATCCTTGATACTGCAAGTCTGCCTTGAAGCAGGGGCATCACTAAAAGGGTGCGGAGGAAATGGACCATACTGGGTGAATGCCCAGAAGGGGTAAACAGTTAGTGGGGTGGTTGTTTGTAGTCTGCCTCACAGCCCCCCCCCTCCTTTGCACAACAGTAGAGGATGCCCACATTGCAGACCATTGCCTCGCCATCTCTTCCCTCCTGGAAAGGAAGGCAAGGCAGTCCAACAGCTTGCCCATATGCCGTTATTATCAGTCCTGGCTCAACATGGATCTTAGGTCTGAGTGACCAGGTGGACAGGTGGGAAAGGACAGGAGGGAGAGTGTCCACTTCCTTGCCTGCCCACATTGCCAGCCACCTAAGTCTGACCAGCCAGGCGGGCAGGTGAGTAAGGCAGCGGGAAAGAGGTAGGGGAGGTCCACTGCCTCACCTGCCTGCTTGGCCACCTGCCCTAGTCTTTCCAGGTCTGACCAGCCAGGTGGGCATGGCAGTGGGCACCACACCGGGTGACACCAAGCCTAGTGATGCCACTGCTTGCAAGATTGTAACTGCTAGACAGGATGCTTTCTGGAAAAAAGTTTCTGAGCTTTATCTCTTTTTGTTTCCCTCTTCATGCTCTCCTTTTAGAAAGCAAAGGACATTCTGTAAAATTTTCCATAAAGAGGTCCCGCCATTCTTTTATTGGGTGGTACTGATTATGCAGCCCCATAATCCTCCCACATATCCCCCACACATATACACACAGCAATAAACACTGCTATGTCCAGAACATTGTGAAATGGATGCAAAAAACCAAGATGTCCAGACACCTATGCTGTTGCCATTTTGCTGCCTGAGCTGAAGAATAAGTTGGATCCTTCCATTCCATATAGAAAAGCTAACTGAGTTGGCAGTTGAATCTCTTTTCAACACTGAGGCTCTGCTCTTCCTCAGTCAATTGGGTGCAAACCATTTTTTCACTTTGAACTCAGTTTGCCGCAATCAAAGTGAGCTGAGGACAAAGAGTGAAAGCGGAAGGAGCAGAGCGAAAATGGGACATTTTAAAAGCAGCTGAAAAAGTGGGAAGACAGGATTAACCCGGACTTCCCCGTCAAATCACTTTTGCACTTTGAACTCAATTTGCAGCAATCAAAGTGAGCTGAGGACAAAGAGCGAAAGCGGAAGGAGGAGAGCAAAACCGGGACATTTTAAAAGCTGCAAAGACGTGAGAAGGCAAAGGATCGAATCAGGACAGTTGGAAGGTATGTGTTTTGTGGCTCCACCTTAGAAGCTAATCTTTTAGAATACCAAATTAGAAACCCTTCCTCTGTTCTAGTTCAGAAAAGTGGGCTTTCCCTCCACTAAAATCCCTTCTTTCTCTTTCCTTTTCTAAAAAAAGAAGACATAGCTGGGAGAGCGCAAGTCCCTCAGCCTTGTAGAAAAGACTCTTTCATTAAAGCCGGCATGCTTCCTGGCCCCTTTTGACTGAAGGAGGCAGAGAGACACTCTATTTTGTCGAGTCTTTCGTTGTGCCATGCTGTGTGTATGTGTATGTGTGTGTGTGTATGTATTAGAAAGGCCTCAATTTCACACGTGCTTACTCCTGCGTGCCTTTCGACATAAAAGGATTAAGGAGAGAGGAAGCACCGAGGAAATGGGATGTTGGACATCTTGTTAAACGGCCTGTCAGGGGTTTCTTGGAGCATTCGTTTAAACTCTATTTCATTCTACATAGAGGGCATGCCATTACCCGAGAGATCAGAGATAGACTTCTCTCGCTGTACCGGGAGCCAAGTATCAATTTTAAAAAATTGTACACATAAACACACACACATATATATATATACACACACACACATATACAACAAGTTGAGCCAGGACTGATGATAAGGACATGTTATGACAGGACGGCCCTAGTCCATTTGCAATGATCTATGCCAGGGACAGAGTTGGCAGCACAGACGGTGTGGACAAGGAGGCATAAGCGCATCCAGACTGATTGAAAAGGCCAGGAAGAACCACATTTTGTTCCTGCTCTTTCTGATCCACACACTTTTTTGTTTATCCCAGAATATTTTCTGACAGCTCTTATGACCAGAGACTTTTACTACCAGCTCCCCAGGTTGTGTGAGATGGGGGTGTTTTCTTCTTCTTTTTAACCTCGGTACAAAATTGAGAAGAACAGGCACAAAACATAGGACTTTTCCATCAGTCTGGATAGAGAAAGCAGGGATGGAGGCTTCTTTCCAAGGATCCCAGAACTAGGGACGTTACCACACTTGCAGCAAGAGAGCGGCGAGAAAGCTGGTCGGAATCATTTCGGAACCATTTTGGGCTCATTCCGGAATGTGCCCGGCAAGCGGAACACATTACCACACTAGAATGGAATCAGTGAGGAATGTGAGATTCCGGAATGGTTCCGCTCTGGGGGCTCGGAACTCCTGTTCACACACAACTTGAAAGATCCCTACCTCGATCCGGCAAGGATGTTCATGCACATGCGCAGACAGGGCAAGGCAAGGGGTCCAGGAGGGGATCCCTCTCTGGCGCTGGCAAAGCAAAGCAAGGCAAGGGGTCCAGGAGGGGATCCCTCCCTGGCGCTGGCAAAGAAGGGCAAGGCAAGGGGTCCAGGAGGGGATCCCTCTCTTCTGGCGCTGGCAAAGCAAAGCAAGGCAAGGGGTCCAGGAGGGGATCCCTCTCTGGCGCTGGCAAAGCAAGGCAAGGCAAGGGGTCCAGGAGGGGATCCCTCCCTGGCGCTGGCAAAGAAGGGCAAGGCAAGGGGTCCAGGAGGGGATCCCTCTCTTCTGGCGCTGGCAAAGCAAAGCAAGGCAAGGGGTCCAGGAGGGGATCCCTCCCTGGCGCTGGCAAAGAAGGGCAAGGCAAGGGGTCCAGGAGGGGATCCCTCTCTTCTGGCGCTGGCAAAGCAAGGCAAGGCAAGGCAGTGGACTTACCACAAGTTCCCGGCTGCGCTCCAGCTCCAGGTGTGCTGGTGGGGAAGGTGTTGGTCCCCCGGCAGCCCCAGCGCCTCGCCTCTCCCACATACCGCAAGGAACCATCGGCCGTAATTTTAAGGAATACACCCGAGCGGTCGGCACTATACCGGAATGACAAGGATCTCGTGTTTATACCTATGCCGAGATCAGCGTCATTCCGGTATAGTGCCGACCGCTCGGGTGTATTCCTTAAAATTCTCGGAAGTCAAAAGGACTGAAACGAAGCTGAAATGACGCCGAGACGAGGTAGGGAAGGGCGGGGTTTGCTGTGACGTCGTGTGAACACACGGAAAAAAAGTCTGAAACGAGGCTGAAACGAGGCTGAAGTGAGGCTGAAATGACGCTGCTGTAGGGCCAGTGTGGTAACGTCCTAGGAGGCTCACTCCCTTTTTCTTCTTTTCTCTCTCCATTTTTCCTCTTTCTGAATTCTTCTTCTTTCTCTTCCTCTTCTCATCCTCTTCCTTCTTTTCCTCTTCTTCCTTCTCTTCCTCTCCTCCTCCTCTTCACCTTCTGCTTCCTCCTCCTAGTCTTCCTCTTCCTTTTCTTCACTTTCCTCTTCTTCCTCCTCTTCTTCCTCTTCTTCTTTCTCTTCCTCCTCTTCTCTTCCTTTTTCCTCTTCCTCTTCATATTCTTCCTGCTTTTCTTCCTCTTCTTCTTCCTCCTCTTCCTCTTCTCTTCCTTTTCTTCTTCATATTCCTCTTCCTCCTCTTGTCTTCCTCTTTATCTTCTTCCTCCTGTTCCCCGTTCCTCTTCTCATCTTCCTCTTTTTCTTCCTCCTACTCCTCCTCTTCTCTTCCTCCTCATTCTCAAACTTCTCAGGAATCGTCAGGGCTTATAAATATTACTTTCTGGTAACTTTTCCAAGTATGGGAACTTACTGTTGGCCATGCTGGCTAGAGGATTTTCACCTGGTTTTTGCCCGCTCTGGGTCAACCGTGAGCACAAAAAAGCCTTAGAGAAAGAAGGCTGGAGGGAAAGAGGAGTCAAATAGATCATGCAGGCTAAATTTAGAATAAACCCATCGGAGTGAATTATTTTGGTGAGGTTTCTCAGGCTTTGATTCATGGCGTAAAAGAAAATGCCATTTTCCTGAATTGACACTTCATTCTATTTAAGCCCCATAAATGTCTTTTCAGTGCATGTAAGTCTCCAAACCCTGTCAAAGACAACTCAGTACATGTGTTGGAACTGCACTTTGCTTATATGTGCAGGGGGATTACCTGATAATTGCATTTAATAGCTCCGCAGAAGCCATTCTCCCTTGCAATATTGCAAAGGAATCACATTCCATTAGGGAAAGGCTTTTGCAGTTACGTCAGAAATGATTTAGCAATGAGATCCAATGGAGGCAACAGGAGCAACAGGCTTAGTTGTGATCCATGTTTCGTAACGGCTGAGGTGGGTTGCCACCTTTTTCTTTGAGCCTCGCTCCTGTGCAGAAATCTCGCTGAATCCTCTATCACGCTCTACATTATGTAGACCATACAGTGACTCCGAAGCCCTGTTTGTGAAGTGCAAAGATATGTAAAGGATACCGGCAAGAGTGTCTCAATGTGCATCAGGATCTACCAGTGTGCATTGGCACTCCATAGCCATTGTACATGAGGTTTTTCTGAGGACGGCTCGGGATGCCTTGTTGAATCCCGTAAACGCGCCTGCTTGAGAAGCGGAGGTGGTATTCAAGTCAAGTTCATAAGTAATGTGGTTCCACATCAGGTCATTTCCTGTCAGTCAGATCCATTTTAAATGCGCTGATGAAAGAGGGAAAGGTTTTGGAAGCCACTCTATGAACATCCAAATTAAAAGCTAAATAGGATGTAGCTTTCGGTTTGGCTGTATCTTCATATGTCAACATTCATTATCTTCATATGTCAACGCTCAGGGTTTCTCCAGCTTTCCAGCCTCGATAACACGGACGCAGAAGAGTTTACGGTTTTCTCCGTGAGGATAAGGCTTCCAGTCTTTTCACTTTGGCTGAAGGACTCTCTCCATCTCTTGCTCAATTCCTTTCTCTCTTCAAATTCCCTGATTATTTCCAGACAAAGCCAACCATGCCTTTTCTTTCTCTGTTAATCTCCAGATTTGCAAGACCACATGCTCCTTCTTGGGTGTTTGCTGCCAGCATTCATCCCATCTTCTTCCCTGCTTCCAAACAGGAACTTGGTACCCAGGACAAGATGGTTGCCATTCTGTTACCGAAGAGTATAGCAAGGCCAACAAGGATGGGTTCAAGCTGGGTGAAAAATAAAAACGGGGAGACTCCAGTTAGATTTGCCAGGATTTCCAGAAAGCATCAGGAGACAACCCAGTGGCGTACCTAGCATATTTGAAACCTGGTGCGGATCATTTCTTTTAACACTCCCCCCATGCAAACAAATTTGTTTTTAGTAATAATCATGAAATGAAATTATGTTTCTGCTACCATCACCTCTGTTGATGGTGACTGCAAGCAAGCATCTCCTTTCTCTGCCCACTGAGCCACACCTCACCCCATGCCTTCAACCAGTGGGTCCCAAAATGGTGGATCGGGACCCCTGTCGGGCCACAAGATTTGCTCAAGGGGCCACTAGACTTGGAGACCCTGCTCCCACCTCCTCCTCCTCTTCCTGAACTTTTTAATGTCTAAAATTTGCACAGGCATTGAGTTCAATATTGAGTTTACTTGCCATATATACTCAACTATAAGTCGACCTCATTTATAAGTCAAAGACATGTTTTGGGGACAAAATTATGGTCTTTGATATGGCTCAAGGATAAAACTTATGTGTATGGGTTGTGTGCCTTCAAGTTTTTCCCGAGAAACCCCCATAATAGGTTCCCCTTAGGGACACCATAAGTCAGAAATGACCTGAAGGCACGCAACAACAACTCTCCCTGCCAAAGGCATGTAAGAAATAAATAGCATCATCATCACGATATTAGCCTGACTCCAAATATGCCTCTTACAACTCAGAGAAATCAGTGGTCCCTTAAGCTTTATTCTTTGCGGTTAAGCAAAAAGGAAAAGGAGGGGAAGTCCCAATGGGATTTTGTGAGTCACTGCTCCTTCTGTGTAAACAGTGCGATGCAGCTTACAGAGCAAACTCGGCCCAGAATAGCTTTGGGGTGATTAGCCGTTTCTGTGATTCCTTGAAGATTTCCATAGGCTTATAGTCAATCCATCTGGGACAAGGCAAGATAAATATTTTGAAAGACACCCTTGCTTTTGTAAATCAGGCCGAAAGGACTTTCCGCTGCATTTCTTTTCCCATATTTGTCAGTCTGAGTCTGCTGGGAGGGAAACCAAAGGTGGAGGGGAAGTGTGTCTTGCACACTTATTTTTTAAAAATTATGTTTGGTTTATTCCTTATTTATTCACTTTAATTAGATGAATATCCCCCCCCCCTCTCAAAAAAGATACTTCATCCAGCTAATGATGGGCATATCTGGACTGATTGAAAAGTCCTCAGTTTTAGGCACATCCAGAATGATTGAAAACTCCCAAATTTTCATCCGGAGCATTCTCATTTTATATCAGGTTAAAATAAACCAACCAGAAGAACATAGAATGATAGAGTTGGAAGAGACCCCAAGGGCCATCCAGTCCAACCCCCTGCCATGCAGGAACTCACAAGCAAACTATCCCCAACAGACGGCCAAACAGCTTCTGTTTAAAAACCTCCAAAGAAGGAGACTCCATCACTCTCCGAGGAAGTGTCGAATAGCTCTTACTGTCAGGAAGTTCCTCCTAATGTCTACCTGGAATCTCTTTTCCTGTAGCTTGCATCCGTTGCTCCCAGTCCAGTTCTCTGACCTCAGAGTGAAGCAACCTGTGTTGGCGGCGGATGTCCTGGGCAGCTCAGTGGGATGCATGTGCAAACAGCCACCTGTTTAATGGAACGGAAAACCAGGTAATGAGGGAAGGTCAGGGCAGCGCCAGAATACTCTGGGCTGGTCCATGCAGACTAGACCTTTCTCAGGCTCATAAGGGTGCTCAGCAATGTCTCTTCTTTTTCATCCTGGAGAGAAGTGACTATTCAACGTCTTTAACAATGACTTGGATGAAAGAATAGAAGGCATGCTTATCAAATTAGGAGGAGTAGCTAATACCCCAGAGGAGAGGAACAAAATTTTAAATGACCTTCATAGATTAGAAAGCTGTGGGAAAGCTAACAAAGTGAATTTCAACACAGAGAAATGTAAGGTACTGCACTTAGGGCAGAAAAATGATATGCATAGATATAGGATGGGGGACACATGGCTTAATGCAACTACGTGTGAAAGGGATCTAGGAGTCCTAGTAGACCACAAGTTGGACATGAGTCAACAGTGCAATGCAGTAGGTAAAAAGGCCAATGCAATTTTAGGCTGCATCAATAGAAGTATAGCGTCTAGATCAAGAGAAGTGATAGTGCCACTCTATTCTGCTTTGGTCAGGCCTCACCTGGAATAAGACTGTGTCCAGTTCTGGGCACCACAATTCAAAAAGGATGTGGAGAAACTGGAGCGTGTCCAAAGGAGGGCGACTAAAATGATGAAGGGTCAGGAAACCATGAAGCCCTACAAGGAGAGACTTAAGGAGCTGGGGATGTTTAGCCTGGAGAAGAGACGGTTAACAGGGGATATGATAGCCCTCTTTAAATATTTGAGAGGATGTCATATTGAGGATGGAGCAAGCTTGTTTTCTGCTGCTCCAGAGAATGGGACCTGAAGCAATGGCTGCATGCTACAGGAAAAGAGATCCCACCTCAACATTAGGAGGAACTTTCTGACAGTAAGAACTGTTCAACAATGGAAGAGTCAGAGGACATTATCACACGGGGCCTAAAGCAGTCCTATCCCCGTCGCATCCCCGTCCCATTGTGGTTCCTTTTCAATCCAGAACTTACCGGCATACAGAAAGCAGCATCATTCCGGTCGCGGCAAAATGTAATTCCCAAAGAAACCGGCATTCTAAAGAACGGGGATGATGCCGGGTGATGCCGCAAGGGGACGGGGATGTGACGGGGATGCGACGGGGATGGGTGCAACGTCGTGTGAAGACATGGGAAAAGGAAGCGGATTGGGACGGGGATGCGACAGGGATGGGCGGGGTTTCTCTGCGACGTCGTGTGAACACAGGGGAAAAGGAAGCGGATTGGGACGGGGATGCGACGGGGATGGGACTGCTTTGGACCCCGTGTGATAACGTCCTGAGAGTGGTAGAGGCTCCTTCTTTGGGGGTCTTTAAACAGAGGCTGGACAGCCATCTGTCGGGGGTGATTTGATGTGAGTTCCTGCATGGCAGGGGGTTGGACTGGATGGCCCTTGGGGTCTCTTCCAACTCTAGTATTCTATGAGATACACACTTTCAGATAGTCTGTTCCTAAGCTGTGTAGGGCTTTATAGGTGACGACCAGTGCCTTGAATTGTGTCCTCCTATGTTGAGTTGCTCTGGGGAGTGGAGAGAAAATTAAAGAAGGCTTGTTTTGGTGGCTTCAGAGCCAAGAAATGCCAGAGCTGAGGGGCAGCCATTTGTTTGCTGGGTAAACAGGTTTGGTGAGTATGTATGTGTTGTTGAATAATTTCCTTTGCTTGGGCCGTGCATCCTCTGAGGACTTGCTGAATTTTTCATTTGGGAAGGAATATTTTCGGGTCATTGATTGCAGTTTGCCACAGGTCTGAGAGCCACCCTCTCATTTGGAGCGCCCCTGTGTTGCTCTTGTTGTTTTATTTGGTCTGTGTAGAAGTCAAACTTAACCCCTCCCCATCCATTTGCTTTTTTGACCCTCAAGTAGCTCATTTACCTTTTTGAAAGCATGATAAACTGGCTCTCTGAAATGCCTTCTTCAATAACTTACGTAGACCTTTGGGAAAGGGGGATCATGTGCATCATTTAAGATAAACACATTTCAGTTGTGCTTCTGGAGTGTAGAGAGAGACTCTAAGGCCAGAAATGTTATTAATTTTATCAATATAGATGGTGATATTGGGATGCAAGCTTTCTCTTTTTTGGAAAAAATTGTGACGGGGACTCTAAGCTCTCCGGAGGCCGCTCTCAGAGCCCCAGTGGCCCTCATGTGGCCCGTGGCCTGCAAAACCTTTGCTGTAAATCCTCAGCTCTGCCTCTCGTGTTCATCTCTCTCTTTTCTCCCCAGATTTCTAGCCAAAGTACAACTGTTCCGATGCTGCATACGGACAGCGGAGGTTGTAATTCAGTTTAAATGAGTCTTATCGCTCCCGTGCCTAAAATCTTTGAAATATGCCGCAAAGAGGAAACTTAATGAGTATCAAGGAACATCCTCGGAGAGCCATAATGTTCTCCATGTGTACAAATCACTGTTTAGGAGATCTTTGGGTGTGGAAAAGTCCTTTCTCACCTCCGTCATTACATTGTATTAGATGCTGCAGCAGAGAGTGCTGAGCAGATATATAGATGTATAGATATGCCACTCTATTTCTTCCCTTGTGTTTGCCCCGTCCTTCCAAAACCTATAAATATAGGTAGAAGTAGAGGGGTTTATGGCCTGCCCTATCTCTTAAATAACTTTCTTAAATTGTATTGTTTGTTGTTGTTGTTATTAACAGGAGGATCTGAAAACTTGAGGGACTGTTGTGAGCGAGGGGACATCTCCAGGATGGAGGAGATGCTTTGAGGGAGACCGGCTCCTTCCTTCAGCCTTAAATCTCTGAACCTGTCATGCACACCTCCGAAAGATACATCTTTCTAAATCTAGGAGGGTGCATTGCTCCCAAGTGTGCATAGAAGGGGAATGGAGGTTAAAACACACACACACATTCACACACAATGCCTTTCGGGTCTGGAGATTTGTGTCTCCTTCTTAGGAGACTCAGAAGATTCTTTCTCCATTTGTCGTTGTTGTCGTCGTTGTGCACCTTCAAATCATTTCTGACTTACAGTGACCCTACCATGGAGTTTTCTTGGCAAGATTTCTTTGGTGTGTGTGTGTGTGTGTGTGTGTGTGCCATTGCCATCCTCTGAGGCTGAGAGAGTGTGACTTGCCCAAGGTCACCCAGTGGGTTTCATGGCTGAGCTGGGAACTGAACTCTGGTCTCTAGAGTCGTTGTCCAATGCTCAAAGCACTACACCACACTGGGAAAAGACCTTGCAACACCTTGAGATTTCTGGGCCAAAACCTGAGACCTAGGGATAATGCCATAAAGCATGATGTATTAAGTTCTGACTACTGATTTGCTCACCATTTCTCATATTTTCCTGTTTGAAAATTAAGACAGAAGATTAAGACAGAAATCTCAGCCAAAAGGCTCTTTGCAGACCAAAGTAACCATGAGGGTCTTTTTACTTCTCACTTACTTGGGGAGATGGGGTAAGGAATATTTAATCGAAGCTCCTTGCTTCTAGCCAGCAAGTGGATGCAGAGCAGAATGGAGGGTGAGCCCAGGCAATACAATGACTGGGAGGGAAGGAGGATGCTAGCTAAATAAAGAGATTGAATCCATAGACTCCCTGGAGAGTCTTCGCAAGTTGCAACAAGGAATGAATTAAGCCTTGCCGATTGTAGGAAGCTCTTAGTCCATGCAAGCAGAGCTGGAGATTTGCACAGAACCCTCTCCTCTTGCCTGGAACTGAGACAACCAAAATAGGGTAATTTGAACCCTTATCCCCTGCCTGGAGGTAACCCATGAAAACTATAGGCCCTGAAATCTGGCAAAAAAAAACCCAAAAACGCTTTTAAAAGGAGATGGAGGAGACATATAGTTTGGAAAGGTGGCAGACCCTGAGACAATTGGCAAAAGGGCTTTGCTGTCCCCTTGGCACATAAGCACCAAAGACACAATGGTTTACTCTTTGTGAACATCTGCAAATGGGTCAGGAAGAGCACAGGCTGGAGTCTTGCTCCGCCATGCGCCATGCGCTCAGCTTCCCTTCTCTTCTGTGGCCAATTAAACAAATTGCAACAAAACAGCACTTTATTAGGGTTTGCCCACCGCAGCCACCCAGTGCCATAAATTTCCTTCTGGCTCGGGGAAACAGGATGGTTGGGGAGGGATTGAAATGGGCCGGTTAAGTAGTGGATGGCAGAGGAGTGCATCACGGTCTCATCATGGCCTCTGGGGCTGAGGTTGAGCATCTCCCAAGCACCTTCTCGGCTTCATCATAAAGGCGGTGAGTTATGGGATGCTGTGTGTGTATCCGAATAATGAGGATCCACCAGGAGAAGCGGCCCTCTCTTCCAATAAACAGGGCAAGGGCAAGGGACTAGATACAAAGAAGGTGAAAGCAAAAGGAGGTCATTGCCACCTCTCCAGATAAGAATCCTGCCCTTCCAAAGGATAGTCCCCAAATTGTAGAATTGCAGAGAGAGAGAGAGAGAGAGAGAGATGCTGAAAATTGCATACACCTCAAACTCTTCCATTTCACACATTCCCTTGTGTTTGCTTTCAAGTCAGTTGTGGCTTATGGTGACCCTCAAGTGAAGGTATCCGGGGGTTTTCTTGCCAAGATGTTTTCGGAGAGGCTTTGCCTCAGCCTTCCTCTGAGGCTGAGAGAGTGGGCCTTATCCAAGGTCACCCAGGGAGTTTCCAGACAAAAGAGAAAAAGACTGGGGCCAAAATGCCAGTATGTTTTAAACTTAAAAGTCTTAGTCCCAGCCCTTAAGCCTTAGGAATGGCTTAGAAAGTGGAGGACGTTCAAACGCTGGGAACGAAGAGATGGATCCATAGTCCATCTCGGACTTGGCTTCAAGACCCCAAATCCCCCTACCCCAATCTATATATTCCGAGCTTTGTTTCTCTTGTTTCTCTTACTCAGCAATTTCCTTGTGCTTCAGAGCCATTGTAGCCAAATCCCAGTTTGGCAGATGACTGTCAATTTCTTTTAACCCCCTGCCCTGCGTTAGGATGGATCAAAACTGATCAAGTCTTACAGAAAGGAGTCTGTTGTCCAAAGGAGATGATCTTGCTTCATCTACCCGATCCTTTATCTCTCTGTCATTAAGTGCATCTCTGCATTTTATTTCTAAGAACTGCAAAAGACTCATGTGTGGGGTCTTTAAATGATCACTTATTATTATTATTATTATTATTATTATTATTATTATTAGATTCATCCATTGTTGTTGTTGTTGTTGTTGTTGTTGTTGTTGTGTGTGTTAACTACAGGTAATTAATTATCTGAAGGCAACAAAGGCCGTTGATGGGATTAGAGGGTGATGGATGGTACCTATGAAATCATATTACCGATGATACATAGAATATGTTTTAGATGGCATCAACCTTTTGACTTGAGCACTGTTTTGATTTATATCTTGTAAACATCATTGCCAACACATTGCTCTTTCGGAGAGGGGAGGGATGGAGATGGAGGAGAAGGCCAATGCGTCTCTAACTAGAATTTAATAAGTTAATGGGATGCTCGACGGAGAAAGAGAACAACCGGATCTCGTATTTGTTCAATACAAGACATGGTGCCCTGGTTGTGGCACGAAATGTACCGGGTTATACCGGGTTCAAGCAGGTGTGTCAATGGCGATGCATTTTGGAGTATGTGAGAAAGCTCATTTCCCTTTCAATATCCCATTATTTTCTCATCAATTAAAACACAGCAACATTTTTTTCACTATCTGGGCATAAATATTGTGCGTGTTGTGTGCCTTCAAGTAATTTCCAATTCATGGCGACCCTAAGGCGAACCTATCGTGGGGTTTCCTTGGCGTGTTTTATTTAGTGGAGGTTGACCATTGCTGTCCCCTGAGGCTGAGAGCATGTGCCTTGCTCAAGCTCAACCAATGGATCCCATAGCTGACTCAGTGTAGATGCCAAATTCCTGAATGAACATCATGGCCAAGTTGTCCAGCAGACCAACCGTTGTGTGACGCTGCCTTCTTATTCGGCATCAAGCTTATATAGGCCACGTTTCGGGGGCATCTCTGGGTGTCTTACCCATTCTGATTTTTAATTCTGCCTTTTTTATACGTATCGAATCAGGAAACTGAGACGCGTTCTCCTTGAGGAGCGACGCATCCTGGGAAAACTCATCCGGCAAAACCAAGAGGAACAAAGATGTCCCAAGGAGCACATGGCGGAGCAGCTGGTTTCCTTCTCCCCAGTTGTCCCCCCAGAATGACTTTTGGCCAGGTCAGGATGGCACCTGGAGCTCAGTGAAGGGTCATTTATCAGGATTCGGGGGATCGAAGGTGAGACAAAGAAAATGGAGGAAAGAGAAGAAGATGAAGAAGAAGGAGGAGGAGGACTCTCCTTTCCTCTTTCTGCTCTCCTTTACCCTACCCGCTGCCCCCATCTTAAATGTGCTGATAGAGCTGGTTGTAATTAATAAGTACCAAACCCAGCCAGGACTCATAGTGGGCTGGAAACGGCTTCTCGTTAATCAAAGTCTTTGGTGTCAGAATGCCAAGCTGAGCGGGGAGCAAGCTATGAGACGGAGAAGACTAAAAATCCTCTGGAAAGAAGGAGAGGACACGCCGGACCTGGGCAAGGACACCACCAGGGAATCCAAAGAAGGATGCACAGCAGTGCCACCCTGAGGCATTTTGCTGCCCGAGGCAAAGAGGAAAGTGCGGGGTGGCTCTCCCGCATGCCATTTACCAAAGCTGATTTGGCTGCCCATTGAATCGCGAAACAATTTTGGAGATGGGGCGGCAAGACGGCTTAGGAGGGTTCATGTGAGAGCATGCCGCCCTTATAAGACGTTCTGTGGCTAGAGCAACTTTCCATCTTCTAGTCCAGTGAAACCTTGTTTTTCTCATGTCCCCAAGGTGGAATGAACCAGACTTGGAGAAGTTCCTTTTTCATGGCCAGTGGGGGACTGCAGCTCCCAGAATCCCTTGGCTTTAAAGTTATGAAAGTCATTTGTGGTTGATGATTTAGGTAGACTACTGGGGAGAAGGCAGAGAAAGAAGCTGTGCTGTGACAGCCCAGGAGAGATGCAAGCGGCCCGCATATTACACCAGTTTGTGTAACATTGGCTCACTTCCATGCGTTGGAGAAAACACGTTCTCCCTAGGCATTGTCTAGGTTCTCCAGGGGAATTATATGGGATGCTTCTGCCGGAAGTTGACCATAGAGTCACACTGGAGGACCTAGAGATTCCTAGAGAGAACACGTCTCTAGGCATTTGTAGCTTCTCCTAGCAGTGGCTCTGTGATTAATTTCCAGCGGAAGCATACCATAGAATTGTGCGGGAGGACCTCGAAAATGCCTAGAGAGAACAGGGTTCCAGATTTTACACAAAAATTGTATTGCATGAGAGGTCCCAGAATGGATCCCTTGCATAAAACATGTATTTGTTTTCATGCTCTATTTTGGGGGCTCTCTCGTTCTTTCAGACTTGTATAGCTCACCACATTCATTATCCAAAGCATCCCTCCAACAAAGGCTTGTGTATAGACAAGATGTGCGATGGAGGGGGGGAAGGAGAGCTAGAGAAGAAGGAGTCTCTCTTGGGTTGACTAGCTTAGGTGGATGCTCAGAGACAAGTTAATCAATGTTGGCGTCTTTCGCACGTTTTCATGCCAAAAACAACAATGCGGAAAGGGAATCTTAGCAGGGCAGGCAGAGCCGGGTGGGGTCTGGGGGTTGTGGAGAGAGAAAAAGATGCTTTCTTGTTGGATTAGAGAAAAATGGAAGAGTTAATTAAATTATGGCGCGCTCTCCCGCCAGTTCAGACAAAGCCTCGACATCTGGGGAAGGGGGAAAGGTCTCTCCCTGGCCTCCTGGATATCATCTTCCATCAAGAATTTGGAAACTTTTTTTTGAAAAAGTCACTCCACAAAATAAGAGCATAGATTAGAAATGATATCTTAGGTGGCCACCATCGCCAGCTGGACAGATTTGCTGCACCGCTGTTTGCGTTAACCAGATTGAGGCCATGATGTTAATTCTTAACCTGTGCAGTCTGCTTATGGCCACCCTATCATAGAGTTTTC